>JAIUJO010000018.1:5234590-5834590 GCA_023846275.1 Vanilla planifolia
CTTCTTTTCTTCTTCTTCTTCTTATTCATCATCCTCTTCTTTTTTACCTTCTTCTTTTTCTTCTTCTTCCTCTTCTTCTTCTTCTACTTCTTCTTCTTCCTCTTCTTCTTCTTCTTCTTCTTATTCTTCTTCATCTTCTTCTTCTTCATCTTCAACTTCGTCTTCTTTTACTTCTTCTTCTTCTTCTTCTTTTTCCACTTCCTCTTCCTCATCTTCTACTTCCTCTTCTTCTTTGTCTTCTGCCTTCTCTTATTCTACTTCATCTTCCACTTCTTATTATTCTTCTTCTTTTTCTACTTCTCCTTCTTTTCTTCTCCTTTTTCTAATTGTTCATTTTCTTATTCTTCTTCTTCTTCTTCTTCTTCTTCTTCTCCTTCTTCTTCTTGTTCTTTTTCTTTTCTTCTTCTTCTTCAACATGATCATCTTCTTCTTCTTCTTCGACTTCTTTTTCTTCTTCTTCTTCTTCTTCTTCTTCTTCTTCTTCTTTCTTCTTCTTCTTCTTTTTATTCTTCTCCACCTTCTTCTACTTCTTCTTCTTCTTCTGCTTCTTGTTCCTCTTCTTCTTCTTCTTCTTGTTCTTCTTCGTCTTCCTCTTCTTCCACTTCTGTTTCTTCCTCCTCTTCCTGTTATTCTACTTCTTCTTCTTCTTCTTCTTCTTCTTCCTCATCTTTTTCTTTCTCTTATTCTTCTTCTTCTTCTTCTTCTTCTTCTTCTTCTTCATCTTCTTCTTCTTGTTCTTCATCAACTTCTACTTCTTCTTCTTCTTCATCATCTTTTGCTTCTTCTACTACTTCTTCTTCTTCTTTTTCATTATCTACTTCTTTTACTTCTTCTTTTACTTCTTCTTCTTCTACTTCTTCTTCTTCTTCTTCTTTTTCTTCTTCTTTTTTTCTTGTTCTTGTTCTTCTTCATCTTCTTCTTCTTCTTCCACTTTTTCTTCTCATCATTCCTCTTCTTCTTCTTCGTCCTTTTCTTCTTTTTCTTTTTCTTCTTCTTCATGATCTTGTTCTACTACATCTCATTCTTCTTCTTTTTCCTTTTCTGCTTCTTCTTCTTCTTCTTCTTCTTCTACTTCTTCTTCTTTCTCTTCTTCCTCCTCTTCCACACCTTCATCTTTTTCTTCATTTTCTTGTTCTTCATTACTTCTTCTTTTTCTTCTTCTTCTTCTTCTTCTTCTTCTTCTTGTTCTTCTTCTTCTTCTCATTTCTCTTCTTCTTCTTCTTCTTCTTCTTTTGCTTCTTCCACTTCTTCCTGTTCATCTTTTTCTTCTACTTCTTCTTCTTCTTTTTCATCATCATCATCTTCTTCTTCTTCCTTTCTTGTTCTTCTTCTTCTTCTTTTTTTTCCACTTCTTCTTCTTCTTCTTCTTCCACTTCTTTTTCTCTTCTTCTTCTTCATCTACTTCTTCTACTTCTTCCATTTCTACTTCTTCACTTCTTCTACTTCTTCTTCTTCTTCTTGTTCATCTTTGCCTTCTTCTTCTTCTTGTTCTTCGTCCTCTTCTTCATCTTCAACTACTACTTCCTCCTCTTCTTCTTCTCCTTCTTCTTATTCTTCCACTTCTTTTTCTTCTTCTTCTTCCTTTCTCTTTTCCTTCTTTTTCTTCTTCTTTCTCTTCTTCTTCTTCTTCTTCTTTCGTCTTCTTCTTCATCTACTTCTTCTTGTTCCACATCTTCTTCTTCTTTTTTCTCATTCTTCTTCTCCTTCTTCTCATTCTTCTTCCTCTTCTTCTTCATCGTCTTTTTCTTCATCTTCTTCTTCTACATTTTCTTCTTCTTCTTCTTGTTCTTCTTCTTCTTTTTCTTATTCTTCTTATTCTTCTTCTCCTTCCGTATCTTCTTCTTTTTCTACTTCTTCTTTTTCTTCCTCTTCTTCTTTTTCATCTTCATTTTCTTCTTCTTCTTCTTCTTCTTGTTTCTTGTTCTGCTTCTTCTTCTTCTTCTTCTTCCTCTTCTTCATCTTCTTCTCCTTCCCCTTCTTCTTATCTTCTTCTTTTCTTCCACCACTTCTTCTTGTTGTTCTTCTTCTACTACTTTTTCTTCTTGTTCTTCCTTGTTCTTCTTGTTCTTCATCTTCTTTTTCTTCTTCTTCTTTTAATTTCTTTTTCTACTTTTTCTTCTTCTTCTACTTCTTATTCGACTTCATCTTCTTCTACTTCTACTTCTTCTCTTTTCTTCTTCCTATCTTCATCATCATCATCATCTTCTTCTTCTTCGTCATCTTCTTCTTCTTCTTCAACTACTTCTTCCTCTTTTTCTTCTTCTTCTTCCACTTCTTCTTCTTCTTCCACTTATTTTTCTTCTTCTCCTCTTTTTTCTTCTTCTCCTCCTTCTTCTTTCTTCTTCTAGTTCTTCTTCTTCTTCTTTTTCTTCTTCTTCTTCTTCTTCTTCATCTTTGTTTTTCTTCTTTTTCTTCTTCTTCATCTTCTTCTTCTTCTTCAACTTTGTTTTTCTTGTTTTCTTCTTCCATTACTTTTTCTTCTTCTTCTTCTTCTTCTTGTAATTCTACTCTTTTTTCTTCTCTTCTTTTCTTCTTTTTAATCATCCTTATCATCATCATCTTCTTCTTATTTCTTATTCTTCTTCATCTTCTTCTTCTTCATCTTCAACATCGTCTTCTTTTTCTTCTTCTTCTTCTTCTTCTTCTTTTTCCACTTCCTCTTCCTCATCTTCTACTTCCTCTTCTTCTTTGTCTTCTGCCTTCTCTTATTCTACGTCATCTTCCACTTCTTATTATTCTTCTTTTTCTACTTCTCCTTCTTTTTCTTCTCCTTTTTCTAATTGTTCATTTTCTTATTCTTCTTCTTCTTCTTCTTCTTCTTCTTCTCCTTCTTCTTCTTGTTCTTTTTCTTTTTCTTCTTCTTCTTCATCATGATCATCTTCTTCTTCTTCTTCATCTTCTTTTTCTTCTTCTTCTTCTTTCTTCTTCTTCTTCTTCTTCTTCTTCTTCTTCTTTTTATTCTTCTCCACCTTCTTCTACTTCTTCTTCTTCTTCTGCTTCTTCTTCCTCTTCTACTTCTTCTTGTTGTTCTTCTTCGTCTTCCTCTTCTTCCACTTCTGTTTCTTCCTCCGCTTCCTGTTATTCTACTTCTTCTTCTTCTTCTTCTTCTTCTTCTTTTACTTCTTCTTCCTCATCTTTTTCTTTTTCTTATTCTTCTTCCTCTTCTTCTTCTTTTCATCATCATCTTCTTCTTCTTCTTCATCAACTTCTACTTCTTCTTCTTCTTCTTCATCTTTTGCTTCTTCTACTACTTCTTCTTCTTCTTCGTTTTCATTATCTACTTCTTTTACTTCTTCTTTTACTTCTTCTTCTTCTACCTCTTCTTCTTCTTCTTCTTTTTCTTCTTCTTTTTTCTTGTTCTTGTTCTTCTTCATCTTCTTCTTCTTCTTCCACTTTTTCTTCTCATCATTCCTCTTCTTCTTCTTCGTCCTTTTCTTCTTTTGCTTTTTCTTCTTCTTCATGATCTTGTTCTACTACAAACACTTCTTCTTCTTTTTCCTTTTCTACTTCTTCCTCTTCTTCTTCTTCTACTTCTTCTTCTTTCTCTTCTTCCTCCACTTCCTCACCTTCAACTTTTTCTTCATTTTCTTGTTCTTCACTACTTCTTCTTTTTCTTCTTCTTCTTCTTCTTCTTCTTGTTCTTCTTCTTCTTCTTATATTCTCTTCTTCTTCTTCTTCTTCTTCTTCTGCTTCTTCCACTTCTTCCTGTTCATGTTTTTCTTCTACTTCTTCTTCTTCTTTTTCATCATCATCATCTTCTTCTTCTTTTCTTGTTCTTCTTCTTCTTCTTTTTTTTCCTCTTCTTCTTCTTCTTCTTCTTCCACTTCTTCTTCTTCTTCATCTACTTCTTCTACTTCTTCCATTCTACTTCTTCAACTTCTTCTTCTTCTTCTTCTTCTTCTTGTTCATCTTTGCCTTCTTCTTCTTCTTATTCTTTGTCCTCTTCTTCATCTTCAACTACTACTTCCTCCTCTTCTTCTTCAACTTCTTCTTATCTTCCACTTCTTTTTCTTCTTCTTCTTCCTTTTCTTCTTTTCCGTCTTTTTCTTCTTCTTCCTCTTCTTCTTCTTCTTCTTCTTCTTCTTTCGTCTTCTTCTTCTTCTACTTCTTCTTGTTCTACATCTTCTTCTTCTTTTTCTCATTCTTCTTCTCCTTCTTCTCATTCTTCTTCTTCTTCTTCTTCATCGTCATTTTCTTCATCTTCTTCTTCTACTTTTTCTTCTTCTTCTTCTTCTTCTTCTTCTTCTTCTTATTCTTCTTATTCTTCTTCTCCTTCCGTATCTTCTTCTTTTTCTACTTCTTCTTTTTCTTTCTCTTCTTCTTCTCATCTTCATTTTCTTCTTCTTCTTCTTCTTCTTCTTCTTGTTCTTCTTCTTGTTCTGCTTCTTCTCTTCTTCTTCTTCCTCTTCTTCATCTTCTTATCCTTCCCCTTCTTCTTATCTTCTTCTTTTCTATCCACCACTTCTTCTTGTTGTTCTTCTTCTACTACTTTTTCTTCTTGTTCTTCTTGTTCTTCTTGTTCTTCATCTTCTTTTTCTTCTTCTTCTTTTAATTTCTTTTTCTTCTTTTTCTTCTTCTTCTTCTTCTTATTCTTCGACTTCATCTTCTTCTACTTATTCTTCCTTTTCACCTTCTTGTTCTTCATCATCATCATCATCTTCTTCTTCTTTGTCATCTTCTTCATCTTCTTCAACTACTTCTTCCTCTTCTTCTTCTTCTTCTTCCACTTCTTCTTCTTCCACTTATTTTTCTTCTTCTCCTCTTTTTTCTTCTTCTCCTCCATCTTCTTCTTCTTCTTCTTCTTCTTCTTTTTCTTCTTCTTCTTCTTCTTCTTCATCTTTATTTTTCTTCTTTTTCTTCATCTTAATCTTCTTCTTTTTCTTCATCTTTGTTTTTCTTCTTTTCTTCTTCCATTACTTTTTCTTCTTCTTCTTCTTCTTCTTATACTTCTACTCCTTTTTCTTCTTCTTCTTTTTCTTCTTTTTAATCATCCTCATCATCATCATCTTCTTCTTATTTCTTATTCTTCTTCATCTTCTTCTTCTTCATCTTCAACTTCGTCTTCTTTTTCTTCTTCTTCTTCTTCTTCTTTTTCCACTTCCTCTTCCTCATCTTCTACTTCCTCTTCTTCTTTGTCTTCTGCCTTCTCTTATTCTACTTCATCTTCCACTTCTTATTATACTTCTTCTTTTTCTACTTCTCCTTATTTTCTTCTCCTTTTTCTAATTGTTCATTTTCTTATTCTTCTTCTTCTACTTCTTCTTCTCCTTCTTATTCTTGTTCTTTTTCTTTTTCTTCTTCTTCTTCATCATGATCATCTTCTTCTTCTTCTTCATCTTCTTTTTCTTCTTCTTCTTCTTCTTCTTCTTCTTTCTTCTTCTTCTTCTTTTTATTCTTCTCCACCTTCTTCTACTTCTTCTTCTTCTTCTGCTTCTTCTTCCTCTTCTTCTTCTTCTTCTTGTCCTTCTTCGTCTTCCTCTTCTTCCACTTCTGTTTCTTCCTCCTCTTTCTGTTATTCTACTTCTTCTTCTTCTTCTTCTTCTTCTTCTACTTCTTCTTCCTCATCTTTTTCTTTTTCTTATTCTTCTTCTTCTTCTTCTTCTTCTTCTTCTTCATCTTCTTCTTCTTCTTCTTCATCAACTTCTACTTCTTCTTCTTCTTCATAATCTTTTGCTTCTTCTACTACTTCTTCTTCTTCTTTTTCATTATCTACTTCTGTTACATCTTCTTTTACTTCTTCTTCTTCTACCTCTTCTTCTTCTTCTTCTTTTTCTTCTTCTTTTTTCTTTTTCTTGTTCTTCTTCATCTTCTTCTTCTTCTTCCACTTTTTCTTCTCATCATTCCTCTTCTTCTTCTTCGTCCTTTTCTTCTTTTGCTTTTTCTTCTTCTTCATGATCTTGTTCTACTACATCTCATTCTTCTTCTTTTTCCTTTTCTGCTTCTTCTTCTTCTTCTTCTTCTACTTCTTCTTCTTTCTCTTCTTCCTCCTCTTCCTCACCTTCATCTTTTTCTTCATTTTCTTGTTCTTCACTACTTCTTTTTCTTCTTCTTCTTCTTCTTCTTCTTCTTGCTCTTCTTCTTCTTCTCATTTCTCTTCTTCTTCTTCTTCTTCTTTTGCTTCTTCCACTTCTTCCTGTTCATCTTTTTCTTCTACTTCTTCTTCTTCTTTTTCATCATCATCATCTTCTTCTTCTTCCTTTCTTGTTCTTCTTCTTCTTCTTTTTTTTCCTCTTCTTCTTCTTCTTCTTCTTCCACTTCTTTTTCTTCTTCTTCTTCTTCATCTACTTCTTCTACTTCTTCCATTTCTACTTCTTCAACTTCTTCTTCTTCTTCTTCTTCTTCTTGTTCATCTTTGCCTTCTTCTTCTTCTTGTTCTTCGTCCTCTTCTTCATCTTCAACTACTACATCCTCCTCTTCTTCTTCTCCTTCTTCTTATTCTTCCACTTCTTTTTCTTCTTCTTCTTCCTTTTCTTCTTTTCCTTCTTTTTCTTCTTCTTCCTCTTCTTCTTCTTCTTCTTCTTCTTTTGTCTTCTTCTTCTTCTACTTCTTCTTGTTCTACATTTTCTTCTTCTTTTTCTCATTCTTCTTCTCCTTCTTCTCATTCTTCTTCTTCTTCTTCTTCTTCATCGTCTTTTTCTTCATCTTCTTCTTCTACTTTTTCTTCTTCTTCTTCTTCTTCTTCTTCTTCTTCTTATTCTTCTTCTCCTTCCGTATCTTCTTCTTTTTCTACTTCTTCTTTTTCTTTCTCTTCTTCTTCTTCATCTTCATTTTCTTCTTCTTCTTCTTCTGCATGTTCTTGTTCTGCTTCTTCTTCTTCTTCTTCTTCCTCTTCTTCATCTTCTTCTCCTTCCCCTTCTTCTTATCTTCTTCTTTTCTTCCACCACTTCTTGTTGTTCTTCTTGTACTAGTTTTTCTTCTTGTTCTTCTTGTTGTTCATCTTCTTTTTCTTCTTCTTCTTTTAATTTCTTTTTCTTTCTTTTCTTCTTCTTCTTCTTCTTATTCTTCGACTTCATCTTCTTCTACTTCTTCCTTTTCTTCTTCTTATTCTTCATCATCACCATCATCTTCTTCTTCTTCGTCATCTTCTTCTTCTTCTTCAACTACTTCTTCCTCTTCTTCTTCTTCTTCTTCCACTTCTTCTTCTTCTTCCACTTATTTTTCTTCTTCTCCACTTTTTTCTTCTTCTCCTCCTTCTTCTTCTTCCTCTTCTTCTTCTTCTTCTTCTTCTTTTTCTTCTTCTTCTTCTTCTTCTTCATCTTTGTTTTTCTTCTTTTTCTTCTTCTTCATCTTCTTCTTCTTCTTCATCTTTGTTTTTCTTCTTTTCTTCTTCCATTACTTTTTCTTCTTCTTCTTCTTCTTCTTGTACTTCTACTCCTTTTTCTTCTTCTTCTTTTTCTTCTTTTTAATCATCCTCATCATCATCATCTTCTTCTTATTTCTTATTCTTCTTCATCTTCTTCTTCTTCATCTTCAACTTCGTCTTCTTTTTCTTCTTCTTCTTCTTCTTCTTTTTCCACTTCCTCTTCCTCATCTTCTACTTCCTTTTCTTCTTTGTCTTCTGCCTTCTCTTATTCTACTTCATCTTCCACTTCTTATTCTTCTTCTTCTTTTTCTACTTCTCCTTCTTTTTCTTCTCCTTTTTCTAATTGTTCATTTTCTTATTCTTCTTCTTCTTCTTCTTCTTCTTCTCCTTCTTCTTCTTGTTCTTTTTCTTTTTCATCTTCTTCTTCATCATGATCATCTTCTTCTTCTTCTTCAACTTCTTTTTCTTCTTCTTCTTCTTCTTCTTCTTCTTCTTCTTTCTTCTTCTTCTTCTTTTTATTCTTCTCCACCTTCTTCTACTTCTTCTTCTTCCTCTGCTTCTTCTTCTTCTTCTTCTTCTTCTTCTTGTTCTTTTTCGTCTTCCTCTTCTTCCACTTCTGTTTCTTCCTCCTCTTCCTGTTATTCTACTTCTTCTTCTTCTTCTTCTTCTTCTTCTTCTTCTTCTTCTTCTTCTTCTTCTTCTTCTTCTACTTCTTCCTCCTCATCTTTTTCTTCTTCTTCTTATTCTTCTTCTTCTTCTTCTTCTTCTTCTTCTTCTTCTTCTTCTTCTTCTTCTTCATCTTCTTCTTCTTCTTCTTCATCAACTTCTACTTCTTCTTCTTCTTCATCATCTTTTGCATCTTCTACTACTTCTTCTTCTTCTTCATTTTCATTATCTACTTCTTTTACTTCTTCTTTTACTTCTTCTTCTTCTACCTCTTCTTCTTCTTCTTCTTTTTCTTCTTCTTTTTTCTTGTTCTTGTTCTTCTTCATCTTCTTCTTCTTCTTCCACTTTTTCTTCTCATCATTCCTCTTCTTCTTCTTCGTCCTTTTCTTCTTTTGCTTTTTCTTCTTCTTCATGATCTTGTTGTACTACATCTCATTCTTCTTCTTTTTCCTTTTCTACTTCTTCTTCTTCTTCTTCTTCTACTTCTTCTTCTTTCTCTTCTTCCTCCTCTTCCTCACCTTCATCTTTTTCTTCATTTTCTTGTTGTTCACTACTTCTTCTTTTTCTTCTTCTTCTTCTTCTTCTTCTTGTTCTTCTTCTTGTTCTCATTTCTCTTCTTCTTCTTCTTCTTCTTCAGCTTCTTCCACTTCTTCCTGTTCATCTTTTTCTTCTACTTCTTCTTCTTCTTTTTCATTATCATCATCTTCTTCTTCTTCTTCTTCATCTTTCTTTTTCTTCTTATTCTTCTTCATCTTTTTCTTCTTCTTCTTCCGCTTCCACATCTTTTTGTTCTTGTTCTTCTTCTTGTTCTTCTTCTTTTCTCTTCTTCTTCATCTTCTTCTTCTTCTTCTTCTTCGTCTTCTTCCTTTTGTTCTTCTTCTTTTCCTCTTCTACTTCTTCTTCATCTTCTTCCACTAATTTTTCTTCTTCTTCTACGTCTTCATCTTCTACTTCATGTTCCTCTTCTTCCTCTTCTTTTTCTTCCTCTTCCTCTTCTACTACTTCTTCTTCTTATTTTTTATTCTTCTTTCTCCTTCTTTATCTACTTCTTTTTCTTCTTCTTCTTCTTCGACTACTTCTTATTCTTCTTCTTCTTCATTTTCTTCTTCTTCATCTTTATCTTCGCCATCTTCTTCCTCTTTTTCTTCTTCATCTTTTTCTTCTTCTTCTTCTTCTTCAACTTCTTCTTCCTATTCTTCTTCTTCTTCAACTTCTTTTTATTCTTCTGCTTCTTTTTCTTCTCTTCTTCCTTTTCTTTGTTTCTTTCTCCTTCTTCTTCTTCTTCTTCTTCTTCTTCTTTTTTCTTCTTCAACTTCTTCTTCTTCTTCTTTATCTTTTCTTCTTCTACTTCTCCTCCTCCTCGTTCTTCTTCTTCTTCTTCATGTTCTTTTTCTTATTATTATTCTTCTTCTTTTTCTTCTTCATTCTCTTTTTGTTCTTCTACTTTTTCTTCTTCTTCTTCTTCTTCTTCTCATTCTTCTTCTTCTTCTTTTTCTTCTTCATCCTCTTTTTCTTGTTCTTCTTCTACAACTTTTCCTTCTTCTTCTTCTTCTTCTTCTTCTACTTCTTCTTCTTCTTATTATTCTACTTCTTCTTCATCTTCCTCTTTCTTCTTCTTCTCCTTCTTCATCTCCTTGTTCTTGTTCTACTTCTTGTTCTTCTTCTTCTTCCTTTTCTTCTTCGTCCTTTTCTTCCTCTTCTTCTTCTTCTTCTTCCTTTCTTCTTCCATTACTTTTTCTTCTTCAGCTTTTTCTTCTTCATCTTCATCTTCTTCTCCTTCTTCTTATTTCTTCTTCTTCTTCTTCTTCTTCTTCTTCTTTGATTTCATCTTCTTCTTCTTCTTCTTCTTCTTTTTCTTCTTCATCTTCTTCTTATTCTTCTTCTTCTTCATCTTCATCGTCATCATCTTCTTCTTCTTCTTCATCACCATCTTCTTCTTCTTCTTGTTCATCATCATCATCTTCTTGTTCTTCTTGTTCTTCTTCCTCTTCTTCCTCTTCTTCTTCTTCTTCTTCTTCTTCTTCTTGTTCTACTTCTTTTACTTCTTCTTTTTCTTCTTCTTCTTCCTTATTATATATGTCATAATTTAATCTAATATCCATATTTTATTTATGTAAAATTAATAAAAAAAATTACAATAATAATTATGTTTGATAACATTGATGTTACTACATAAGATTTTTTTTCCTTATCATTTTTTTAAAAAACATAAATCATAGAATAAATAACAAAACAAATTTGTATATATACACATATCATAAATATTATGTATTAAATAACACAACGTCAGAGATTTGTTAAATATTATTAATTGGCTAACGAAAGAGATAATGGAGTAAGATATAACTATTTTAGAAGAGAGAGAGAAAGTAAACGATTGGTAGGAGCAAAATGGAGAGGAAAATAGTAATAATGATTAATAAGCCACAATCTCATGAAGAGAAAAAATAAAGAGAGAATAAAAAGGACAAAAAACCATAAAATATATGAAAAAAAGAGAAATGAGAAAGTAAAGAATAATAGATAAGGCCTGGAGGGTAAGAAAAATTTAAAAAGATAGAGAATAAAGAGATAAATAAAAGAATTATAATAAGAGTATAGGAAGTTAGAGAATATCAGACAAAATGAGATGAATAAAAATAAGTCATAGATAGAATTTAATAAAAATTAAATCTTTATAATAAGAATCATAATATTTATTAAATATAATTATTTAATCATATATAATATTTTATAATAATAAAATAGAAAAAATATTGGAGTTTTCTTTTTTTAGAATATTATAAATATTTATAGACCATTTTGATTATTAATATTATTTTATTTATAAGTTCTTAAAATTAAAAAAATAATATTTCAATAATAAATAAAATAATAGTCCTTATATATTATCTTTATATGAAATAAGATCAATAATAAACATAAATAATATTTAATATTAAAGATGTAATTTTTTATTACTAAAAATCTAAAATATAATATTAGTACTTTAAAAAAAAATATATATTATTTCTGTGCTACTAGAAACATAAATTAATTCTAATTTATTATACTTAATATAATTTATTTTGCTTAAAATTAAATTTTAATTAAATTTTTGTTACATTATATCATATGATATTTCATATAATTTTAAATTTATTTTTATTATAATTTTATTTCTTAACATTAGCATTATATTGAAATTAGATCTTGTTCATTAGAAAATGGACTATTATAAAAATAATAAGTGTAGAATGAGGACATTTGAAGAGGCATGGCATCGCAACACTACTCTCACAAAAATATTCTTAACTTTGAAGTCCTAATAAAATCTAGTGCTAAAATACTTGTGAGGTGACACACAAATACAAAAGATAAAATCATAGTTGTGTGATTTTTTTCTTTAAACAAATTGACCATTTTCTTAAATTTTGTAAATTATAAAGCATATTCACTTTTTAAAAAAAATTATGCTTATATGTGTGTCATAAAATAATCTAATATAAATATTTTATTTATATGTAAAAAAGGGAACATTATGTAAACTATTATTTTTTATACCACAAAAATTAATAAATAAAAATTTCTTTTATTTTGTTATCATTCTTGTAAATAAAAAAATTAAATTATTTAATAAATATAAAAATATAGAGATATATACATTATAAATATTTTACTTTAATATAGAACTCATGAGATTTCTTTAATATGGTTAACTAGTGAGCTATAAAAGAGATAATAGAGGTGAGGATAACAATTTTGTTAGAGAGAGAAAGACATAGATTCATAAGATAAAAATAAAAAAACAGTTAAAGAGAGAGATGAGAGATGGTTTAATGAAGAGAAAAAGTAAAAAGATAATAGAGATAAGATCGAGAGAATAAATAAATAAGTGAAAGAGAGAAAAATAAGCAAATAGATGATGATGGATGAGAAAGAGGCTATGAAGAATATAAGAATATAGAGAATGATAACATGAGAGGGAAGACATAAGAGAATATAAATGACATTAAGACAGAGAAATAATTAAACAAAAGTTAAATCTTAAAAATTAAACTTAAAATATTTATCAAACATAACATGTTCATAATATATAATAATTAATAACAATAAAATGTAAAACATATTATAGATTTATTATCATTTCACAATATTAAAAATATGAATAGAATATTTTGAATATTAAATTAATATTAATTTATTAATAAATTAATGAAAATTATTGATTGAAAAATAAATAAAATAATTACATTAATTTAGATTTCTAATATTTAATAATATAATATTACTTTATTTAAAAATTATAAACATGACATAGATATATTATTATAACAAAAAATTAATTCTAGTTCATTAGAACTTGTATATTTTATTTTATTAATATTAAACAATATTAAAGTTGTTATTTTGTTACAACATATGATGTGCTATATTTATTATTTCATGAGATTGATCATAATATTATAAAGTTATAATGAGAGCTTAATTACTAAAATACAAATTTTAAACATTCATTTATAAAAAATTTATATTTTAATATTAACATGTTCAAATCAAATGTCATTAATTAAAAAAAAGAAATGGTATGAAAAAATGTGTAATGCTAGGGCTTCTCAAGGGGTCACTCATCCCAAAACTACTCTTACCGAAGTATGCTTAACTTTGGAACTCTAAATAGATCTAGTGTTAAAATGCTGGTGTGGTCACCCATGCATATAAAAAAATTATAATTATGTGATTATTGTCTCCAAGATAGTGAAATATTTCTAAAATTATATATACTTTTAAAAAAATTATTCTTATTATATATGTAGACATTTATACATAACATTTATTCTCATTATGGTATCAATCTATCTAATAAAGAATAAAATTATGTAATAAATATAAATATTAAATATATGTTTATAATAAATATTATATATTAAAATATAAAATAAAAGAGATTTCATAAATATTATTAATAGAATGGCCAAAAAAGAGAATAGAAATCAACAAATATTCTATAAGAGAGAAAGTAATGGATTGATAAGAGCAAAATGGAGAAAAAATTATAATAAAGAGAGATAAGAAATGAGAGATGAGAGACGATTTAGTATTGTGGAAAAATAAAGAGAATATTAAGAAGGGAGGATAAATGGGGAAAGAGATAGAGAAAAGAGAAAGTGAAGATTGATGGATGAGAGTGAAAGGCAAAAAATATTAGATTATAGAGAATGAAGAGATAAAAAAGAAAATGATAATAGAGGAGAGAAGAAAGTGAGAATGTGAGAGATAATGAGATGAAGCAAGAAAAGTGAGAGGAATAATTAAATAAAATTAAATATTAAGAGTTAAACTTACAATATTTATTAAATATAACAAATCAATCACACGTGATATTTAATAATAATAAAATATTAAAATTATTTGTGATTTATAATTATTTCATAAAATTATAAATATCTAAATAATATTTTAACTATTAATTTCATCTTTTTTATTCAAACATAAAATTAAAAATGTCAATTAAATTATAAATACTGTAATTATTCTAACAGATTATCTTTTTATGATGTAATATAGATAGTAAATATAAATAATATTTAATATTAAGAATATAATTTTTTATTTCTATTTTTTTATAATATAATATTACTAAACTTAAAACATTTTAAAAAAATTGCATATATATAATTACAAATATTAATTAATTTTTGTTTATTATAACAAATATAAGTTTTTTGCTTAGTATCAAACTATCTTAAAACTTATATTTTATTATATTATATGATGCATCAAATTTTTTATTATATAAAATTAGTAACAATGTTACAAAGTTATTAATAACAATTAATTACTAAAAAATAATTATAAACTATAATTTATATTAAATTTTCAATAATTAGAAAATGAGATGGTATAAAAAATTGGTAAAACTGAAGTGTTTTTTAAGAGGTCGCTCATCTTAATACTACTCTTGTCCAGGCATGCTTAACTTTGGAATTCTATTAAGATCGAGTACTATAACACTTTTGTGGACACAAATGCATACAAATTATAAAAAATTATAATTGTGATTATTGTCTTGAAGAGAATGAACCATTTATAAAATTTTATGAAATACCAAGTATATGTTTTGGGTCACTCTTTTTTCTGATGGATGAAGTCTTAAATTATTAGCCTTTTTTCTAATGGCTTTGTTTATTACAAAATATGTTTACGTGTAAAGAATAATTTATACATTTTGAACATAGAAAACTAGTGGACTTGAAATCTCTTTGTATTGTTCATCAAACTTCAAAGATTTAAAAAAGGCTTTATTTTACATTAAAATAAAATATTAGCTTGTTGATTTTAGGGCACCCTCTTAACGTATCAATTTCAAATAAAACTTAGGTATCAAAATTGTTTAATCTTCTTTATTTAGCAAATGAATAGGATTTAATTTTTTAATCTCTCAATTCTTTTCCTGGTTCAAATTCTAATTAAACCAGTCATTGATTTTACATAATTCTATTTTTAATCATTATTTCATTGCTTATGTCATATTTTTTTTGTATTTTTATTTAATCTATATTACATAAACAAATAATTATATTAAAATTTTCATAATTAAATAAATAATAAAACTTTATTCAACATCTAAACCTGAACCTGAATGCAAATGAATCAAGGGGAGCTAAAGGTTCATCATAGGACTTCTATTTTTTTTGCCAAAATCTAAGTTATGTTTATTATTAAATGTTGATTACATAAAAGAAATATTTCTATCCAATTTTTAAGAACTAAATAAATAAATAAATTTTATGCCACATCGCAAGCTATTTCAGATTGCAAAAGTCTTCGATCAAGCTTTAGCCTAAGCATAGAGTTAAGGAAAATCTTGGGCTACAGATTTGGTTAACCTTTTCTAGTTCATAGGGAATTCCTAGATTTGTTGGCCAAAGCCATTTGATAAAACAAAGAAGCTTTCATACTAAATAAAAGGAACAATTAAATAAATAAAAAACTTAACGACATACCTTAAGCAATGCAAAAATGCATAAGTCTCAAGGCTAGCTTGAGGCAGAGCATAGGGTCAGGAAAAAAATTCAAATCAAAATCAGTTAAAGCTATTTTGGTACACATCAAATTTCTTATCTTGATGAGAAAAGGCATTTTGTCAAACCAGGAAGGATTAAAAACAAATATAAGTATGAGATAAGACAAATCTAGATAAACCCTCAAGACATGAGTTTGTTAACGTGATTAAATGCTATGCATACAAATGCAGAGCCAACAAATATGAGGCTCACAAGATTTATGAGGGAAAATGCTTTAAATTAACAAATAAATTTCCTCTCCTATAATGTGGAACTATGTCACTTGAGACAGACACCATCCAAAATTGATAGCACTGCCCACAATTTGATAGCTCATTCTTGTGATCGCATGATGGGGATCACCTCCACTTTTAAACAGAGATCTTAATCCATCAACATTTCCATTTGATGAGCCCATCGATGAGTTATGACTTCATTGGTGATAACCGATTCATCCATCCAATGATGATTATCTCATCGAACTTCATTGGATGACTATTATTATTTCCACTTCTTCATGTAATCTATACTTGATCTTATAACCCAAATCTCTCCCATTTGAATCCTATGGCCAAGTTCTAATCCCTATTTTGCCATTGATTATTTGAGCAATCCATATCTCATCATTCTTGATAGAATTACCTCGATCAAATCCAGCTTCATCAAATCATCCGAAACTAATTTGCCATTATAGCGTTTGATTTAAATGTTTAAATCACCTCTTTGCCATTATAGTAGCCTTTTTTCCAAAAAATGAGTGCTTATTATTGTTTTAAAACTTTGTAATTATTTAAAGAATATTTTTATTATCAGGTTAAAATTATTTTATTAAGATAATAATTAAAATTTTTAAATAAATAATAAATAATAAATTTATTCTAATGTATTATCTTTATATGATGCAACATAGATAAGAAATATAAATAATATTTAACATTAAAGATATAATTTTAGAGTAATAAAATTTTATAATATAGCAATATTATATTTAAAACCTTCTATACATAACATACATATAATATTATAAAAATAAATTAAATTAAATTTTTTCTTATATTTATATTTTATTTTGCACAATAGTAAATATATTAAATTTATCATTTTTTTATATCATATGATGCACCATATTTATTATTGTATGAAATTGATAATAAATTACTTAACTTCTAATTATAAACTAACATTTATAATATTTAATTTTTTTAACATTCGTAGGTCTTCATCAGGAGAGAAACACTATAAAAATTATGCATAACATGAGGAATTCCTAAGAGGACACCTATCGCAACACTACTCTCACCATGGAGTGCTTATCTTTGGAACTCTCATAAGAACTAGTGTTATAATTCTTATGTGGTCACACATGCATAAAAAGGAAACAAAATCATTGTTATAAGCCTATTGTCTTAAAGATAATAAACAATTTCTAAAATTATCAAAATTATAAAGCATATACATTTTACAAAAATTTAATTTTTATAATATATGTCATAATAATTCTAATATCAATATTTTATATATAACTACTATAAAAGTACAAAAACTACTATTCTCGATAGAGCAGACATTAATGTGTGAGAATTTCATTATTTATGCTATCATGTTATAAATTAAAAAGCAAATTATGTGTTAAAGTTTAATGATAAAATATATATTTATCATAAATATTATATATTAAAATATGCAACATAAGAGATTTCTTAAATATTATGATAGTTAGGTTGAAAATGAGATAATGAAAATAGAAATAATTATGCTATAAGACAGTGAAGAAGTCATTGAATGATAAGTACAAAACAAAGAGGAAAGTTACAATAGAGAAAGACGAGAAATGATTTAATAAAGAGATAAGAAAAAGAGAGATCATAGAAGAGATAGAGAGAATAAAGACATAAGTGAAAGAGAGAGAGAAATGAGAAGATAAAGACGATTAGATGAGGTAGATAGGCCACAAAGTATATAAGAAAATAGATAACCAAGAGATAAATAATAAAATAATTATAGGAGATAGAAGGATGTAAGTGAATACAAAAGACATTGATATAAAGAGAAAAAGTGAGAAATAGTTAAATAAAAATGAAATCATGATTTTAAAAATTTTAATATTTATTAAATATAAAAGTTTAATGATATATAATATTTAATACTAATATTTAAAAATATATTTTTTATTTATTATTATTTAAAATATTATAAAAATTTTAAGAATATTCCTATTTTAAATGTAATATTATTTTATTCATAGTTAAAATTATAAAGGTTAACAAAACAACAAATAATATAACAATTATTGTATATTATCTTTGTATGATATAATTTATATAATAAATATATATAATATTTAAAATTAATGATATAATTTTAAGTCTCTAATATTTTGTAATATGATATTACTATATTTAAAAAATTCTACACATATTACATATATACAAATATAAACATAAGTCAATTCTTGTTTGTATAATTAATATAACTTATTTTATTCAATAGTAAACTATATTAAAATTATTTCTTTATTACATGATTTGACGTGTTATATTTATTATTGTTTTAAATAATTTACAATGTTATAAATTTATTAAAAATAAATAATTATTAAAATTTCAAATAAAAATAATCATTTGTAACAATTTAATTTTTTAACATTAAAAATTTATTTAAATCATATGTCATTCATTAGAAAAAACACTTCTCAAAATGTCACACATCCATATACTACTCTCGTCCAAGCATGTTTAATTTGGAGTTCTAATGACATCAATTACTATAATATAGGAGTGATCACACGTGCTAATAAATGAAAAAGAATTGTTATTGTTTGATTATTGCATTAAAAATAATGAACCCTTTCTAGAAGTCTTTTATTTATCAAAAATATGTATTGGGCACCTTATGTTTGATGGTCAAAGCCTTAAATATTTAGCATTTTGTACTAATGAACTTATTTAGTATGAAATATGTTTACATATAAAGAACAAGCTATAAATTTTTCAACATAGTGAACTAGTGGCCTTCAAAACATCTTAAAGTGTTCAAGAAGCTTCAAAGATTAAAGACATGCATCAACTTTGTTCATGCTTTTTTTTACGATTAATTAGAATGTTAGCTTGTTAATTTTAAGGCACTCTACTTTTGAATTAATTTCAAATCATATTCAAGCATCTAAATTCTTTAATAATATCTTTGATTTAGTAAATGAATAGGATTTAATTTTTCAATCTCTTAATTCTTTTCTAAGTTCATGTCCTACTTAAACCATTCATTTATTTAACATAATATAATTTTTGAATCATTCTTTCTTTTTTAAAATCATTCTTTTATATTTTACAAAATTCTAGTTAGGTTCATTGTTATATCTTCAATACATCAAAAAGATAATTTTATTATAAGTTTCATAATTAAGCAAATAATAATAATTTATGCCACATGCAAAGTTGTGTCTGAATACAAAAGTCTAAACGAAAGTTAGGGCACAACCATCAAACTTTTATATTTTTTCAAATTCTATGTTAGTATGATTATTAAATCTTTATTACATAAAAAAATATTTCTATCAAAATTTTCATAATTAAATTAATAAAATAAATTTATGGCACATCCATACCTGAGCCCAAATGCAGAAGTCAAGGGTTGAGCTTAAGCTAATGCATAAAACTTTTGTATTTTTGCAAAATTCTATGTTAGGTTTTGTCATTAAATCATTATTACATTGAAAAAAATAATTCTATTTAAATTATCATGACCAAAAAAATAAAAAAACAATTATGCCATATCCCAAGCTTTGCCCAAATGCAAAAGTGTCAGGGTGAGCTTATGCTCGATCTTATGGGCATGAAAGATAGTGAGATCAAGTTGATCCCTTCTAGCTCATGATAAATACCTAAATAAGGTTTTTGAGAGGTGTTGGATATAATTGAGAAGCTTTCAAACAAAATATACATATGGAGCAAGGCAAACACATAAATCCATAACACAAGAGTCCGCCTTAGTGATTAAATCTTGAGCATAGATAGTGAGCCATCCAATATTAGATTTGAAAGGTAAATCCTGATGTATTCTTACAAAGAGCAAATAAGATTCTTGTCATGCAATGTGGGAAAATGTCCCTTTTGATAGCCTTTGTCAAAAACATGCAGTGCTCAGCACCACCTGATCTCACATTTTTGTGGTCACACTGTGGAGATCACTTTTCCCTTGAAACAATGACCTTAATCGATCAAACTATCCACTTGTTACTATTTCTTCTTATATAGCCAATTGATCCATTCGATGGTCATTATCTTGATCGAATTAATCGAATGGCTATTTTTAGTTTTGTTGTTTTAAATAATCCATCCTTGATCGATTGGGCTAGATCACACCCATATGAATTCTATGATCTAGAACTAATCCTAAATTTACTAATCATTAATCAGACAAACCAAATCTCATCTAATTTGACCAAATAGCCTCAATAAGAAAAGCTTGATCTAATAGTGCAGAACACATCTATCTTTCCAGCATTTCATTGAACAATTAAGATCTATATTCTACCATGCCTTATAGTTGAATAAGTACCCATATTATGTTATTGTAGTAGCCATGTTTGAAGAATATTTTAAGTTCTTTTCAAGATGTTTAGATCATGCTTTCGTAAAACTTTTCACACTTTATAGTGTTTATGACAAATTTTTTTATAAATAATTAACCATTGTGAATAAAATAACCAATGAATGTTAACAATATTTTAAAATCTCAAAAAAGGGGTACATCATCATATTCTATCAGCATTAATTTCCTTTAGCAGCACGTATTGCTTATGAACACTTGAAATTCAAAATTCTTTCAATTATATTTTTTTTTAAGTATTGATTTTCTCAATTCTTTTCTTAATTTTTATCTCTTCATGTCTTTTTACATTCATCAACATGCATAAGAAAATTTTTACATTTTTTAAAAAAATTATTTTCTTGTTGCATTTTTCTTTTTGCATGGGTGGCATTACATTTGTGGAAGCTAGAGTTATGTTTTATGCCATTAAAAAAAAAGTTATGGTTGAATTCATAAATGTCTGGGTTATAGTTCAACCAATAAAATCTTGTAGGTTAGAGGTGAACCATTAGCATACACTTCACGTTGTGAATCTTTTGGAATTAATTTTCTTACCTTTGTTGTGGGTGGGCACAACTTCTAATTTGAACATAAAACAAAAAAGTTTTTGATAGCTTTTCAACTTTTATTTTCATTACAAAAATTCTAAATTATTATATTTTTTAATAAAAGTTTTCTATAAATTATCTATTCTATAAGAAAGAGGAACATGTGAAGTCATAAGAGAAAAAAAGAGAAGTAAATAATAATAGAAAAAGATGAAAGAAGATTTAACGAAGAAAAAAAGAAAGGAGAAGCATTGAGAAGTAAAGGGAATAAATAAAAAAATAAATAAATAAAAGAGTGCAACAAAAGATAAAGTAAAGAAAGATGGAAGAGAGACAGGTTAGAAAAATATTAGAAGAAAAAGATTGAACTAACAAAAAAAGAATGATAGTAGGATATAATCAAAAGTGTTAGAAAAAAGGACATATTAAGAAAAAAAAATGATGAGAAAATTAATTAAATAAAAGTTAAATTACAATAATCAAACTTCTAATATTTATTAAACATAACAAGTTAATAATGCATAAATATTTAAAATACTTAAATAATATTTTGAATAAAAATTTAATATTTTTTATGAAATATTATAATTAAAAACATTATTAGATAACAAATAATATAATATTTCTAATATTTTTTCCTTATGTTACATAATATAGATAACAATTATATATAATATTTAACATTAGTTATATAATTTTATATTTCTAACATTCTATAATATAATATAATTATATCTAAAAACTTCTATAAATACCAAATATGTAAAATTATAAATATAAATTAGTTCTAATTTATTATTGGTAATACAAGTTATTTTGCTTAATATTAAACTATATAAAATTTATTATTTTATTATATCATATTTATTATTATATTAAACTGATAATAACTTTTTTAAAGCTATTATTAATAATTAAATCCACAAGTAGTAGTTATAAACTATCATTTATAATAATCTAATTTTGCAAAATCAACTTGTTATTGAAATAAATTAGTGTTCGTAGAAAATGGACTATAAAATAATATTTGTAACACGAGGATTTCTGAGGACACCAGCCCTAACACCATATCGCCCAGGATAGCTAAACTTCAAAGTTGTAATGAGATGTTGTGCCATAATGCTCATGTGGTCTCACATGCATAAAATAGACAAATCATTTTTTATGTCATATTATTTTGTTGAAGATAATAAACCATTTCTAAAATTTTAAAAATTATCAATCATTTGATCTTTTAAAAGAAAGCATGTCTATTATATATGTCATATTGTATTCTAATATAAATATTATATTTATATAAAGTTAATAAAAACCATTAAATAAAAGTTTTGTTTTTTTAGAACAGACATTAATGCAAATGATTTTCTTCTATTATATTATCAATTTTATAAATAAAAAATAATTAAATAATAAATATAAATATTATAAAATATTTATTAATGATAAATATTATTTATTAAGCTATGCAAAATGAGAGATTACCTAAATATTTTTTATTGATGGGTTGAAAAGGAGATAATAAAGAAGGACATTTTTATCGTATAAGAAAGAAAAACTATCATAGATTGATGAGAGTAAAATAGTGAGAAAAATAATAATAGAGGTTTATGAGATTTGACTAAATTAATGGACAAAAGAGAGAACATAAAAATGCGAAATGAGAAAGTAAATAATGTTAGAAGGGAGTTAGAGGCAACAAAAAAAATATAAGAAGTTAAAAAATCAAAAGACAAACAAAAGAATGAAAATAGAATGGAGTAAGATATTAGTATAATTTAATAAAGCTAATATCAAAAAAAAAATTGACAACTAATTAAATAAATATTTAATATTAAGAATTAAACTAGTAATACTTATTAAATTCGTCAAGTTAGTCATATAATAAAATATAAAAATACTTAAGGTTTATTTTTATTTTACAATAAGACATATATTTAAAGAATATTTAATAATTAAAATAATATTATTTTGTTAATCCTAAGAATTAAAAAAATCTATTAAATTATAAAAATATAATGAGTCAAATATATTAGCTTTATATCATGTAATAGATATAATAAATATAAACAATTTTTTTAAATTAATTATATAATTTTAGAGTTCTTGTAATGTATAAAATGGTAGTACCATATCGAAAAACTTCTATACATATTAAACGTATACAACTATAATAATAAATTAATTCTAATTTATTTTAATTGTTGTAAGTTATTTTACAAAATAATAAATTATATTAATGTTATTATTTTATTATATCATATGATATGATATATTTAATATTATATGAAATTAAAAAATAATATAATATAGTTATTATTAATAAATATATAAATGAAATTATAATTATAAATTATCAATTATAATAAATTAATTTTTTAACATTAATATTTTTTAAAATCTATTTTAAATCTTAGAAAAAGGTTGCTGTGAAAAAATATGTGGAGCACGAGGACTTCTCTAGTAGTAACACATCCAAATACTACTGTAACCCAAGCATGCTTTACTTTGGAGTTCTAATAAAATCTATTGCTATAATACTGGTGTGGACATACATACAAAAGAAAAAACCACAATTATATGATTAATGTCTTGAAGTTAATAAACTATTTTCTATAACTTTCTAAAATATAATGTATATACAATTTTGACACCTTTATGTTTATTTATTTGTAATAATATAATCTAATATTATTATTATTGTTATATGAAATTAAGAAAAGTTATGCAAACTTATTTTTTTATTAAGTTGATATTAATACATAAGATTTAGTACATTTATGTAATAATTTTTATAAATAAAAAATAAAAATAAATTACAAATATAAATAATAAAATATAAATTTATCATAAATATTACATATTGAATTATGCAATATGAAAAATGTCTTTAATATAATGGGCTAAAAAAATGTAATAGAGATAAAGATATCTATTTTGTTGGAGGGAGAGAAAGACATTGATTGATAGGAAAAAAATAAAGAAGAAAAAAGTAATAAAGCGAGATGAGAGACAATTTAATAAAGAAAAAAGAGCAAGATAATGGAGATGGAGAGAATAAATAATTAATTTTCAGAAAAGTGAAAAATTAAAACAGTAGAGAATGATAAAAGAGATAGAGTGAAGAAGAATTTAAGAGTTGAGAACGATGAGTCAAATAAAAGAGTGAAAATAACAATTAAAAGGAAGTGAGAGAATGTGAGTAATATTAAGATAGAGAGAAAATTGAGAGAAATAACAAAATAAAATTAAATCATAAAAATTAAATTTATAATATTTATTAAAAGAAATAAGTTGACCTTTTATAATATTTAATAACAATTAAATATAAGAAATATTTATGCTTTATTGTTATTTTAAAATAATAAAAATATTGAAAAAATATTTTGAATATTAATTAAATAATATATAATATAATTACTCAAATATATTATCTATATATGATCTAATATTGCTAATAAATATAAATAATATTTAACATTAATGATATTATTTTACATTTCTAATAGCTTATAATGTAATATTACAATACTTCAAAAATTATATATACGTTACATATGTACAATTATGAAAATAGATTAATTTAACTTTGTTATTTTTAATACAAGTTATTTATCTTAATGTTAAACTACATTGTAGTTATTATTTTATTATATCAAATGGTGTCTCATATTTATTATTATATAAAATTGTAAAAAATTTTATAAAAAAATTAATCATAATTAATTAATCAAAAAGTGATTATAAATTATCGTTTAAAATAATTTAATTTTTTAACATTAACATGTTATTAATATAAATTGTAATTCTTTCGAAAAAAAATATTATAAAAAATATCGGATCATGTGGACTTCTCAAAAGGTCACCCATTCTAATACTACTATAACTTAAGCATGCATAACTTTTGTGTTCTAATGAGATCCAATGCTACAAAACTTTGAAATTTTGCATGTGATTGCAAAAGAGGCCTAAGCCAATACAAAAGGACCTTTAAGAAGGATCAAACAAACATTCATCAAGAAAAAGTTTCAGAAGCGGTTTGGGGAGGGACATACCCCTGCCCCAAGCATAATGATGAAGGCAGGCCGCGTGCGCCGCCCAATTAGTTGGGGCATTGCATTCGCGACGAACATGCACAACGCGAAGTGCGACAAGGTTATGAGCGTGCACAATAACAGTCGAGAGAAAGCCACCCATGGGCGGGCATTGAAGCATGTGGTGCTTCTCCTGAGTAGCCATGGCCGAATCCGTGTGGATCTCAATAGCAACAAACTCAGGGAAGGAGCGTCGAACCACGTCAAGAGCCTCAAGATGGTTGGACGCTCCATAGCCTCACAAGAAGTTGAGAAGAACCGCTCCCACGAGTAATGGCTTGCCCCAATGATCTCTGATAATAAACCCCACTCCAGCCAAGTCATTACCGATAGTAGCGTCACAATTGATCCAAGGAGGGGGAACCCAATGTAATGCATCATGCAGGTCCAAGGAGCCGAAGGAGTTCCTGCTGGACATGAATGGAGAAGGGGCAAGATGCGAACACGCAGTAGCGGTAGCCATGAAAACATTGCTGACCATAGTGTTGCATTCGAGGACAACACCATTGTGTTTCTTGAGATTTTTGTTGTCCTATATACTGTGAAAGGCATTGGCAATGATCGCACCATGAATCATGTTCTCATGGCAATGCGATCCCAACGCGGCAGTAGAGCCCAAGAAATACGGCATGGTGTCCTACCCCCCGAGCTCCATAGCCAACAATGAAACGCATAAACAACAGCATAAACTACCCGTGCGAGCCAGAATTCCTGCATCTACGGGCACTCCCATAGCACATGGCACGAAGTCTCAGCTGAGTCTCACCCCTAGACACAATCATTGCAAAAAGCAAGATCTTTACATGCGAGCCAGACCTGCGTGGGCAACGAGTCGTGGGCCAAGCGCCATAAGAACATACGTGTCCTCGATGAAACTTTGAGCTTATAGATCCACATAAAGCCCTCGGCATCACCCCTGGGTCTCATCACACCGTCGTTGTAGGCTTCCCTAACTAAGTGCATGTAGGCTTTGCTAATGCTAAAATCCACAGCCTTTGTAAAGGAATTAACCAAAATGTCACTGTGCTTGCGGCTCTTCGACAAATGCATGACTCAACGAGTGCATCACTAGCCTAGGAGGAGATGTTATGAATATCCAACAGTCTGTTGTCATCGAGGCACTCCACCACAAGTATAGGCCAAGTAGCATCCATGATGATGTAAGTTGGCCATCACCAAAGGGGTAGGAGGCCAAGCCAGTTATCCTCATTAAAACGAGCATGAGTGCCATTCTCAATTCTCTAGACAAAGCATGGCAGTGCGTACTACATAGCATCAATAGTGACCCTACTAGCATAAGAGGCGTCGCGCGGGGGTGCGATACGGGGGGCGCACGGCCAAGCATTTGTCGCACAAAATATTTATCCATATGCAGTCCTCCCTAATAAGAATCCTCTTGCACTGCTTTATATGAAGCGCGCGCTGCCAAGAGTGCAAGTAATGAATAACGAGACCCCCCGGATCCTTTGGCAGCATAATTGTCTCCCAACCAACATAGCGCATCGAGTTGGTGTTGCTGGCACTGCACCAAACAAAGCGCATGATAATCTTCTCTATTGTGTCGATGGCCCTTTTAGGCACCACACAATGGGTAATTACATGACTTGGAATAGCCACAAGCACAGCGTTGATAATTAGCAGCCACCCCGCCATGGACAATGGCTGGATACGCCATTTGGAAATCTGCATTTTGAGCTTCTGGATAATGTAGATGAAGTTGTTCTTGATGAGCATTTTGGCCGAAATAGGGACGCCAAGATAATTAAAATTGTCACGAAGAGCCATATGCAATTTGTTTGCCACCCTCCTCTTCCTACTTTTCTTCATGGCCCAGCAGAAGAATACCTTGGACTTAGCCAAGTTGACATTAAGCCCTGTGGTGCTCCCAAAATCTACTAAGAATACCATGCACCGCACGCGCGGCGCGGTATGAAGCAGGTGTGTACATGAGAATGTCGTCTGCGAATAGGAGAGGAGAGGCAGGGGGGAGCACAGATCGCAACGAAACCCCAGGAGTGTGAGCGCCTTGTACTTGAGTGCAAGTGTTGACATGTATTAGTAGTAATGGAAAATAAGTACGGTGATAGGGGGCAGCCTTGCCTCGAGCCCCTGTGAGCCATGATCCACGGTAGTCTAGAGTCATTGTAGAGCACGCCAAATCTCGGATAGCCAATGCATGCAGTAACCCACTCACACCACACCGGGAGAAACCTAGAAACTGCATCATGTCGGTTACAAAGTCCCATTGGACACTATCATAAGCTTGCTCCATGTACATTTTTTTAGCCATCATGCCCTTTTTGGAAGTGGATGCATGCATTCTAGATGCCATTTCATGAGCAACAAAGATGTTGTCAATGATAGATCTCCCTGGGACAAATGCACCCTGCTCTTACGAAATCATGTCAGGTAATACATATTTCAGTCTTTCAACGAGAATCCGTGCAACCACTTTGTAAATGACATTGCAAAGGCTGATAAGGCAAAATTGATTAGGCTTGTTGGCACCTATCTTCTTTGGAATGAGCTTGATCAATGTATCCTTCCAAACAACAGGCATTTGCTTCATCTCAAAGAAGGCCTTGATAGCAAGTGAGATATCCTCATGAACAATGTCCTGGAAACCGCATAGAAACTCAGCGGTTATACCATCCAACATAGGTGCCTTTTTTTTCTTGATAGCTCTAATTGCACACATAACCTTCTCCCCTGTAATCTTCCAAGCTATCATACTACCTTGGTCCAAAGAAATGCGCGGGCGTGGCACGAAGTTGCGAAGGGGGTGACTACATCATCGCGCTGCCATTTAGCTTCAAAAAAAAGGGTAAGAGCTAGGCATATGCCCTCAGACAAAGTGACCATGTCTCCCGAGTCATCTTTCAAGTGCATGATGCAATTATTGTGCCACCGAGATGAAGCCACGGCATGGAAAAATCGTGTATTTCTGCCCTCAAGATGAGCCCAGTGAACTTTGGCATGCTACCACCACCAACGTTCTTCCAAACAGCATCTTTGTTAATCCTTAATAAGGTGGCCAAGTAAGATGTTTTCCTCATTGTCCAAACCACTCATAGATTCTCTATTCTGGAGAGAAGAAATCTCACAAGCAAAATTTTCATTAGTACGAATAACTGCCATCGCCTCGGTCTTGCTCCACTGATGGAGCGAGCCCAGGCTGCGACCAAATATGGTGGAGAGCCCTTCCATTTCAGAGCCAATACGAGGGAGATGAGTTACCGTTGTTGTAGGAAAAGCATGCACTGCAGTAGTGTTCATCAAGGCCATATCAAGCCTCTCCCAAATTCGAGCTCCCCCCACCTTGCCATTGCACCACGTATATTTGTTCCCAATGAATCCTAAATCTTCAAGTTGAAGCTCCTCAATGAGATCTGTGAATTCAAGCTGAGCTTGCTTGTAACTAAATTTGTTTCCCACCTCTTCTCGTCCTGCGACATGACAGGGTTGAGGTCGCTAGCCACCAGGGAAGGCACATGATCACGAGCTTCCCTGCGCAAAAAGTCCCAAACTTGTCTTCTTTTATAGAGATCCTTTGGGCCATAAACCTCACAACAAATCATTGAGCTGCCCCAATTGAAAGTCCCTTCAGCAGACACAACATGTGTGGAACTGGGAAGAATTTTGAAGTCGAGATAAGCCCGCCACAACACAATAATTCCCGCAAATTTGCCAACAGAAGGCTGAACCACATACTGCCAGTCACTAGCAAGTAGAACATCCGCATCCTTCCTTGTGAACTCCTACAAACGAGTCTCCACAAGGGCCACCGCAACAACATTCTCCTCTCTCACAAACCTTCGGAGATAAACCTTCGATTTCTTGTCTCGAACCCCCATAATATTCCATACTGCGAATTCATAAAGAAAGAATCAAAGAATAATGAGAAGCCCCCTACTATCACGGTGACACCATCCGTGACTCAGAATCCGCATCAGCAGCACACAGATCCTTGCACCGCATGGGTTCTCACACGCGTACGCGTGAGTCGAGAGTGCGCTCCACAAGCACCCACAGCTCTCCCTCGAAAAGCGCAGCATCCACGTAGGCGCCAAGCGTAGCCCCATAGCTGCGTCCGCATCCCCACAAAAGCGCCCACCATGGGCGCTCAGCATAATGACCTCCCCAGCTTTCGTAAGCATCCTTCAGGCAGCATCCAAAGCATCCAATCTAACTTCCCGATCAATGCAATGCACAACCCACAAAATACTAAATGGAAAGAGGAGGCTGCACCCCACGAAGTACAACCAAGGTTCTTTCCCCTTAGTGACGACTCGGTTCTATGTCATAAGGAATCATGACATCATTCCCCTTTTGGGTCTCATAGAACATTACTGTTTTACCCTTGTAATCCATGTTAACTGCAATTGAAGCAATCCCCACATGAGCAGACCGAGACGACTCAGCAATGTCTCCCTCATCCATCAGTGCCTTGAGTGCCTATACTCTGTGGAAAGGCTCCCTACCTCGAATGACAAAAGCGCTCCTCCTTCTAGAATTGAACTACCTTCTGCCATCAAAGCTCCCAGCCTTCTAGGAGTAATTTTATTAGTTTGAGCCACTTGACTTGAAGCTTGGCCACATTGTTAGGCAATAGCCATGTTACGTCGTCTTTGTTGAACCAGCATTCAAGGACCAAATCCATCCCTCAACGCACTGTCATCGCTGTTACGACTGTCATGAGCTGCAGCGGGTGCATGCCCAACACTATCCCTAGATACAAGTTGCATTGAGGTGCACGCAGGCCCATGAGTACCCGTGCCTGAAGTTAGTTGCAAGGCCAATCGCGGTGCAGCCTCGAGTGCAGAAGTCCAAGGTGATGCACTCGAGCGCATAGGCACGCATGAAGTTGCACCCTGAAAAAAGCTGGCCTGCGCCAGGGATGTTCTTGTGGCAGACGAAGCCGCAGCATCAGCATTTTACATTGTGTTCTTAGCATGTGTAGTCATGCCCGCTGCAGCCGTTGCGGGTGCGGGCCACGAGTGGGATCTCCAAGTTGGGGCCTGACTCTTGGTACAATGTTGCACGAGATGGCCAACACATCCGCAAGAAAAACACATTTGTGGGAGCCCTTCATATTCTAACCTTTGAAATGTCCTCCCCAAGTCACCCCTCAGCCTCATGCCCAGAATGAGCGGCTTCAACAAGTCCATGCGTACGCAAACAAGAGCACAAGTAGAGTGCTGTAAGTCTCCTGTCCAATCATCCAATAGAATGGGATCACCTATTGCTTTTGCAATTCTAGTGATGTTCTCCATATCCCAGTAAAGAAATGGTAAAGCTGGGAATCGAACCCATATGGGGGCATGCATAGCCGTGTTTGCCATAAGACAGAGATCAGGGGACTAAACTTCGAGCCCCATATCCTACTTAGCCACTTGCCAAGGGCTGCCTAGCCACTTGCCAAGGGCTGCCAAGCCAAACAGAATTTCTTTCTTCGATGGTTTCAAAATACAGACAGATGCACCCTACAGAAAGATCAAGAATCTTGAAGTTCTTCAAGTGTCTCCAACGACACATGAGCACATGAGCAATAACATGGAAAGGGAAGTTTCATACACCCGGCCAACAAGATCATTCTTATAGAAATGCCTATGACGTATAGTGGCTTTCACAGACATAATGATGTTGTCATTCATAATAAAGCAAGGCATAGAAGCGACACATTCCTTGATGTCAATGAGGGACGGCCGAATAGGTGACGAGGGCCCACCCCTCGAAGCATTGTTGTTAGCTGTGAGCACATCATTAAAACTGACTTTAAGAATATTCTCATCATTTGTCATATCAATTTTAGCAGCATCCATTTTGCGAGCATTGGTAGCATTTAGTTTGTTATCCCCAACATATTGCATGGCAGCAACATGGCCAGGACTACATGCGCCTGCGCGCGGCACCGCAGTGATTTCATTAGCGACATCGGCACCATCTGTGTGCGCCAAATCACATCTCTCCCCACATTTCACAACCCGCAGCACAACGCCCTAAGTAGCATCAATGCAACATTGCACATTACTCAGCCCTAGACCCGAATCATCATCAGCATGCGTGGATCCGCCCTTATTATCACTGCAGGAAGCACAGACCTTGCTCGATGACGCGACCAAACTCGAACATTCACCTGAATCCGTGGCCGCGTCAATCTCAATTAGAATGTATCCTGAATCTCCATCGAATACCGACATTCCCAGAATGGGTTTCTTTTTCAGCATCACGGGTAACCGTATCGAGAGGTTCAATTGCATCCATCACACAAGCTGGGGAATTGCTGGCACAATTACAGACTTTCTTGTGTCTCTTTTTGATTTTTCAGTCCAGCCATAATGACAAATAATCAGTCCCAAATAGATAGCAGTTACAGCACAATGAGGATCAGCAAGAAAACTAAGGCACCAAAAGACGGATGTAAAGTATCACACACAGTCAAAACTAGCATAATGGTGCGTGTACAAGATAACTGTACTACGAAACAACAGGCCCATTAATATGGAACTGGCGCGTCCCAAACACGTGTAGCGTAGAAAATAAAATTTTTAAGTGCACGCCTAGTGTTGTCTTCAACCTCGCGTAACGCACGCAGGTGCAAAAACCCTAAGAAAGAGAACATTCGAAATGTTACCTGCACGATGCGTGCATATGTGCAGGTCAGCAGAATCAATAGTAATGAAGCAGACGAGCGCCTAGAGTTTCTGGAGATTTTGACATGGTCCAAAGCATTCTCTTGTCCTCTACGAACTCTGCTTCACTGGTGTGGTCACATATGCACACAAATGATAGAGAATCGAAGTTATGTGACCATTGCCTTAAAGATAATGAACCATTTCTATAATTTTCTAAATTATTTAACATATGTGTTGTGTGACGTTTGTATTTGATATGTTAAGCCTTAAACATTTTGCAGCTTATTTTAATTGACATTTTTAGTGTGAAATAAGTTTGTATGTGAGGAACAGAATATACATTTTGAACATGGTTAAGTAGTGGTCTTCAAAGAAAGCTAAAGTGTTAAGCAAGTTGCTAAGATGGAAGGCTAGCACATCAGCTTTAATAAGGATTTTTTTACATTAAAGTAGAATGTTAGTTTTTTATTTAAGGCACATTCCTTCCATGTCAATTAGAAATTACACTAAGACTTCTAAATTGTTTAATAATCTCTTGATTTACGAAATAATTAAGATTTAATTTTTTAATCTCTTGATTTTATTTTTTAGTCAAATCATACTTAAACCATTCATTGATTTAATATAATTCTAAATTTGAATCATTCTATCATTGATTAAATCATCTTTTTGTATTTTTTTCCAAATTGTTTGCAAAATTGATTGTTAAATCATGATTATTAGAAATAAATAATTAAATTAACGTTTTCGTAATTAAATAAATAAATAAATTTTATGTCACATCTCATGTTGTGCACTAATTAAAAATTCTCAGATTGAGTTTAAGATCCAGCAAAGGTTTAGGAGAAATAGTAGGATCGAGATCGGATCGAACATGTCAAGTCTATAGCGTATCCTTAAATTAGATGGGCAAATGGATTCGATTGAATTGGGATGCATTTAACCAACTGTAAGTATAGGACGGGTCAAATACGGATAAACCCATAAGATACAAGTCATTCAAATTGATTAGATCCTAAGCACGCAAATGGGGACACAACCAATATTTAGTTCATAGGTTAGACCCAAGTGAATCTTTATAAATGTCAAATAAGTTTCCTCTCTTGTAATGTTAGGCTGTGTCCCTTGAGATAGTCTCCATCCAAAATCGACAGCACTCAGCATGGTCTTTACAGTATTAGACTTGATCGGATGGCCCTAATCAAAACTAGCTTGATCCGACCATCCAAAACTCATCCATCTTCCATTGAACAATTGAGATCTCCTTTGTGCTGATCCAACACCTCCAGTGAAGACTCCTAAATTGAAAAAACAAGCTATTATTATGACGTTGTGGTAATCATTTAACAATATTTAAAGATCTTTTTATGCTATTTTGAAGCTACTTTTACTTCAAGAAAAATCGAGTTGGGGTATAGCTTTAAAATCTTGGGTTATAGTTAAACCAACAAAACCTAATAGGGTAAAGGTAAAGGATAAAGCGAAATCTCAAGTTGTAATTCCCTAATAAGTGGAGTTTATTTAACATCAATTAAGGTGGATTTAAGTTGTAGTTTTAATTTAACCACCTAAATTTTTTTGTACCATTTCAACCATTATTTTCATTATAAAATTTATAAGTTGTTATATTTTTTAATCATAGTTTTCTATAAACTTAAATTTATTTTTAAAATGAATCTTAAAATAAAAGAAATCCAAAAATTAGGAAAAATAGTTTAGAACAATAATTCACCCATTTTTATGGGATTCACACTCTCAGTTTAAATTAAATAAATAATTTAAAAAATAACTTATTGTATAAGTCTTAATATATTTTAATATTAAAATTTTATTTAAATAAAATTAATAAAAAAATTACATAAATTAATATTTTTGATAACATACGACTTAATATATAAGACTTTCTTCCGACATGTTATAATTCTCAGAAGTAAAATATTAAATTATATAATAAATATAAATAATAAAATATACATTTATCATAAATATGATATATTAAATTATACAAAATGAGATATTTCCTAAATATTGTTAATCGATAGGCTAAAAAAGTGATAATGAAGATTTAGATAACAATTCTACAAGAGAGTGAGAAAATCATAGATTGAAAAGACCAAAATAGAAAAAGAAATAATAATAGAAAGAGATGAGATAAGATTTTCTAAAGAGGAAAACAAAAGAGAGATTAGAGAAGAGATAGAGAGAATAAATAAATAATTGAAAGTGAGAAAATATGAACGTAGAGAAAGGTAGTGAAGGGGGAGAGATTAAGAAAAATAAAAAGAGAGAAAATAAAGATTCAAATAGAGAAGGATAATAGAAGAGTGAAGAAATTGAGAGAATATAAGAGATATTAAGATAAAAAAATGTTAAAGAAATAATTCAATAATAGTTAAGTCTTATTAATTAAACATATAAAATTTTTCAAATATAAGAAGATAACCATATATAATATTTAATAGTAATGAAATATAAGTAATTTTAGAGGTTTATTATTATTTTGAAATATTTTGAAAATTTAAAGAATATTTTCAACTTTTAAATTAATATTGATCTTTTCATAATTAAAATTAAAATAATTTACTTATTATATAGTGATACAATTATTCTAATACATTATTTTTATATGACATAATATTGAAAATAAATGAGAAATTCATTTGATTTAACTAGGAGGTATTCAAATAAAATAGAAGTGGGATGAACCAAACATAAATAAGCCTATAAGATATGAGTTTCACCAAGTGATTAATTCCAAGGAAAAAAGGTGGAGTAATGAAATATTTTATTTGTATGTTACATTCAAGGGTATGCTTTTAAAGACGAAATAAATTTCCTCACCAGGATTATGGAACTATTACCCTTTAGAAAATCTCTAACAGAAACTGATAACACTTAGCACAATTCGATTACATATTTTCTCAATCGCAAAGTGGAGATCACCTTCGTCTTCAAACAATGATTTTAATCAATCTAGTAGTCTCTTTGGTAAGCCAACCTGATATTTACTGCTTCATTCGTTGAAACCAATTGAACCATCAAGTGATCGTTTTCTTAACGAACTTCATTAGATGGTTATTTTTATTTTCTCTTTTTGAAATAATCTTTCTTTGGTCTCATGACCCATATCTCTCATATTTGAATTTTAAGATCCATATCTAATCCTAATTTTATTGTTGATTAATTAGGAAATCCAGATCTCATTTTTCTTGATCGATCGAACTTGATCAAAACTAGCTTGATGAAACCTTCAAGAATTCATCTCCTTTTATGGAGTTTGATTTAGTGGTTGAGATCTCCTTTGTGCTGATCCAATAGCTCAAGTCAATCCCATTGAATGGCTAAAAATAATAGCTATTATTAAGCCATTTTGCAACAACTATTTTGGAAGTAAATTTTAAGATCCTTTTAAGCTATTTGGAAGTTACTTTAGTAACAGCTTTCCCGTCACTTTCTAATGGCTATGAAAAATACTTTTCTATAAATTCTTAAATATTTTGAATGAAATGAGTAATGAGCAACAATAATGTTTTATCACCACATTAAAGGGTTACATCGTGTTCTATTAGCATAAATTTCCTCTTGCATCACATATGGCATCCCACTAGTAGAAATTAAAAATTTTTCTAACTAGGCCTTATTCTTCTATGCCTTAATTCTCTCAATTCTCATAAATAACAAAGTTTGGGTTGATTTCATAACAGCTTAGGTTATAAGTCAACCTATAAAAGCAAAAATGGTAGAGGTAATTCATAAAGAAAAATCTAAATTTGTCATTCTTTTACATGTGTAGTTTTTTTGACAGCACTTTAGGGGGAATCTAAATCCTATTTCAAACAAACTAACAAAAAATTTTGGTATATCTTTTTAATTTTTATTTGTTTATAAAAATTATAAATTGTAATATTTGTAAATCAAAGTTTTATATGAACATAAAATTTATTTTGTAATGAATCTTTTAAAATAAATACAATCGAAAAAATAATAAAAATAGTTTAAACCATAATTAATCCCTTTTCTTATATTCACATTATTTTTCACTTTAATAAGTAGCTCTAAAAAGTATACTTTTTATTACGACATAATATATTCTAATAACAATATAACATATATTTATATAATTAATTAAAAACATACATAAATAATTATTTTTGATAACATAGATATTAATATGTAAGTTTAACTTTCATTATGTTATCACTTTTATAAAAAAAATTAAATTATGCAACAAACATAAATATTAAAATATATATATTTATTAGAAATATTATTTATTAAACCCTATAATATTAGAGATTTCTTAAATATTTTTAAATTATATACATTAGGAGATAATAAATATGGAGATAGCTATGCTACAAGAGAGACAGAAAGAAAGATTAACAATAGTAAAATAGAGAAGGAAATTGTAATGAAGAGAGATACAAGATGATTTTATATAGAGAAAAAGAAAGGAAAGAACAAAGAGAAGATAAAGAGAATAAATAAAATGTGTGAGAGAGAAAGAAATGAAAAACTAGAAAAGAATATATGAGAAAATGTGGTGAAGAAACATTTGTGATAAAGAATAAGGAGACAAATAAAAGAATTAAAATAACACAAAGAAGGAAGTGAGAGAATGTGAGCAATTTTGAAATAAAGTTACAAAGTGAGAGAAATAAATAAATAAACGTTAAATTTTAAAAATTAAAGTTACAATATTTATTAAATATAATAAGTTATTCGTATATAACAATTAATAATAATAAAATATAAACAACATTTGATGTATATTATTATTTTAGAATATTCCAAATATTTTTAGAACATTGTGAATGATATTTTAATGTTATTTTAAAGATGCATTAATTAAACATTTTGACTTAATTATAAAAAATTCTATTTATATGATGTAATATATGTAATAAATATAGATATTTGTTTGCATTAATGACATAATGTTAGATTTTTAATATTCTATAAAATAACATTACTATATGTAAAAAGTACTAAACATAAAATATATATACTATTTCAAACATAAATTAATTATGACTTATTATTATTGAAATATGTTATTTTGCTAAATACTAAAAAATATTTAAATTATTATTTTGTTATATCATATAATGTGGTTTATTTATTATTATATGAAATTAAAAATTAATATTATAAAGTTACTATTAAAAATTAATTACTTAAATACTAATTATAAACTATTATTTATAATAACTTAATTTTTAAAAATTTACATGCTATTAAAGATAATTGTAATTTACTAGAAAAAGAAAAGCAAATAAAAATAGGTGCAATATATGGATTTCTCAATGGGTCACCTATCTTAATACCATTCTCCGCCAAGCATGCTTATCTTTAAAGTTTTAACGACATTTACTATTACAGTGTTGTTGAGGACAAATTTCCATATAAAAGGAAATAATTATAGTTATGTGATTATTGTCATCAAGATAATGAGCCATTTCCAAAATTTATTAATTTATCTACAATATGAATTTTTTTAAAAAAATTTTGTGCCCACTACATATGTTAGTATATTTTAATATCAAAAATTATTTTCATAAAATTAATAAAAGATTACATAAAACTATTATTTCTAATAATATAGAAATTAATAGTGAAAAAAAAGTGAGAAATAATTGAATAAAAGTTAAATCTTAATATTTAAATTGATAATAATTATTTAGTATAATAAGTACATCATATATGATATTTAATAACAATAAAATAAAAGAAATATTTTACTATTATTATTATTTATGAATATTAGAAATATTCAAATATTACTAAACTATTAATTAAATATTATTTTATTCATATGTTAATTAAAAAAAATTAATTTAAATAATAATTAATATAATTATTCTAATTTATTTTCTTTATATGATGTATAATAGATAATAAATATAAATAATATTTAGCATCAATTATATAATTTTAGAATTCTGAAAATTCTATAACATAATATTACTATTTATAAAAAAGACTAAACATATTACATGTATCGTTATAAACAGTAATTACTTCTATTGTATTATAACTAATATAACTTATTTATCTTATTATTAAACTATAGTAAAATTATTGTTTTATTATATGTTATTTTGCATCATATTTATTATTGTATAAAAAATAAATAATGAAATAAATTTTTTAATAAAACTTAATTACTAAAATGGTAATTCTAAACGAATATTTATAATAGTTGGACTTTTAAATATTAATATTTTTTTTAAAAATATAATGTCATTCATTCAAAAATAGAACATTATTAAACTGTTTGTAGAACATGAGAAATTCTCATGACGTGACCCATCCCAATAGCACTCTTGGCCATGCTTTCTTAACTTTAGAGTTCTAATGAGACATAATTCAATAATATTGGCATGGCCGCACATGCATACAAATGAGAAGGAATCATAAAAGAGATATAAAGAATAAATTAAAAAAGTATAAAAAAAGGATATGAAAAACTAAAGAATGATAAATGAGAATTAGAGGTCAAGTATATAAAGAGATAGAAAACTAAAAGACAAAATATAAGAATGACAATAGAAGAGTGTAGAAAGTAAAAGAATGTGAGAGACATTATTATAAATAGACAAAAGAGAAATAACTCAATAAATAATAAATCTTAATAATTAAACTTATATTATTTATTAAATTTATTAAATCTATTAAAATTTTATTATTATTTTAAAATATTAAAAATATTTAAATATTATTTTATTATTAATATTAAATTATTTTATTAACAATTTAAAAACTTATTTATATGACACATTTATACTAATGTGAACATAAATTAATTTTAATTTATTATAATTTATGTTAATTATTTTCATCAATATTAAAAATAAGTAAATTTATTATTTTATTATATTATATAATGTGACATATTTATTATTATATAAAATTGGTAATAATGCTATAAAATTATTATTAATAATTTAATATTAAAATACAAATTATAAACTATCATTTGTAACAATTTAATCTTTTAACATTTATATGTTAACAAAATCAATTGTCATTCCTTAGAAAAACAAATGTCTACCAAAAATATTTGTTAGAGGACTTCTTGAGTGGTCGCCTATGTCAATATTGCTCTCACCAAGCATGCTTAACTTTGGAGGTCTAATGAGATCGAACGTTATCATGCTGGTGTGGTCGCACCTGCATATAATAGAAAAACAGTCATAGTTATCTTTTTATTGTCTTGAAGATGATAAAACATTTAAATAGTTTATAAATTATTTGGTCATATACAACTTTAAAAAGTTTAAGCTTATTATATATGTCATAATATATTCTAATATAAATATTTTATTTATATAAATTTAACAAAAAAAAATTACATAAATTATTTATTTTTATTATACGAACATTAATATGCATGATTTTTTGGCAATGTTATCATTTAGATATATAAAAAATTAAGTTATGTAATAAATTTAAATAATAAAAAATATATATATATATCATAAATATTATATGTTAAAAAAGTTAACACATGAGATCTTCTAAATATTTCAATTGATAAGTTAAAAAGTACATAATGTAGATAGAGAGAATAAATAAAAATATGAAAGAGAAAGAGAAATTATAAAATAGAGAATGACAGAGGAGCATGGGATGCCAAGATAAAAATAAGAAGGCATAGGATGGAAAGACAATGAGTAGTTGATAATTGAGGAGTGTAAGAAGTGAGAGAAAGTGAGACAGAACAAGATAAAAAGAATAAAGTGAGGGAAATAATTAAATAAAAGTTAAATCATAGCAATTAAAATAATAACATTTATAAAAAACGATAATTAAATCATATATAATTTTTAATAAAAATAAAATATAAAATATAATTTAAGTTTATTATTAGTTTAAAATATCACAAATATTGAAAGAATATTTTGATAATTAAAGTTATATTATTTTATTCTTACCTAAAATTCTAAAGCTAATTAAATAAAAAATAAATTAATTATTTTACTTTGTTAACTTTTCATAATGTAAAATTCCAGGTAATAGTAAATAATACTTAATATTAGTTATATAATTTATTATTTCTAATATTGTGTAATATAATATTATTATATTTTGAAAATTTTATACATAACATATATACTATTAAAACAAAAAATTAATTTTACTTTACTATAATTGATATAAGTTATTTTCCTCAATATTAAAATAAATTAAAGTCATTATTTTATTATATCAAATGATGTGCTATATTTATTATTATATGAAATTAAAAATAATATTATCGAGTTATTTTTAATAATTTTACTAACATGTTAATTAGAAATCTTCGTTTATAAAAAACATAACATTAAATAATATTAAACTTTTTATTTCATTATAAATGTGCCAATTTTATTATTACATTAGATAGATTTCATTTTAAAATTTTTTTATTGATAATTAATTAATTAAATGCTGATTACAAAAAATCATTTATTATAACTTAATTTTTTAAAATTAACAAAATTTTAAATTAAATTATCATTTATAGCAAAAGAACGACATGAGAAATGAGTACAACATGAGGACTTCATAAGATGTCATTCATCCCAATAATACTCTGGCGCAACAATGCTTTCCTTTGGAGCTTTAAAAAGATCAAGTGTTATAACATTGGTATGGTTACACATGCATATAAAAGAAGAAAATCATGATTATTTGATTATTATCACAAAAATAAAAACATTATTTTCAAAATTATCTAATTTATTTAGAATATACACGTTTAAAACTTTATTCTTAGTATATATATAGTAATATATTTTATTTTTATTTAAAAATTTCACTTATACAAAATTAATAGAAATTTACAAAAACTACCCTTTTTAATAGTGTCAAGATTAATATATAAGATTTTCTTTGATTAAATTATCATTCTTTTAAAAAAATATTAAATTATTTAGTAAATATGAATGATAAAATATATGTTTAACATAAATATTATAAATCAAAGTTTGCACCACAAGAGGTTTTTTAATTATCATGTATAATAATATAATTTTTTTTATAAAATTTTATTAAAATGAATTATGATTCAATAGAAATAGGAATATGAAAAAATTGTTGGAACACTAGATGTTCTTAAGAAGTCACCCATCCAAATTCTTGTCCCACCCAAGTGAGCTTAACTTTGGAGGTCTAATGAGATGTCATGGCAAAATGCTTGGGTGTCACAAATACGTATAATACACAGAAAATCATAATTGTGTCATTATTGTTTTCAAGATAAAGGCAATTTATAAAATATTAAAAAATATGACAAATAAGCACTTTTTATTTCTTTTTTCCATATTATCATAAAATATTTTAATATTAATACTTTAGTTAAATAAAAAAAATGAAAAATTAATTAAAATATTAATTTTGATAACATAGAAATAAATACATAACATTTTCTTCTAATTATGTTATCATTTTTTAAAAAAGAAATTAAGTTACATAATAAATATAAATAATAAAATATTTTTTATGTCATAATGTTATTTATCAAACTATACAACATGAGATATTTTCTTAAAAATTGTTAACTGTTTATTTAAAATAAAGTTAATTTAGTTAGAGATAACTATTTTGTAATAGAGAAAAGCTCATACTTTAATAAAGGCAAAATAGTAATAAAAATAGTAATAGAGATTCATGCGAGATAATTTTATGAAGATGAAAATGGAAAAAAAAACATAGAAGAGATAAATCGAATAAATAAATAAGTAAAAGTGATACAAAAATGAGAAGTAAAGAATGATAATAAAAGAGATTAGGAAATATGAGAATGTGAGATATTAACATAAATAGAAAAAGTTTGAGAAATAATTAAATAAAAGTTAAATCTTAATAATTTAAATTACAATATTTATAAAATATAACATGTTAATCATATATGATATTTTATAATGAAAGAATATAAAAAATATTTTACATTTTTTGTTATTTTAAAATATTAAAAATTTTTAAATAATAGTTTTGCTATTAATATTATTTTATTTTATTCACACCTAAAATTTAGTAAGTTAATTAAATAATAAATTATATAATTATTATAATATACTATCATTATATGATGTAATATGGATAATAACTATGAATTATTTGTTTTGAATGATATAATTTTACATTCCAAACAATGTATAATACATTATCACAATATTTAAAAACTTTTATACATAATATATATACATTATTATAATTGGAAATAGATTCTAATTTATTATATTTGATATAAATTTATTTTCCACATGTTAAACTAAATTAAAATTATTAATTTTTTATATCATATAACATCACATACTTAATATTAAATGAAATTTGAGTTAATATTATAAAATAATTATTAATAATTAATTACCAGGGAGGTTCATGTAAACTATCATTTATAATAATTATATTCTATAACATTAACATGTTATTAGAAACAGTTGACATTCATTAGACAAAAGATTACTATAGTAAAATATGTGAAATAAGAGGACTTAGGAGGTCACCCATCACAATGCTACTCTGACCCAAGCAAACCTAGCTTTGGAGTTCTAGTAAGATCCAGTGCTATAATATTATTATGATCACAAGTGCATATAGAAAAATCATATTTGTGATATTATTGTCTTGATCATAATGAATCTTTTTCCAAAATTTTTCAAATTATCAAGCGCATACACATTTAATAAATATTTATTCACATATATATATATATATATCTTAATATATTTGTTTTATTAACATATTCTTTACATGAAATAAAGAAAAAAAAATGTAAGCCATTCTTTTTTTATCACATAGATAATAATACGTAAAATTTTCATCCATTAGTTTATCATTCTTATAAATATAAAATTAAATTACAGAAGAAATATAAATAATATAAAATAAATTTATCTTAAATGTAGAAACATAGTAATAGGATGAGATGAGAGACTACTTAATAAAGTAAAAGTAAAAAAAGAGAACATGGGGGAGATATGGGTAATAAATATGTGAAAGGGCAAAAGAAATGAGATAGCAGAGAAGCAAAGAGGAGGCAGACTGGCAAAGAAGAATAAGTGAACTATAATAAAGGAGAAGGATGTGAGAGAATCTAATAGATATTGAAATAAGTAGAAATAAGGGAGAAATAATTAAACATAAGTACACTTAAATGTAAGTAACTAAACCTTTAATATTTATTTAAAATAATAAAAAAAGTAATATAAAATATTTGATTTTAATTAAACATAAAAAACTAAGGCTTTTTATTATATTAGAATATTAAAAATATTTTAGGCCTTTTATACTTGAACTAAAAATTTTTATTAAGAAATAAAATTAAAAAGTATATTAAATAATAAATAATACAATTTTTATAATATACTAACCACATATGACATATTATACACAACTAATATAAATAATATTTAATATTAAAAAACTTTATATATAAGATATATATTATTATAATGTTTTTTCCCAATACAACAATATATTAAAGTTATTTTTTTATTATATCATATGATTTGTGAAATTTGTTATTGTATGAAAATGAAATATTGACATAAAGTTATTACTTTTAATTAAAAACTAAAATGCTATTTATAAGTTATAATTTATAATATTATAAATTTTCAACTTTAAAATGTTATTAAAATAAATACTTATTCATTAGAAAAAAATATGAAAAAGTATGACTAATAAGTGCACTTCAACAGAGGTCACACATTCTAATACTGTTTTTGCCTGGACATACTTAACTTTTGAGTTCTAACTAGCTCTAGTGCCAGAATACTAATATGGTCGCACATGTGTATAGTAGAAAAATAATCACAGTTGTGTTGTTATTGTCTTAAAGGTTGTGAAACATTTTTAAAATTCTTTAAATTAAGAAAAATTTTCTTTATCAAAAAATTATGTTTATATTAAATTAATTGAAATTTTTTAAAAAAACTATTACTTTTTTATTACGTAGAAATTAACACAAAATATTTTATTAGACTATGTAATTATTCCTCAAAATAAAAAAATTCATTATATAATGAACATAAATAATAAAGTATTTATTTATGACGAATATTGTAAATCAAATAATGAAATAAGAGTGATTTTTAAAAATTATTGATTATTTTGCTAAAAAAATAATAAAATTAAAGGTAGATATTCTATAAGATAGAAAGTCACACATTGGTGAGAGAAAAATAAAGGGAAAAATAGTAATAGAGAGTAATTATAGATAGTTTAATAAAAAAAGAAACGAATAAAGAGAACAAATTAGAGATAGAAAGAATAAATAAATAAGTAAAAGAGAAAAAAATGAGAAAATAGAGATAGATGAACTCGAGAGAAAGGCCAAGAAGAATATAAGGAGGCAAAGATTGAAAAAACAAATAAGAGAATGATAAGAGAAGAGAAAAGGAAGTGATAGTTTATGAGAGGGATTGTGATAAAGAGAAAAAAATGAAAAAAATAAATAAAATTTAAATCTTTATAGGAAAACAACTTGTATTTATTAAATATAACAAATTTGTCCTATATAATATTTTCTAATAAAAAATTATAAAAATTACTTAAAATTTATTTTTATGTTAAAGTATTACACATGTTTTGAATATGTTTTTAACATTTAGTTTAAAATTAATGAAAATTAAGAGATGATTTAATGATCTAAAAATGAAGAGAGACTACATGAAAGACTTAAATAGAATATTAAATAAGTTAAAGAGAGAAAAATGAGAAGATAAAGTAAGATAGTGGAAAGAGAGAGACCAAGAAGAATGTATTGAGATAAAAAGATAAAAAAATAAGAGAATGAAAATAGGAAAGTGAAAAAAGTGAGAGAATATGACACACGTTAAAATAAACTGAAAAAGTGACATAAATAATTAAATAAATCTTAAATCTTACAAATTAAACTTATAATATTTATTAAACATAACAAGTAAATCATATATAAAAATTAATAAAAAAAATTAAAACATATTAAAGGCTTAACATTATTTAAAAATATCACAAATATTTATAGAATAATTCTATAATTAATTTAATATTTTTAATACTTATAAATACAATATTGATTTAAATAATAGATAATATAACTATTCAAATATATTATCGTTATATGTTATAATAAATATAATAAATGTACCAAATATTAAACACTCATGATATAATTATTGACTTCAACTATGATAAAATATAATATTATAATTTTTAAAAATTTTTATACTTAACTTATATATATTATTAAAAAATAAATTATAATTTATATAATTGATTTCACTTATTTTTCTTAATATTATACTATATTAAATTATAATATTATTATATCATATTATGTATGATATTTATTATTATTTGAGCTTAATAATAGTGTTATAATTTTATTATTAATAAATAATTACAAACATAGAAATTATAAACTATTATTTATAATAATTTATTTTTTAAATTAAAAATATTATTAAAATCAATTATCATCCATTAGAAAAAGTTGTTATTATAACAGTATGTGCAACAAGAGGACTTCTAAAGATATAATGCAGGTGAGGTCACTCATGCATGCAAATGTTAAAAAATTATAGTAATAAGATTAGTTTTAAAAATAATTAACAATTTTATAAAACTTAGAAAATAATTCAGCAAATGCACTTTAAAGAATATTATGCTTATTATATACATTATAAAATATTTGAATGTAAATATTTTATTTATATATAATTAATAAAACTTTAACTAAAATATTAGTTTTATAGTATTTTTTCCATTATTTTATCATTCTTATAAATAATAACTGAAATTATGTAACAATTGGTGGCATTAAAATATTTATATATCATAAATGTTAGTTCTTAATTTATGCCACTTGAGAAAATTTTTAAATATAGTTCAATAATGTGCTAGTAAAAAAAATAATAAATAGATATTGAGATAAATCAAAAAAGTAGTTGATATTATTAAATAAAAATTAGATCTTATTGAGTAAATAATATAATATTTATTGAAGATAGTAAGTTAATCACTTATAATATTTAATAATACTAAAATTTAAAAAATAATTGTGGTTTATTATAATTTTAAAGAATTAAAAAATCTTTAAGATTTACTTCACATGACATAGATTACCAACATAAGTAATCTTTAACATTAATGATACAATTTTTACTTTATCATATTCTAAAATATAAAATTAATATATTTAAAAATTCTTTACATATCATGCATCCATTTTTTTTAATAAGAATTAATTCTTATTTATTATAGTTGGTATAAATGCTTTTGTTAAATGTTAAACTACATTAATGTTTTTATTTTATTATATCATTTGATGTGTCATAACTATTATTATATGGAATTGATAATTATATTATAAAGTTATTGTTAAAAAAATAATTACTTAAATGGTAATTATAAATTATATTATATAATAATTTAATATTTTTAAATTAATATGTTATTAAATTAAGTTATAATTTATTAGAAAAAGGAATTTTATTAAAATTATGTGCAACACAAGGACTACAAAAGTGGTGATGTATCCTGATACTACTCTGGCACAAGCACTGTTAACGTTAATGTTCTATTAAATCCATTGATATAACACTAGTGTGGTCGCTCTTGCACACAAAAGCGAAAAATCATAGTTGTGACATTATAACCTTAAAAATATTGAATAATATTCTAATAATTCAAATTATTCAACCATAAGCACTTTAACAAAAAATTAAGCTCACTATATAATTAATAATATATTATAACATAAATGTTTTATTTACATAAAATTAATAAAAAAATAAGATTTGTTTTTATTTTTTATTACATTATTTATTATTTAATATTTTTTATTAGTAATAATTTAAATTACTTAATAAATTTTATTGTCAAAATATTTATATATCATAAAAATTATATGTTAAACTATGCAACATGACAAATTTCACAAAAATTGTTAATTGATCGGTTAATAGAAATTAATAGAGATGGAGAAACCTATTCTATAATAAACAAAAAAGTCACTAATTAATAAGAGAAAAATAGAGAAAAAAATAAAGAGATATGAGAGTTGATTTAATGAAGAGAAAAAAAAAGAGAGAATAGAGGAGATAGTATAATAACCATACAAAAGAGAAATTAGAGTATAGAGAAGAATAAAGAAGAGCTAGATTAGCCAAATAAATCTAAAGAGATAGAGTGTGAGGAGACAAATAAGAGAATAACAATAAGTGAGAGAAAGAAGTGGGAAAATGTAAGCAATTTTGTGATAAAGAGAAAAAATAAGAGAAATAATTATATAAAAATTAAATATTAAGAAACAAATATTATAACAATTATTAAATATGATAAAATAATGAGATATAACTTTCGATACTAATAAAGCATAAAAAATATTTATTGTTTACAATTATTTTATAAAATTACCATTATTTTAAATATTAATTTAGAATTGTTTTATACATACTTAGAATAAAAAATGTTAACTAAAGAATAAAAAATACAATTAGCCAAATATATTATCTTAATATGATGTAATATAGATATTAAATATTAATAGAATTTAAAATTAATAATATAATTTTAGATTTCTATTCTTTATAACATAATATTCTTGCACTTAAAAAATTCTTTAAAGTCTATATATCATTACCAAAATAATTGAATTAAAATTTACTATATGTATGAAGCCAATTATATATAATCTTTTATAATAATAAAATGAAAAAACTACTTGGCTTTTATTATTTTTTAAGAATATTACAAATATTGTAGATACTTTTTGACAATAAAATTACCTTTTTTTTACTCACAAATAAATCTAAAAGATGTTTTGAATATTAAATATTACAATTATTTCAATAGGTTGTCTTGATGTAACATAACATAGATAATAAATATAAATATTACTTAACATTATTGATAAAATTTTAAGTTTTAATATTTTATAATTCTATTTTGCTATATTTAAAAAGATATGAACATAACAAATATATAATATTATGAACATAAATTAATTCTTACCTATTATACTTGATTAATTATATTTGTTCAATATGAAATATATAATAGTTATTATTTAGTAATAATTAATTACTAAAATTTTAAATATAAACTATCCCCTATAATAATTCAACTTTTGAAAATAAAGATATTATTAAAAAAATTGTCTTTCATTGAAAACTTAACATTAAAATTATGTGAAACTCAAACAGTGCTCAATAAGTCAAACATTATAATACCACTCTCCATTAATCTAAAATTAGCTAAAAGTTTGTTAATATTAGAGTTGTGTGATTATTACCCTGATGATAATGAATCATTTCTAAAATTTTCTAAATTGTCAAGCATATGCTCCTTTCAAAAAATATTATCCTTATTATATAAGTCATAATATATTCTAATTTCATGGTTTTATTTATATAAAGTTTTTGATAAATTAATGAGTAAAAAAAATAATAATAGTTAGGGAGGAGAGATAATTTAATGAGTAAAAAAAGAAAATAGGCAATTAGAAGATCATAAAGAGAATAAAAAGTAAATGAAAGAAAGAGAAATAAGAAAGTAAAAAAAGATATAGGAGAGAAATAAGAAAATAAGAATATAAAGAGATAAAATAATTAAGAAAATAAGAGACATTGAGATAAAGAGAAAAACATGAAAAAAAAAATAAAAAAAAGATAAAACTTACAAATTAAATTATAAAAATTATTAAATATTATTATTTAATCTTATATATCTTTTGATAATAATAAAATTATAAAAAATTAAAGATTACCATTAAAATTGTTCTATTTTAAAAATTTTATAAAAATTTTATAATAAATTAATCATTTATAACATTTATTACTAATAATATTGTATGATTTTACTTATACTTAAAAATAAAAATGATAGATAATAATTTATATAATTATTCTAATATGTTATGGATATATTATATAGTAAAGATAATAATTAAAAATTTTATTTTATATTGATGATATATATTTTTATTTCAAATATTCTATTTTATAATATTATTATATTTAACAAATTTTAACCATAATTTATAAATTATAATAAAAAATTAATTTTATTTTACTGTAATTGATATAAGTTATTTTACTTAATATTAAACTATATGAAAGAAATTATGTTATTTTGTCACATGATATGTCATATTTATTTTTATTTAAAATTGATATTAACATTTCAAAGATTTTATTAATAATTAATTATTAAAAAATGGTAATTATAAATTATAATTTATGATAATGTATCCTTTAAAAATTCACATGTTATAAAAATTAATTGTCATTCACTACAAAAAAGATTGATATGGAAAATATGTGAACCAAAAGGAATTTTAATAGGTCAAAACTTCAAACACTACTCTCACCCATACATGCTTAACTTTTGCGTTGTATTGACCTAAATTTCCACGATATTATTATGGCCACACATTCATAAAAAATTTAAAAAAAACATAATTTTGTTGTTGTTATCTTGATGATAATGAACCATTTTTAAAAATATTCTAAATTATCAAGCATGTTTTATTTTAAAGACAATTATGCTTATTATATATATGATAACATAATCTAATATCAATATTTTTTTAATTAAAAAGTAATATAAAAATGAAAAAGAAATTTTTAATAAAGTAGGCATTAATACATAAGATTTTATTAATTATTTTATAATTTCTATAAATAAAAAATTGAATTACATAAAAAATTTTATTACCTAAATTATTAATTATCATAAATATTATATATTAAACAATCCAACAAGATAGATTTCTTTAACATTATTAATTGATTAGTTGCAAAAAAGATGATACATATGGAGATAACTTTTCTTTAAGAGGGAAAGAAAGTTACAAATTGATGTTAGCAAAAATAGAGTTGAAAATAGTAATAGGGAGAGAAGAGGGATTTTTAATGAAGAGGGAAAAAAGGGAGAGCTTGTAGGAGAACTAAAGAAATAATATTTAATTAATTGATAAAATGGTAACTATAAAGTAACACTTATAATAATTTTACTTTTTAGATTTATCATTTTGTTAAAATAAATTATCATTCTTTAGAAAAGGGAAAGCCAAGAAAAAAATTGGGGAATACGATGACTTTTGACGATGTCAACCATTGCAATAGTAGAATAAGATCCTGTACTATAATGTTGGTGTGGTCGAAGATGTTTACGAATAAAAAAAAATTGCAGTTATGTATGTATTGTCTTGAAGATGATGAGTAAAATCCTATTTCCGTAAAATTACTAATAATTACTTAAACTGTTAAATTTTTATAAAGTAGCCATTAAAATATAAAATTCTATTCAATTATTTTATCATTTTTGTTAATTAAAACATAAATTATTTAAAATGAAAAATAATAAAATATTTAAAGGATAAATATTAATTATTAAATTTTACAATATTTTTATCTCTTAAATATTATTAATTGATGAACTAAAAAAGTGATTATCGAGATGGAGATCACAACCTCAAAAGAGAGAGGAAGTCATAGATTTATAAGAGAAAAAAGAAAAACAAAGATAAATTGAGAGAGTTGAGTAATGATTTATTGAAAAGAAAAAAGAGAAGACATAAAACAGATGGGTAGAATAAATAAATAAGTGAAATAAAGAGAAATGAGAAAGGAGAGAAAGGTTAAGAGAGGTCAAGAAGAATATAACTAGATGGAAAATATTGAGACAAACAACAGAATGATGACAGGAGATTCAAGAAAGTTAGAGAAAGTGATAGACTTTGAGAAAAAGAGAAAAATATGAGTGAAATAACTAAATAAATATTAAATCTGATTAATTAAACTTAATAATTTGAATGATATAATTTTAGATTCTAATATTTTGTAGTATGATATTACTTTATTTAAGAAATTCTTTAAATATTATATATATGCTAATACTAACATAAATTTATTCTATTTAATTATAATTTATTTAAATTATGTTGTTTAATATAGAATTATATTAGTGTTGTTATTTTATTATATCATAAGATGCACCTTATTTATAATTATATAAAAATAAGTATTATTAAATTATTATTAATAATTATTGAAAAAATAATAATTATAAATTAACATTTATATTTTTTTTTTAAAATTAACATGTTATTAGCAACAATTGTCATTCATTAGAAAAATTATTACTATGGAAAAAATACGCAAAATGCTAAGACTTCTTAAGATGTCAGCCATTCCAATACTACTCTTACGTAGGAATATTAGAAATATAAAATTATATCAAAAATGTTAAATAATATTTTTTTTTTTTTACCTATTTATATAATTTATTTAAACTTTTCAATTTTAAGTATGAATAAATTAATAAATAATTCTTTAGATATTTATAATATTCTAAAGTTATAATAAATCACAAATATTTTTTTATAATTTATTATTATTAAACATTATATTTAATTAGCTTGTTATTTTTCATAATAATTAAAATTTAATTTTTTCTGTTATTCACCTCTCTCTCCATTAACTTTCTCTACTATTTAATTTTACTCTCTTATTTACTTATTTATTTATTATCTTTAACCCCTCGATGCTCATTTTTTCCTTTTCTCATTATAATTCATTACTCATCAGTCTTTATTTTTATTTTCCACTTTTATTTCTCTTATAAATACATGTCCTTTCATAACATAATATTATTATATTTATAAACTTCTTCAAACAACAAATATATTATTATAAATAATAATTATTTAAAATTAATTATAAGTAAGATAAGCTACTTTATTTAAAATTAAATTATAATAATGTTATTATTTTATTATATCATCTGAATAATATATTTATTGTAATAATAAATTGATAATAATTTTAGAAATTTTTTATTGAAAATTAGATACTAAAATAATAATTATAAACAATAATTTATAATGTTTTAAATTTTTAGCATTAACCTTTATTAAAAGGAATTGAGAGAAAGTGAGAGATATTATAATAAAGAGAAAATTTGAAAAAAATAATTAAATAAACAAATAATTTTTAAAATTAAACTTATAATGTTGATTAAATATAATAAATTAATTATTTATAATATATAATAATAATAAAAATATTAAAAAATATTTGATTAACATTATTATTTAATAATATAAAAAATATTAAAAGAATATTTTGAAATACACTTTAATATTCTTTTATTAATACATAAAATTAGAAAAGTTAATTAAATAAAAAATAATACAACTACTATGGCGTATATTTCATATTAATTATATAATTTTAGATTTTTACAATTCTATAATATAATAATATAATTTTAAAAAAAGTATAGACAACTTATATGTATAAAATTTTTAGCATAAATTAATTAAATTTTTTAAGATTGATAAGAGCTATTTTTCTAATTAATGAGTCATATTTATTATTATTATTGTATAAAATTAACAATAATGTTATAAAGTTATTAAGTAATACTTAATTACTAAACTTATGATTATAAGCTATCATTTTAAATCATTTAATTTTTTTAACTTCAACATGTTATGAAAATAAAATTTTCATTAACTAGAAGATGGAATGAAATTAAAAAATTGCTAGAACATAAGGATTTATTAATAGGTCACATATCCTAACACTATTATCACCCTAACATGCTTAAATTTTGAATTCTAGTTAGATTCAATGCCATGATGCTTGTGTGGTTGCATATGCATATAAAAGATAAAGAATGATAATTGTGTTGTGATTGTCATGAAGATATTAAACTATTTCTAAAATTTTCTAAATTATCAAACAAATGTATTAGGTCACCCTTGTGTTTAATTTGACAAATATTGAGATAAAGTGAAAAACATTAATGCTATACATAAATAATTGTTAAATAATAATAATTATAATTTAATATTTATAAAATATAACAAATTATGATATATAACAATTTATAATTATATAACATAAAAATTTCTTGAGGTTTATTATTTTTCTAGAATATCATAATTATTTAAATAATATTTAAAGTATTAATATTATTTTCATTTTCACAAACTCCAAATTAAAAAAGTTGGTTAAATAATAAATAATATAATTATTTCAATATATTATCTTTAAATGAGTAATTTTGATAAAACATATAAATAGTATTAAATATTATTGATATCAATTTAATTTTCTAATATTTTTTATAATAGTATTAAATTATTTAAAACATTTTATTAAAAATATTTGCATACTATTATAAAAAAAATTAACTCTAATTTATTATAATAAATTTTAGTCATTCACTCAGTTCCAAAAGACATTGAAGTTATTATTTTATTATATCATATAATGTGCAATGTTTATTAATATATAATATTAATAAGCGTTATATAAATTTATTATTAATAAATTATTACTTAATGTGATAATTATAAAATAATATTTATAATAACTTTTTTTATAACATTTATTTGACATTGAACTAAATTATCAATAATTAGAAAAATAAATGCTATAGAAAATTAGGTGATACAAAAGGACTTCTCAAGTGGTCAATAATGTTAGTACTACTCTTAGTGAATCATGCATAACATTTGAATTCTAATAAAAATAAGCGCTATAATGTTTATGTGGTTGCACATCCATACAAACAATAAAAAATCATGGTTGAGTGATTATAATCAAGAAGATAACAAGTAATTTAAAAACATTTCTAAATTTTCAAGCATATGCATTTTTAAACAAGTTATTCTTATTATATATGTCATGATAGATGTTATTATTGCTATTTTATTAAACTAAAATGAATTAAAATTTATATAAATAATTATTTTTAATAATATATTTTAGCCCATAAGATTTTCTTTTATTATGTTAACATTCTCATAACAAAAACTTAAATTATTTGACAAATATGAATAATAAAATATTTTTGTATCATAAATATAATATACTAAACTTTGCAACATAAGAGATGTTTGATATATTATTAATTGATGAGCCAAAATAAGAAATGCAGATGGAGATTACAATTATGCAAGAGAGAAAGAGAGTCATTGATTGAAATGAGTAAAAGTATAAGGAAAATACTAATACAGAGGTGAGAGATGATTTAGTGAATAAAAAAGGAAAACAGATAGTATAAAGGAGATAGAGTAAATAAATAAATAAATGAAAGATATAAAAAATTGAAAGTAGAGAAGCATAGAAGAGAGGGACATAGTCTACAATATTCATAAAAAGAAAAAGAATGAAGGGAAAAATAAGATAATGATAATAGGAAAAAAAGGATGTGAGAAAAAATGAGACATTTTGTAAAGAGAAAAAAAGAGCAATAATTAAATAAAATTTAAATATTAAGAAATAAAATTATAATATTTATTACATGTATTAAATAAAATAGATATAATATTTAATAATACAAAACATAAAATATTTGTGGATTTCTTTTATTTTAGAGTTTAAAAATATTTAAAGAATACTTTTACTACTAATTTAATATTATTATATTCATTTTTCACTTTATAAAAAAATTAATTGAATAATAAGTAATATAATTATTGTAACATATTGTCCTTATATGATGTGATTTACATGCCAAATGAAAATAATATTTTATTCTAATAATGCAATTTTAGATTTCTAATATTCAATAATATAATATCATAATATTTAAAAATAATATATATTTATCTATATATATTATTATAACGACACATTAACTCAAATTTATTATAATTGAACAATTTATTATGCTCAATGTTAAACTAAGTAAAAGTTATTATTTTACAATATAACATGATTTGTTATATTTATTAATATATAAAATTAATAAAAATGTTATAAAGTTGTTATTAATAACTAATTTCTAAATTGCTCAAAATAAACTAATATTTATAATATTTTAATTTTTTTTAAAATTAACTTGTTATTAAAAAAAATTAAATTTATTTTAAAAAAATGCAATTAAAAAATAAGTACAACATGATGACTTTTCAAGAGTTCACTAATCTCAACTGTACTGTCACCCAAACAACCTTAACTTTAGAGTTCCAATGAGACAAAACTTTATAATGTTTAATGTAGTTGCACATGCATATAAAAGAAAAATGAGTGATTATGCTATTATAGTCTTAAAGATAATGAATAATTTATAAAGTCTATAAATTATCTATCATATGCACTTTAAAAAAATTAAGCATCTTATATGTCACAATATATGTTAGTATTTTTATTTTATTTATATAAAAGGAATAATAAAATTACATAGGCTATTATTTTTGAAAACATAGATAACAATATATAAGTTTTCTTCCATTATGCTATAATAGTTATAAACAAAAATTAGTATATGCCGCAAGCACAGGTAATAAAATATATATTTATCTTAATTAGTATGCAATAAACCATGCAACAAGAGAGACTTGTCAAATATTTTTATATATTTTACTAAAAAAGAGATTGTGGTGCTGGACATAATTATTTTGCAAGGGAGAGAGAAAGTAACTCATATAAGATAAAAATAAAAAAAAAATAGTTTAGGGAGAGGCAAGAGATCATTTAATGAAGAGAAAAAAAGTGAATATAAAAGAGAGAGAATAGATAAATAAATGATTTAGAGAAAGAAAAGAGAAATTAGGGAAGGATAAAGTAGAGAGAGTTCAGTAAGAATATAGGGAGCTAGGGAATGAAGAAAGAAATAAGGAAAGAAAATAAAAATTATATTAAAGTTATTTTCAATGATATTAAAAAAATATTCAATAATATTAAACTATGCCAAGAAAGAGATTTCTTAAAAATTATTTATAAATGGGTTGAGAAAGAGATATTAGAGGTAGAGATAACTATAATATTAGAGAGAAAGAAAAAAATATATTAATAAGATAAAAAAGGAGAGGAAATATTACAAAGAGATATGAGAGATCATTTAATGAAGATGAAAATAAAAGAGAGAATGTAGATGAGATCGAGAGAATAATAAGTGAAAGAGAGAGAAATGATAATGTAAAGAACCATAGAATGGGTGATAGAGAATCCAAAACGAATGTAATGAAATATGCAATGAAGAGAAAAATACGAAAATGATAATCAAAGACAGTAGGATAATGTAAAACAATTTAAAAAAATATTTCAAAAAAATTTAAATCATTATAATTAAGCTTATAATATTTATTAAATATTATAAGTTATTCATATATCATATTTAACAATAAAAACATACAAACATTTGAGGTTTATTGTTATATTAAAATATTGTAAGATTTAAAGATTGTTATTGATATTAAATTAATATTATTTTTTTTGTTGATTAAATAACAATAGTTAATTCATTTTGAATAAAATCATTATTGAAATATATTATCGTTAACATTAATGATACAATTTTAGATTTCTAATAATATATAGTTTAATATTCTTATATTTCAAAACTTTTATAGATCACATATATTTACTATGATAAACATCAATTAAGTTTAATTTATTACAATTACATAAATCAGTTAACTCAACAATAAACTAAGATTAAGTTTTTATTTCATTTATCACATGATGTGTCATATTAAATATTATTTTAAAAGTATAATAGTGTTATAAAGTTATTATTAATTTAAATTTTCAATACAAATAAATTGTTAAAAAAAAAAATTAAGATTGCTTGGAAAAATAAATTCTTTTAAAAAATAAGGGCAACATAAAGACTTCTCAAAAGGTCAAGCATCATACTACTCTTACCCAAGCATGCTTAACTTTTGATTTTTAACAAAATATAATACTATAATGTTGTTGTGGCCACCAATTCATACAAAAGATAAAAAGTCTTAGTTGTGTCATTATTGTCTTGAAGATAACAGACAAATTCTAAACTTTTTCTTAATTCTCAGACAATTGTGTTGTGTCACCTTCGTGTTTCATGAGGCAACCTATAAAATAAAAATTTTAATTCTAATGGGCTTATAGAGTAAGAAACAAGATTAGACTTAAAAAACAAGCTATGCACTTTAAAAATGGTGAATTAGTTGTCTTAAAACCACGCTGGAGTGTTAAGCAAATGTCAAAATTGAAGACATGCTTTTTAGCTTCGATATTATGTTATTTTACTGTAAAAAAAATATTATTTTATTTATTTTAAGGTGCTCTCCTTTCGTATAGATTTCCAATCTTAATTGGACATATAAATAGTTTAATCACCTCTTTTATTTAACAAAACAATAAGATTAAATTTTATAATCTCTTCTTCTTTTATTTTTTCAAATCATACTTAAACATTGTGTATTTTATTAACATAATTCTTTTTTAAAGTTTTTCTCTTCTTGGTTAAATCACACTTTTATTTTTTTTTCAAATATTATGTTAAGTTAATAAATATAAATTATACTTAACATTAATGGTATAATTTTAAATTTGTAATATTTAATAATATAACATTAATATTCTTAAAAGATTTTATAAATAACATATGAATACTATTATGAATAAAAATTAATTTAAATTTATTATAATGTATATAATGTATTTTAGGCAAAATTAACCAATGTAGAATTTATTATTTATTTATATCACATGTTGTGGCATATTTATTATTATATGACATTAATAAACTTGCTATAAATTTACTATTAAAAATTAATTACTATAATGATTATTATAAACCATCATATATAATAATTTATTTTTGATCATTAACGTTTATTAAAAAAAATTATCATCTATTAGAAAAAAGAATACAAAATTTTTTTGTAGTATGAGGACATCTTTAGTGGTCCCCTTCATAATTCCACTCTTGCCCAAGCATGTTTAACTTTGGAATTCTAATGAGATCTAGTGTTATAAAGTTAGTATGGTCACACATAAATATAAAATAAAAATATCATTGTTTAGTGATTACTATCTTGAAGATAATGAACTATTTCTAAATTTTTCAAAATTATTAACAGTATTTCCTTTTAAAAAATTTATGCTTATTATATGTGTCATAATATACTCCAACATTAATATTTAACTTATAAAAAAATAATAAACTATTTTTCTAAATTATGTAGATATTAATACACAACATTTTCTTCTTTTATGCTATCATCCTTGTAAATTAAAAAATAACATATGAAAAAAATATGATTGATAAAACATGTGTTAATAAAAAATATTATATATTAAATAATGTAATATGATAAACTTTTTAAATATATTTAATTGATGGGTTAAAAAGAGATAATAGAGATGGAGATAATCTTTTCATAGGATAGAGAAAGTAACTAATTATTAAGAAAAAAGTAGGGAGAAAAATAGTAATAGAGAGAGATAAGAGATGAGTTAATGAAAACGAAAAGAAATGAGGGAGTCAAATGGAGATTAAGAGAATAAATAAATGAGAGAGTGAAACAATCAAGAAAGTAGGCATGTTAAAGAGAGAAAGAGGACATTAAAAAATTAAGTAGATTAAGAATGATGTGAGAGAACATAAAACACGTTAAGATAAAGAGAAAAAGTTAGAGAAATAGTCAAATAAAAGTTAAAACATAATTGATATGGTAATATAACAACTTTATAATAAATGATATTAAATAATAATAAAATATAAAGTGTATTTAAGATTTTCTATTTTTATGATGTTATAAAAATTATAAAAATAATTTTAATGTTAATGTTGAATTTATTATCTTTAATTAAAATAAAAAATAATTAAATATTCAATAACATAATTATTTTAAAATATTATCTTTATGTGATATAATATAGATAATAAATATAAATAATATTTAGAATGAGTAATTTAATTTTATATTTTTGGTATTTTATAAAATAATGTTACTATATTTAAAAATTTTATTACTATTGTACATACATTATTTAAAAAATAAATTAATTCTAACTTCTTGAATGTTACATAAAATATATATATACATCATTCTTATAAATAAGTAGTTAAATTACAAAAAAAAGGTAACCTTCAAAACAGGAGAGATTTCCCAAATATTATTATTTGATGGGCTAAAAAAGAGATAACAGAGATAGAGAAAAATACTTTGTAGTAGAGAGAAACTTAGGGACTCATAAGAGTAAAATAGGGATGAAAAAGGTAATAGAGATAAATATGGAATGATTTAATGAAAAAGGAGAGATTATAGAAAACTTAAGAGATACAAAGGGAATAGATAAATAAATAAAAGAGAGAAAAATAAGAATATAAAATAGGATAATAAAGAGTAAGAATATAAAGAAGAATAGAGAAGAGAGAAATAAGTAATGATTACTATAAGAATGTAAAGAATGGCAACAAATAAGACAATCATAATAGTTGACAGAAAGAAGAGAAAGAAAGTGAGATATTTTAAAAAATCAAAAAAAGTTGCAAACATAAATAAAACTTAAATCTTAACAATTAAACATATCATATTTATCAAATAGAATAAGTTAATTATATATATTATTTAATAAAATTTAAATATAAAAAATTAAAAAATTGTTCAAATTTAAAAATATTTCTAATTATAAATTTAATATTACCTTATTCAAGGTTAAATTAAATTGTAAATTATATAATTATTCTAAAAAAATATTTTTATATGATGTAATATAAATAATTAATATAAATAATATATAACATTAATAACTTCTTTTTATATTTAAAATATTCAATAATATTTTATTAAGACATAATAAAATTATTTTTTGCAATATCATAGGATTTGTCATTTTTATTATTATATGAGTTATTATTAATAATTAATTGCTAAAACTATAATTTTAAATTATTTTTTCTAATAATTTAAGTTTTTAATATTAACATGTTATTATAAACAATTGTGATTTATTTGAAAAATGTTCACTATAAAAAATATGTGCAATACGATGACTTATTAAAAGGTAGCCATCCAACTACTAATCTTTCCCGAGCTTGCTTTTAGATTCATAGTTCTAATAAGTTCAAGTGTCATAATACTAGTGTGAATGAACATGCATACAAAAGATAAAAAATTATAGTTTTCTTATTATTGTATAAATAAAATGAACAATTTCTAAATTTTTTTCAATTTTTAGGCATATATTCATTTAAAAAAATTATTCTTGTTGTATATATCATAATGTATTCTATTATTTTAGAAAATATGTATATGAATACATAAAATTTTCTTTTATTATTCTATCATTCTTTTAATAAAAAATTGAAGTATTTAACAAATATAAATATTAAAATATATATTTATCATCAACTTTATATATTAAACTATGTAACACAAAAGAGAGATAATGTGTTTAAATTAACAAAAAAAAAGGGAATAAAATAATACTTGGAACAGAATAGAGATTATTTAATCAAAATAAAAACAAGAGAGACAACATAGAGGACATAGAGAGAATAAATTAATAAGTGGAAGGGATAGAAAAATAAGAAAGTAGAGAAGGATGGGGGAGAAAGAGGGCAAGAAAAATATAAGAAGATAGATAATGAAGAGACTAAGTAAAAAATAATAATAAAAGAGAGAAGGTCGCGAGAGTATATGAGAGACATTAAAATAAAGAAAAATAAGTGAGGGAAATAATTGAATAAAGGTTAAATCTAAATAGTTAATAATATAATATTTATTAAAAATAATAAATTAATCATATGTAATATTCAAATAATATAAAATATACATTTGATTTTTTTCATTATTTTAAAAAATTATAATATTTAAAAAATATTTTTATTTTTAATATTATATAATTTAATTCATAATTAAAATAAAAAATTTAACTAAGAAATAATATTATTATTTTAATATGTTATCTTTATACGATATAATATATGTAATAAATATGCATATTAATTAACATTAGTGATAAAATTTTTGGATTTTTTCATATATTATGATAAAATATTTATATATTTTAAATTTTTTTATATAATATCTATACTATTATAAACATAAATTAATTCTAATTTTTTATGGTTGATATAAATTATTTTGCTTAATATTAAACTACATTAAATTTATTTTCTTTTTATATCATATGATGCACAATATTTATTGTTATTTAAAATCTATAATAATGTTATAATGTTATTGTTAACAATTGATTACAAAAGTGGTAATTATAATATCTCATTTATGATAATTTGAACTTTGACTTGGTCATATTATAAAAATATAATATCATTGGTTAGAAAAAGGATTGTATGTATGGACTTTAATATTAAAATTTAGATTTTCAATATTATAAAATTTTATATTACAATATTTAAAAAAACTTATACATATTGTAAGTATATAATTAAAAAAATTAATAAATTAAAAATTTATTATGATTGATATTAATGTTTTTTACTAAATGTTAAACTATATTGAAGTTATTATTTGATAATACCATTTGATGTATAATATTTATTATTGTATGAAATTAATAATAATCTTATGAAATTATTAATAATAATTAATTACATAAATGGTAATTACAAACTATCATTTATAATAATTTTATTTTTTAAAATTAACTTGTTACTATAATAAGTTTTTAGAAGTTAAAAATAGTAATGCTATGAAGAAATAGGAATAACATATGGAGTTCTCAAGAGGTCAGCCACACTAACAATGCTCTCACTCAAGCATGCTTGACTTTGGAGTTTAATGAGATCTAATGCTATAATGCTTGTATTATTGCACAGTCAAAAGAAAAAAATCATAATTATGTTATCATTATTTCAAATATACAAAAACTTTTCTAAACTTTTGTAAATGAAAACTCTATGTACCTTTAGAAAACATTTATGCTTCTTTTATAAGTCATAATACATTATAATATAACTATTTTATTTATATAAAATTTGAAAAAGATTACAAGAACTATTATTTGTTATAATATAGAAATTAATTTATAAGATTTTCTTCCATTATATTACAATTTTTATAAATAAAAACTTAAATTATTCGACAAATATAAATATTAAAATAAATATTTTTCATAAATAATATATATTAAAGAATACAACATAAAAAATTTCTTAAATATTATAAATTAATAGAGTAAAAAAGATATAATTAAGATAGAGATAAGTAATCTATTATCGATATCTCTATCTTTAATAGAAGAAAAAAGTATAGAGAAGATAGGGAAAATATAGTGAATATAGTGAAAGTGAGAAGGATAAATGAAAAAATTGAGAAAGATAGAGGATCTAGTGGTAGAATAGTGGAAAAATAAGTGAAATACTATAAGAGAGTGAATAAAGTGATAGAATAAAATGCATAATAAATTAAATAGAAAAGGATAAAAGAATCAATTTAATAAGTATTTAATATAAAGAATTAAATGTATAACATTTGTTAAACACAACAAATTAATCAAATATAACATTTAATATTAATAAATATATGAAAATATTTTAAGATTATTATTATTTTAAAATATAACAAATATCTAAATAACATTTTAACATTTAATTCAACATTACATTATTTGATATTTAAATTAAAATTTTAATTCAATAATGAATAATATATATTTTATTATACTAACTTTAAATGATATAACAATGATAATAAAATTAAATAATATATAATATTAATGAAAAAAATTAAGGTATTTAATATTCAAAGATATCATGTGATAATATTTTAAAAATTTAACACACATTATATATATAAACTTAAAAAAAGAAAGTTATTATAATTTATATAAGTTATTTTCCTCAACATTAAATTATATTAAAGTTATTTTTTTTATCACATCATTAGTCATATTTATTGTTGCTTAAATTAACTACGATATTAAAAAGTTATTAATAACAATTAATTTCAAAAATTGTTATTATAAACAATCACTTATAATAATTAATTTTTTTTAACATTAGCAAGTTTTAAAATCAACTATTATTAACTAGAAACTTAAACGTGATGAAAAAATTAGGGTTCTACTGTGATCTATTGCTATAACACTATTATAGTTACACATGCAAATAAAAGAGAAAAGTCATAATAGTTTAACTAGTGTCTTCAACATAAATTCTCATTTCTAAAGTTATCTGACTTATGATGCGCATAAGCAAATTTCAAAACAAAATTGTGCATATTATAACAATAAAAAATATTCTAATATCAATATGAATTTATATAAAATTAATAAAAAATTACATAAGCTATTACTTTTGATGACATAGATAATAATACATAAGAATTTCTTCTATTATTGTTATCATTTTTTTAAATAAAAAAGTCTATTATTTAATAAATTTAAAATATAAAATATAAATTAATCACAAATGTTATACATTAAACTATAGAATATAAGAGATTTCTTAAATATTTTTAATTGATGGGTTTAAAAATAGATAATAGAGACACACATAATTATACTATAATAATGAGAAAGAAACAAAATTATAAGAGAAAATTTTAGAAAAAATTAGGAATAGAAGGAGACAAGAGATGATTTTATGAAAAGAAAAAGAAAAGACAGATCATATAGGTCATATGAAGAATAAATAAATAAGTAAAAGAGAGTGAAATGAGAAAGCAAAGTAGGATAGAGGAGACATAAGGCAAGAAGAACGTAAGGATATAGAGAATGTAGAGACAAATAAGTGGAATATTGATAAGAGTGAAAGAAGGAGTGAATGTGAGAGACATTGATATAAGAAAAAAGTAAGAGAAATAATTAAGTAAAATTAAAAATTGATAATCAAAATTATAATATTTATTAAATAAAAGAAGTTCGTCATATATAATATTTTGTAATAATAAGTAAAGCAATATTTAAGATTTATTTTTTTAACATTAAATGTATTTTTAGAGAATTTTGACTTTTAATATTATATTACATTATTAAAACTTAAAACTAAAATGCTAATTATATAATAAAGACTATAAATTCTCAAAAAAATTATCTTTATTTCACTTAACATTAATTAAATAATTTTAGTTTTTTAATATTTTATTACATTATATTACTACGTTTGAAGGATACTATGCACAATAAATATATACAGAACTGTGAACAAAAATTAATTCTAATTTTTCATAAATGATAGAAGCTATTTTGTCGAACATTAGATTATAATAATGTTATAAGTTTGTTACGTCATATGATGAGCCATTTTTGTTCTTTGTTATATTTGTAAAACTTTTATTAAGAATTAATTGCTAAAGTGGTATTAATAAAGTATGATTTATAATAATTTAATTTTTTAACAAAAACAACTTATTAAAATAAACTACAATTAATTAGAAAAAGGATTTCTATGAAAATAGTGAGCAAAACAAGGACTTTTGAGGACGTCACCTAACCTAAAAAAACTTGCCTAAGCTTACCTAAAATTTGAGTTTTAACAAGATTTATTACTATAATGTTGGTGCGACTGCTCATGCATATGAGAGACCGAAAAATCCTAGTTGTGTGTTTACTTTAATAAGGGTAATGAACCATTATCTAAATTTTTCAAAATTTTCAATAAAATCCACCATTATTAAAAAAAATATCCTCATTATTATTGTAATAATATAATTTAATATCAATATTTTATTTATATAAAATAAATTTTAAAAAATTTAAATTTTTTTTAATAAAGTACAAATTAATACATATGATTTTCTTCCATTATTTTATCATTATTATAAACAAAAAGTTAAATTTCATAAGGATTATAAATAGTAAAAAATTATTTATCATAAATATTATAAATCAAACAATGTAACAAGAGAGATTTCTTAATATTATTAATTGCTGTATTAAAAAAAAATTAAGGCGTAGATAACTATTTTTCTAAAAAGGAAGTCAATGATTTATGTACTCATACTAGAGAGAAAAAGAGCAATAAAGAGAGATGAGAGATTAGTTTATAAAGAGTAAAAAAAGTGAAAATGTGGAGGAGGTAAAAAAAGTAATAGATTAGAGAAAAAGTGAGAGAGATAAGAAAATAAAGAAGGATAAAAGAAACAGAAAGCCAAGAGAATAAAGTGACAAATAAGAGAATTATAACGAGAGAGTAGGGAATGACAAAATACGAGAGACATTGAGATAAGGTTTTTAAAGTTAAAACATAGTTAAATAAAAGAGATTTAATAGTTAAATCTTTAATTATAATAAATATTTATAATATTTTATGTTTGTTATTTTTTACAGTAATAAAAATATTAAATTGATTTTTTGAATATATATTTAAATTTTATTTCATAAATACATTAAATTCAAAGTGTTAATTTAATAGAAAATAATATATTTATTTTATGATATTATGTTTATATGACATAATATAGATAATATATATAAATAATATTTTTTATTAATCAAAGAATTTTAGATTATTAATATTTTATAATATATAAAAATTTTTTTTTTTGATAACATAGACACCAATACATAAGATTTTCTGGCATCATATAATCAATAATATAAATTAAAAAAAAAGAAAGTAAAAATTATTTATATTAAAATATATTTTTATGATAAATATTAAATGTTATCCTATGCAACATAAGTGATTTTTTTAAATATTTTTTAATTTATAGGTTGAAAAAGAGATAACTAAGATATGGATAATAAATACAAAGAAGAGAGAAGCTTGCAAATTCATAAGTAAAAAAAAGGGAAAAAAATAGTTATAAAAAGATATGAGAGATGATTTAATGAAGAGAAAAAGGAGAATATAAAGGAGATGGTTAAAAAAAATAAATATTGAAAAGGAGATAGAAATGAGAAACTAGAGAAGAATAGAGTAAAGAGAACGGCTAAGAAGTTTATAAGGTAATCTACAATGAAGAGATAAATTGAAAAAGCATAATAAGAGAGAAAAGGAAGAGAGAATGTGAGAGAATATAAGGTAAAGAGAAAAAAGTGAAAGAAACAATCAGAAAAAAATTATATGCTAAAAAGTGAACTTATAATATATATTAAATATAACAATTTAATCATATATAATATTGAATAATAAGTAGAAATATTCAAGGTTTGTTATTATTTTAAAATATTAGACTTATTTAAAAAATATGTCCACTATTAATACTATAATATTTTTTTCATACTTAAAATTTAAAAACTTTTTAGAATAGGAAAATATAATTTCTCATATATGCATCTTTATATGATGCAATATAAATAATAAATGTAAATATTATAAAACATTAATGATGTAATTTTAAATTTCAAATACTCTATTATATAAAATATATATTTTCCAATTATTTAATAATTAAAAAATATATAATATTATAAACATAAGTTAATTCTAATTTATTATAATAAATTTTTTATTTTACACAATATTAAATTATATTAAAGTTATTATTTTTTTGATCACATGATATGTCATATTTTTTTATATAAAATTAACAATAATATTATAAACTTTTTATATCAAATTAATTTTTGAAATGGAAATTATAAATTATAATAAGTAATAATTTTATTTCTTAATTTTAATATGTTAAAATTTATTATCATTCATTAGAAAATGAATTAATATGAAAACATATGTGTAACTTGAAGACTTCTGAAGAGGTCACCCATGACAATACTAGTCTAATATCAATATTTTAATTGTATAAAAGTACAAAAATATTACATAAACTATTATATTTGGAAAATAGATATAAATAGGTAAGATTTTCTTTCATTATTTTATGACTCTTGCAAATAAAAAAATAAATTTTGTAACAAATATAAATTATAAAGAATTTATTTATCAAAAATATTATATATTAAATAATTAAGCATAAGAGATATCTTAAATATTGTTAATTAAGAGGCTAAAAAATGACTTATTGGAGATGGAAGTTAATACTATGTTAGAAAGAGAAATAATATTAGAGAGTGATGCGAGAAGGTTTAACAAAGAAAAAAAGAAAAGAGCAAACATAAAAAAGAGAGAATAAATAAATTAATTAATGAGATAAAAAGATATAAAAATATCCAGAAAGATAGAAGGAGAAGGAGAGGACAAGAAAAATATAACGAGACAAAAAATTAAAGAAAAATTAGAGAAAGACAATAGTAGAGAGAAGTGATAGAACCTTGGAGATATTGAAATAAAAAGAAATAATTTAACCTTATAATATTGATTAAAAATAATAAATTAATTATATAAAATATTTAATATTAATAAAGTATTAAAGGTATTTACATTTAATATTATTTTAAAATATTAGAAATATTTTGTAAATTTTTTTGCAGTAAATTTGACATTAATTTATTTATATGTTAAATTTACAAAGTTCATTAAATAATAAATAACATATTTATTATATTATATTATCTTTAGTTGATATATTGTAGACAATAAAAATAAATAATATTTAATATTAATGATTTAATTTTACTTTTTTATTATTTCATAATATAAAGAGTAAATCAAATATTATTTTTGATAACATGGACTCCAATAAATAATATTTCTTTTCACTCTATTATCATTCAAATAAATTAAAAATAAAATTATGTAACAAATATTAATAAAAAATAATATTTTTATAATAAGTGTTATATGTTACCTATATAATATGAGAGAGAAACTCACACATCAATAAAAGAAAAAATAGTTACAGAGAGAGATGAGAGATGAGAGATGATCAAAGAGAGAAAAAAAGTAGAATATAGAGGTGATAGTGTGCATAAATAAATAAGTGAAAAGGAGATATAAATGAGAAAGTAAAAAAGGATAGAGTTGAGAGATAGGCTAAGAAGTTTATAATGTGTTTGAGAATAAAGAGATAAGCAGAAAAAATATAATAGGAGGGAGAAGAACGAGAGAGAATGTGAGAGACATTAAGATCAAGAGAAAAAAGTGAAAGAAACAATTACATAAATTTTAAATCTTAGTAGTTAAACTTATAACATTTATTAAATATAATAACGTATTGATATATAACATTAAATAATAAGTCGGAATGTTAAGGTTAATTACTATTTTAGAATATTAGAAGTATTTAAAGAATACTATCACTATTAACACTATATTATTTTATTCGTACTTAAGATTAAAAAAGGTTTTAAAATGAGAAAAAATATTATTTTTCTTATATATTATCTTTATCTCATGTAATATAAATAACAAATATAAATATTAATTAACATTAATGATATAATTTTAAATTTTCATACTCTATAATGTAAAATATATATTTTAAAAACTTTCATAATTAATAAAAATATATGATTATAAGCATAAATTTTTCTAATTTATTATAATAGATATATGTTCTTTTACTCAATACTAAATTATGTTTAAGTTATTATTTTACTTTATCATATGATATGTCATATTTATTTTTAAATAAAATTAATAATAATATTATAAAGTTATATTAACAAATTAATTTCTAAAATGGTAATTATAAATTATCATTTATAATTATTTTTTTTGTAACTTTAACTTGTTAAAATAAATTATCATTCATTAGGAATTGGATTAATATAAAAATATTTTTAACCTAAGGAATTTTGAGGTCTTCCATGACAATAGTACTCTAGCTAAAGCATGCTTAACTTTTTTGCTGAAATAAGGTTGAGTGCTAGATTACAAATGTGGTTGCAGATGTATACAAACGACAAGAAATTGTGGTTGTCATTATTGCTTTTATGGTAATGAACAATTTTTTGAAAGTTTCAAAATTTCTAAGCATAAGTACTTTCAAAAAACATACGTGTTCATAATCTAATATCAATATTTTTTTTGTATAAAACTACTAAGATATTACATAAACTATTATATTAGGTAAAATAGGTATAAATAAATAAGATTTTTTTACATTAATTTATTATTTTTATAATTTAAAAAGTGTATTTTGTAAAAAATATAAATAATTAAAAATTTATTTATCAAGAATATTACATATTAAATAATAGAACAAAAATGATACATTTAATATTATTAATTAAGTGGCTAAAATAGTATTAAAGAGAGATGTGAGAAGATTTAACTAAGAGAAAAAGAAATGACTCAACAAATAGGGATAGAGAGAATAAACAAATAAATTAAAGGTTGAAATAAATATCAAAATATAGAGAAAGATAGAGAGAAAAAGAGAAGATAAGAAAAATATAAGGAGATTCAAAATGAAAGACAAATAAGAGAAAGACAATAGAAGAAAGAAGGGAGAGAATATTAGAGACATTAAGATAAGAAGAAAAAACTGAGATAAATAATAAAATAAAAAAAAATTTAATTAACCTTATAATATTGATTAAAAATAATAAGATAATATTATATAATTTTTAATAAAAAAAATTATTCAAGATACTTTTGATTTATTATTATTTAAACATATTAAAATTTTTTAAAGATCTTTTGTTAGTTCACTTAACATTATTTTATTCATATGTTAAATTTAAAACGTTCATTAAATACTAAATAACATATTTGTTATAATATATTATCTTTATTTTATGTAATACAAATAGTAAATATAAATAATATTTAGTACAAGTGATATAATTTTTGATTTCTAATATTTAATATTATAATATTACAAACTTTAAAACATATTATAGAAGTCAAATATAAAACATTAGAAACATAAATCAATTATAATTTCATGTAATTCAAAAAGTTAATTTCTCACAATACTAAACTATATAATAATTATATTACAGAATATTTTAAAATAGTAATTATAAACTATTATTTAAATTAATTTCATTATTTAAAAGTAATGTTATATTAAAATAAATTATCTTTCAATAGAATATAAAATGTAATGAAAAAATAGGTAGAACATATGGATGTGTTAAGAGGTCACTAGTCTTAATACTACACTCACCCAAGCATGCATAACTTGTTAGTTATAATATGATCTAGTCCTATAATACTAGTGTGGTCTCAGATGCATACAAAAGAAGAAGAAATCATAGTTGTGTGATTATTATCTTGAAGATAATTAAGTCTTTTTTACATCTTCTAGTTTATCAAGAAAATGTAATTTAAAAAAAACCAATATGCTTATTGTATATGTAATAATATATTGAAAAATCAATATTTTTTTATATATTAAATTAATCAAAAAAAATATATAAAATATTATTTTTTACAGTGCAAAAATTAATACATAAGATTTTCTTCCATTATGTTGCAATTGCAATTTATTAAATAATGCAGCAAGAGAGTTTATTAAATAGTACTAATTGATGTGTTGGCAGAGAGAAAATATATATGGAGATAACTATTCTATTAGAGAGAAAGTTTTGGATTGAAAAGATCAAAATTCATGGTAAAACATAGTAAGGAGACATAGTAAATGATTTAATGAATAGGGAAAAATGAGAAAGTAAAAGAGAAATAGAGAACAAATAAATGAGTAAATTTGAGAGAGAAAATTAGAAAGTAAAAAAAGAAAGAGATAACAGAGCCTAATAAAAATATAATGTGATAAATAATGAAGAAACAAATAAAAGAATTATAATAAAATAGAGAAAAAAGTTCACAAATGTGAGTGACATTGAGATAAAGAGAAAAAAGTGACAGAAATAACTAAATAAAAGTTAAATATTAATAAATAAATGTACACAATTTATTAAATATAATAAGCTAATTATATACTATATTTACTTATAATTAAATACTATTAATGTTTAATGTTCATTATCGTTTTAAAATATTACAAAAATTTAGAGGATACTTTCTTTATTAGTTAAATATTATTTTATTCTTGCATTAAATTAAAAAATTTAATGGATAATATATAATATATTTATTCTAATATATTATCTTTATGTATTATAATATAGATGATAATTATAAGTAATATTTAACATTAATGATAAAATTTTATACTTGTAATATTTCATAATGTAATGTTTCTATATTCAAGGAAACTTTATACATATCATATATATATTATTATAAACATTAATTAGTTGTAATTTATTAGAATTTATATAACTTATTTTGCTCATTATTAAACTTCATTAAAGTTATTTATTAAATCATTTGATTTCCCATATTTATTATTATATGAAATGAAAAATAATAGTATAAGGATATTGTTAACATTTAATCACAAAAATTGTAATTATAAGCTATAATTTATATTAATTTCTTTTTTAAACTTTAACATCTTATTAAAATAAATTATAGTTCATAAGAAAAAGTATTTTTAAGAAACAATAAGTGCAAAACAAGGACTTCTCATGCTGTCACACATACCAAAACTTCTCTAACCTAAGAATACTTAACTTTGAAGCTCTAATTAGATCGAATGATATAATTTTTATGCAGTCACACATGCATATGATACACAAAAAATCATAATTTCTTGATTATTATCCTAAAGATAACAAAATGATTTCAAAACTTTTCTAAATGATAAAGCAAATCGGTAATAAAATAAGACTATACATATTATATATGTCATAATATTTTTTATTATCAATATTTCATTTTTATTAAATTAATAAACAAATAAATTAATATTTTTATGACATTGAACCTATTATTCCTTTTATTTATTATTAATTAATATTACCAAAGCTAAAATAAAATTTTTATTAATAATTAACTATTATTTTAGTTATACTTAAAATTAAAAATGCTAATTAAATAAAAAATAGTATAATTATTCATTTGTATTATCTTTATATGATTTGTATAGATTATAAATTAAAATGTTGTCTAACATTAACTATATAATTTTAGATTTAAAATATACTATTATATGACATTACTATATTAAAAAAATTTTGTACACAACATATGAACACTTTTATAAACATAAATTAATTCTTATTTATTATAATATACATAACATAATTTTTTTAATATTAAAATATAGTAAAGTTTCTATTTTATTATATCCTAAAATGTAACATATTTGTTATTTTAAAAAATTGATAAAAATATATAAAATTATTATTAATATTTAATTACAATATTGTAATTACAAACTATTATATACAATAATTTAATTTTTTAACAACAATGAATTTTTAAAATTTTTTATTATTAATAAAAAACTTTTGAAAAACTTTGTTTTATGCATAAATAAAATAATATTAATTAGATAATCAAAAAATGTTTTTTAAATACTCTTAATATTATGTTATAAGAAAAACCTCAAATATTTCTAATTTTTTGTCATTATTAAATATTATATATGATTAAGTTGTATTTTTTAATAAATATTATAAGTTTTATTATAAAAATTTAACTTTTATTTAATTAATACTCTCATGCTTTGTTTATTCTATAACTAATTATACAATCTTATTATTATTCTATTATTTCTCTCTTTATTCTCCAAGTTATTATATTTTTTTAGCCATTATCTCTCGTTTATTCTTCAATTCTTTCTCATTTGTCTCTGTCTTTCAAATTTCATTTATTCACCACATCTTCTTTATTTTCTCTTTTTTTCTTTGCTCTTCATCAAATCATCTCTTATCTCGCCCTTTTAATATTTTTCTCTGTATTTTTTCTTACAAATTAATAACTTTATCCTATAGAGTAGTTATCTTTATCTCTATTGTCCTCTTTTAACACATCAAACAACAATATTTAATAAATCTCTTATGTTACAGAATTTAATGTATATTTACTATGTAATTTTTTTAATTTATAATAATGATAATATAATGGAAGAAAATCTTTTATAGTAATGTATACGTTATTTAAAATAATTATTTATGTAATTTTTAGTTAATTTTAATTAATAAAATATTCATATTGGAAAATAATATTTAATATATAAATAAAATTAATTTTTTTAAAAGTTCACATGCTTGATAATTTAGTATGTTTTAGAAATGGTTCATTACCTTCAAGACAAATATCAATCTATGATTTTTTGCCTTATGTATGCTCCTACAGCCACACCGACATTATAAAACATGACTTTATTAAAACTCCAAAAGTAATAGCATGCTTAGGTGAGAGTATTACTAAAATGATTGACCTCTTTAGAAGTCCTTATGTTGCACAAATTTATTTATCACAATCCTTTTTCTCATAAATTACAATTGATTCTAATATTATAATGTTAAAAAATTAAATTATCACAAATATAGTATAATAATAAATATGTCAAATCATATGATATAATAAAATAATAACTTTTTATATAATATGGTATTAAATAAAATAAATATTTTAGTTATAATAAGCAACAATTAATAAACAATTATAAATGTTTATATATCTTATGTATAAAAGTTTATTAATATACTAATATTTTAATTATAAATATTAGAAATGCAAGGATATATCCCTACTGTTAAATATTATTTTTTTGTATTTTGAAAATTACATCATATAAAAATTTTATTGTAAAAATAATTATAATATTTTTTATTTTATAAAATTTTTTAAATTCTATGTATAAATAAAATAATATTGAATTAGTAATTAAAATAATCTTTAAATAGGTGCAATATTTTTAAATAATAATAAACATATAATATTTAATACTTTATTTTTACAAAGTATTATATATGGTTAAGTTATTATATTTAAGAAGTCTTATAATTATAATTATTAATATTTAAATTTTTTTTAATTTTTTCCTCTAATTCTTTCTTTTTATCATATTATCACTCATATTTTCTTAGTTTTTTCTCCCTCATTATCACTCCCTTGTTGGTTCCTTTATGCTCTATCTACTTATATGTTCTTTTTTGCCTCTCTCTTTTCTATCATTCTCTACATTTTTTACTTCTCTCTACCACTTATTTATTTATTCTCACTATCTCTTCCATGTTTTCCATTTTCTTTTCTTTTTCTTTTCACTTATTTTTCCCTATGTCCATTATCTCTTTTTCAACACATCAATTAATGTTATTTAAAAATGCCATATGTTGCATTGTTCAATATATAATATTTATGATAAATATATGTTTTATTATTTAAATTATTACATAATATCTTTATTATATTCTAGGATGATAACATAATAGGGAAATATTTTATATTTTAATGTTTGCATTATAAACTATAATAGTTTGTAAAAAATTTTACTAATTTTATATAAATAAAATATCTATATTATAATTATTAATAATATAATTAAAAAGAATAAATTTTTTAAATGGTGTATATGCTTTGTAGTTTAAAAGTTTTTAAAATTTTTCATTATGTTCAACCTAATGATCACATAATTATTATTTTTTATCTTTTGTATGCATGTGTGACAACACAAATATAAATGTACTACATCTCATTAGAACTCCAGAGTTATGTACGCATTATTCAGGGTTTGTTTTGATGGCTAATCTCTTGAATGGTCCTCATATTACATATATTGAAAGCATTCTTTTTTCTAATGAATGACAATTTATTTTAATAATATCTTAGTATTTCAAAATTAAATTATTATAAATGAAAGTTTATATGTATCATTTTATACATTAGTTTTAATAAGAATTTTATAACATTGTTATCAATTACACATAATAATAAATATGGTACAAAATATGATAAAAATAAAATAATCAATTTAATATAGTTTAATATTAAGCCAAATTACATATATCTATTTTAAGATATTCGAATTAATCTAAGTTTGTAACAGCATGTATATATTGTATAATACATATTTTTTTAATTATTTAAATTTTATTAAAATCTTAAATTTTATTATTAGAATTAAATAATTTTTATTTTTATTATCTACATTAATTATATAAAAAAAATAATGGCATAATTATATTGATCATTATTTAATTAAATATTTAAATTTAAGTATGACAAAATAATATTAAATTAATAGTCAAAATTATTTTTTAAATTAGACATTATGTTTTATTAGCTTTTATATCTAGCAAATATTATAAGTTTAATCGTTGAAATTTAATATTTTTCAATAAAGTTTCACTTTTTTCTGTTTATCTAGATGTCTCACATACTTTGACTTTTATCTCTCTTATTATCATTCTTTTATTTATCTCTTTATTATCTAACTCACGTTCTCATTGGCCTCTCTTTCTCCTTTATCCTTCCCTTGTTTCTCATTTCTCTCTGATTGATGTATTTAATTATTGTCTATATCACAATTATGATCTCTTTTATTTATCTTCACTAAATCATCTCTCATCTCCCTCTCTTACTTTTTCTCTCACAACTTTTGTGTTATAAATAATTGACTATCCTCCCTCTCTTGTTGAATACTTATCTTTGTCGCCGTTATTTCTTTTTTATCACATTAATTAACAAAATTTAATAAATCTCTTATATTGCTTTGTTTAATATATATTATTTATTATAAAAGTATAATTTATTTTTTTTATTTATTAGGTAATTTAATTTTTTATTATTAAAAATTATAATATTATAAAAGAAAATCACATGTATTGTTATAGTTTTATAAAGAAAAAGTTTATGAGATTTTTTTATTAATTTACTAAAAAATAAATTGTTATTATAATATATTATTTTATATATACTAAGCATAATTTTATTAAAAGGTGTATATACTTGGTAATTTAAAAAATTCTAGAAATGGTCGATTATCTTTAGGAATATAATCACAAAACCATGATTTTAAGACTTTTATATGCGTGTACAACAACACAGCTATTATAGCTCTGGATCTTGTTAAAACTCAAAACATATGCAAGCATGCCTGAGAAACGTATTTCGTTGGGTGACCACATGAGAAGTTCTTGTGTTGCTGATATTTTTTAAAGCATTCCTTTTTTTAATGAACTAGAATTGATTTTAATAACATTTTTTACTTTAAAAAGTTTTTTTATTATAAACAATATTTTATAATGAAATTTTAGTAATTAATTATTATTAATAGCTTTAGAAGAATATTTTTAATTTTATATATTAAATTAGGAATAACTAGTGTTTAGAATTATTATATATTTTGTGTATTGAACTTTTTAAATTTAGTTATATTATTGAAAAGAAAAAATCTAAAATTAAATCATTAATGTAAAATATTATTGATACTTATTATCTCCATTACATCAAATGAGGATAATATATTATAATAATTATTTACTTAATATTTATTTTAAATTCTAAATTTTTTCATGAGTAAAATAACAATAAATAAACTATCAAAATATTCTGTAAATTTTTATAAGATTCAAAAATAATAATGAACTTTGAATATTTTTATATTTTTTATTATTAAATATTATATGATATTAACTTGTTATATCTAAAAAAAATTATTAATTTTATTATTAAGATTAAAATTTTGTTTAAATATTTCACTTAAATCTTTACCTTTATCTAAATATTTCTCAACTTCACCCACCTCTTTCTTTGTATGTTTATATTTTTCTTTGCCTCTCTCTCCTCTATGAATAAATGTTTATATTACCAAAAAGAATAGTATATTTCATTTTTCTATTACTTATATGTAATTGAAATATTAATATTATAATATATTATGACATGTATTATGCAAAAATATTTTTTTAAAAAATATGTTTGATAACTTAGAAAAGTTTAAAAATGGTTCATTAAAATTAAGATAATAATTACAAAACATTGATTTTTTTTCTTTTATATGCATGTGTGACCACACAAGCATTATAACCCAAGATCTTATTTGTTCTCAAAGGTTAAGCATGCTTGGGTGAGACTAATATTAGGATGGGTGTTTGTTATTCCATATATTTTTCATTGTATTCATTTTTAAATAAATAATATTTTATTTAATAACATTTTAATTTTAAAAATTTAATTTTTTATAAATACTTGTTTATAATTATGAATTTAGTAATTGATTGTTAATAATGAAAACTTTATAATATCATTATCATTTTCATATAATAATAAATATTGTATGTCATGTGATATAACAAAATAATAACTTTAATAAAGCTTAGTATTTATTGAAATAACTTATTATTTTTATAATATATTTGCGTAATTATATTATATATTATTTAATTAAATTTTTCAATTTTATGTTTGATAAAATTAATATTGAATTAATTGTTAAAACATATTTCAATAATTTGCAATATACTATAATAACAACAAATCTCAAATATGTTTTATATTTTATTATTATTTAATTTAATGTATGATTCACTTGTTTTATTTAAAAAATATTAAAATTTTAATTATTAAATTTGAACAATTTTTTAATTTCTTCTCTCATTTTTTCTCTTCATCTTCTATCCCTTACATTTAGTCACTTTCTTCTCTTTGTCATTATCATTAAGATAATAATCATAGAACTATGATTTGGTCTTTTGTGTGCTTATGGGATCACATGAGCATTATAGAAGTAGATCTCATTAGAATTTACAAGTTAATCATGCTTCGATTAGATGAGCTTTGGGATGCTGACCACTTTAGAACTCCATGTGGTCTACATGTTATTTCTTAGAATTACTATTTCTAATAATTGATTATTTTTTTTAACAATATGTTATTTTGAAAAAATTGAATTATTAACAATGATAGTATAAAATTTAAATTTTAGAGATTAATTGTTATTAATGATTATATGATAATATTATTTATTTTAAATAATAACAAATATAACACATCATATGTTACAATATATACTAAAAAAATAATATTCTTTAATATTAAGTAAAATAACTTACAACAAATATAATAAAATAACATTAATTTATATTTATAAATATATATATAATATGTATAAAATTTTTACAGTAAACTAACATTATATTATTGGACATGAGAAATCATAAATTTTGAGATAAATTTTAAATATTAAAAATATTTATTATTTATTTTAAATAATCTAAATATATATTAAAAAGTTATATTATTTAGCATTTAATTCACTTTTTTAATTTCAATTATGGACAAATAATATTAAATTAATTGGAAAATATTTTTCAAAATTCATTATATTTTTAAATAATAATAAACCTTATATATTACTTATATTTTATTATTCATAAATATTATGTATGATTAACTTGATATAGTTAATAAAAATTGCTTAATTATTATGATTTAACATTTATTTAAGTATTTTGCTTATTTTTTCCACTTTATCTCAATCTCTCTCAAATTCTCTCACTTCCCCTGCTTTGCTACTATCATTCTATAATTTTTGTTTACATTCTTTATTATCTTATATCCTTATTGGCCTCTCTCTCCTCTATCTTTTTTATTTTAATATTTGTGTTTCTCTTTCTCTTATTTATCTATTCTCTTTATCTCATCTATATTCTCTCTATACGTTTCTACTTTATTAAATCATCTCTCATCTCTTTTAGCTATGATGTTTTATCTATTTTTCCCTTATAAATCTATGGTTTGCTCTTTGTATTATATAACAGTTATCTATATTTTTATTATCTTTATTTTAGCTCATCAATTTGTAATATTGAAGAAATCTTTCACATTTCATTGTATATTATATGATAATAATGATTAATGTATGTTTTTTCATATATATAACAAATTTTTTTTTATATATAAAAATAATGATATTGTAAAAGAAAAACTTATTAATCAAACCATGCATTTTAAAAAAATAATAGCTTATGTAATTTTTTAAAAAATTTAATATAAATAAAATATTCATAATAATACATATATATATTATGTAATAAGAAATTTTTTTTAAAGTGGATATGTGTCATAATTCAGAATATTTTTGAAATGATTCATTGTTTTTAGAATAAAACCACACAATTATTTTTTGCCCTTTCTATGCATGTGTGATGACACAAGTGCTATAGCAATAGATCTCTATAGAAAAAATAGTTAAGCATGATTGGATCAGTGTCATATTATGATCATTGACCTTTTAAGAAGTTCCATGTTGGACATATTTTTTTTGTAAAAAAAGTTTTTCTAGAGAATGATGCTTGATTTTAATAACATGGTAATGTTAAAATATTAAATTATTATAAATAATTATCTATGATTAACATTTTTGTAAATAAGTGTTAATAAGGGCTTTTTAACATTATTTTAAATTTCATATTATAATTAATATTGCAAATCATATGATATATTGATATAATAACTTTAAAATAATTTAATATTGGGAGGAATAACATGCATTAGTTATAATAAATTACAATTAATTTATCCTTATCATTAAATATTAAAAATATTAAATTATGTCAATAATTTTAAATGTTATTTATATTAATTATTTTGTTATATAACATAAAGAATATTTGTTGGAAGAACTAATTAATTTTCACTTAATGAACTTTTTATTTTTAAGTTTGATTACAAAATTTATAATAAATAGCCTAAATATTCTTAAAATATTTATAATATTCTAAAATAATAACAAATCTAAAATATTCTTTATATTTATGTTATCATTAAATGTTATATTTGATTATTTTATAATATTTAATAAATATTATACTTTAAAATTTTAAAATTGAACATTTATTTAACTACTTTTTTAACTTTTTATCTTTATCTAAATATCTTTCTTATTCTCTCTTCTTTGTCTCTCCTATTATAACTCCCTTATTTGTGAATTCATTATCAATCTCCTTATATGTTTCATAATATCTCTCTCTTCTATTTTTCTCTACATTTTTTTTATCCCACTCTTTCAATTTTTTATTCATTCTCTTTATTTCCTTTATTTTTTCTTTACTTTTCCTTTTAATTAAATTATCTACCCTTTCCCTCAATTACTATTTTTCAACATATTTTTCCTTTTATAGAGAAATGGCATTCACACTTCTGTAGAAAAATTATATCCATCTCTATTATCTCTTTTTAGCCCATCAATTAACAATTTTTAAGAAATCTCTTATGTTGCATAATTGAATATATAGTATTTATGATAAAAAAATACTTTATGTTTTATATTTATTACTTAATTAAATTTTTTATTTATAAGAACGATGGCACAATAAATGGGAATCTCTCCTATTAATGTGTATTTTATCAAAATTAATAAAGTATGGAAGTTTTAATTATTTATAAAAATAAAATATTTATATTAAAATATATTTTAACATATTTTATAATTAGAATTTTTTGAAAATTCCATAAGCTTGATAATTTAGAAAATTTTATAAATGATTCATTGTCTTTAAAATAATCATGATATAACTTTGATTTGTTTATCTTTCTTATGCATGTGTGACGACACGAACATTAAATCATTGGACCATCTGGATAATATTTTTTTAAAAAAACATTTCTTATTATCTATACTATGCAATGTTTAGATAACATATTAAAAAAAATTATATTACTTTTAATATAATTTTTTTAAATTTTAAATATGAAACAATTAATATTAAATTAATTGTAAGAATATTTTAATAAATAGAAATTTTCCAAAATAGACCTTAAATGTTTTTTATATTTTATTATTATTAAATATTATATATTCATAGCTTTCTATATTTAATAAAAATTATAATTTAATTATTAAGATTTCATGTGATTTAATTATTTTTCTCCTTCTACTCTTTATACTAATGTCTCTCAAATACTCTCATTTCGTTCTCTCAAAAAAAATTCCCTTACTATTAATCCTTATCTCCTTATATTCATATCAGTCTCACTTTCGTCTTATCTTTTTATACTTTCTCACTTTTCTCTCTCTTTGACTTTTTTACCTATTCAGTCTATCTCTTATATATTCTATCTTTTATTTCCTCTTCATTAAATTATCTCTCATCCCTTTCTACTATTATTTTCCTCTCTATCTTGCTTATATCAATTTATGATCTTGTTTCTTATAGAATTATTGTCTTCATCTCCATTATCATTTTTTATCCAAATAATTAATAATATTTATGAAATATCTCATGTTGCTTACTTGAATATATAATTTTTGTGCTAAAATATATTTTGTTACTTATTTTTATTATGTAATTTAATTTTTAATTTATAATAATTGTTACATAACTCAAGAAAATCTTACTTATTAATGCGCTAAAATATAATTTTTGTGCTAAAAAATTTAATTATTTATTAATTTTATATAAATGAAAGTTGATATTAGAATGTATTGTGATAAATACTATAAGTATAAATTTTTTTAAAAGTGCATATGCTTGATAACGTAGAAAATTTGTAGTATAGTTTATTTTCTTCAAGATAATGTTAACACAAATATAACATTTTATGTTTTGTTTGCTTGTGCAAGCACTCTTGCATTACAACATTAGATATCATCAAAACTCTAAATTTAAACATTCTAAACTAAGTGTAGTAATAGGATAGGTTACCTCGTGCAATTCCTTCATGTTTCAAAAATTTTTTCATTGCATTCATTTTTTAGATGTATGATAATTTATTTTAAGAACTTGTTAATGTTAAAAAAATATATTGTAATAAGTGATACCATATAGTTTCCATTTCAATTATTAAATATTAATAATATCTTTATTATTATATTATAAATTTCATATAAAAACAACTATGACATATCATCAGCCATAATAAACATAGTAATTTTAATAAACTTTAATACTGAGCAAAACAACATATATCTGTTGTAATAAATAAGAATTATTTTATCTTTTTAATTGTTTATATTTTATGTTTATTAAAATTTTTTAAATGTAATAATATTATATCATAGAATATGAATAATATAAATTCAAAAATTAATGTTTAAAACTTTTTATATTTATTATCTATATCAAAGCATATGGACATAATATCTTATAAAAATTGTATTATCTATTACTTAATTAACATTTTAAATTTTTAGAATAAGCAAAATAATATTAAATTAAAAATAACAATATTTTTTTTAAATATTTATAATATTTTAAGATAATAATAAAACAAAAATTATCTTTAATATTTTATTAATATTCAATATTATATATGTTTAAAATTTTATATTTAATATTATATAAGAACTTTTAACGATTATGGTTCAAGTTTTATTTAAATATTTTTCTTACTGCGTTCTCGTTGACTCAATGTCTCTTACACTCTATCACTTTTTTCCCTCCCGTTATCATTTATGTGTTATTTATTATTAATTAACATTTTAAATTTTTAGAATGAGTAAAATAATACTAAATTAAAAAATTTCAATATTTTTTAAATATTTATAATATTCTAAAATAATAATAAAACTCAAAGAATGTTTAACATTTTATTAATATTCAATATTATATATGTTTTAAATTTTATATTTAATATTATGTTAGAGCTTTTAACTGTTATGGTTCAAGTGTTATTTAAATATTTGTCTTACTATATTCTCGTTCTCCCAATGTCTCTTGCACTCTATCACTTTTCTCGCTCCTACTATCATTCCCTTATTTTTCTCCTCATTTCGGCTGCTTATATATTTTTCTTTGACTCTCTCTATCCCTCTTTGCTTTCTTATTTCTCTCTTCAACTTTTTGATTTATTCTCTATATCTTCTTTATGTTCTCCCTTTTACTTTCCTTTTTATTAAAACATCTCTCATCTCTCTATCATAATTTTCCTTGTTATTCTTTGACTATTGATTGATTACTTTCTTTCTCATATAAATGAGTCATCTCAATCTCCATTATCTCCTTTTTATCACATAAAATAATAATATTTATTAAATCTCTTTACATTATTTAAAATGTAATATTATGACAAATAAAAATTTTATTATTTATATTTATTATGTAATTAATTTTTTTTATAAGAATGTCTATATATTGATAGATAATTTCATGTTTTTATGTCAATCGTATCAAAAATAAAAATTTTAAAAAATTTTTATTAATTTAATATAAATAAAATATTTTTATTACAATATATTATGAGAAATATAATAAAAAAGTTTTACTTTTTTACAATATATTATGACTAATATACTTGATAATTTATAAAATTTTAGAAAGTTTTCATTATCTTTAAGATAATAATCACATAATTGTATTTTTTGACATTTTTATGCATTTGTGATCACTCCACTATTACACTATTGCATCTCATTAGAACTTAAAAGTTATGCTTGCATGGGTGAGAGTTGTATTTAGATTGTTGACCTCCTAACAAGTCCTCGTGTTGCACATATTTTTTTATAGCACTAATTTTCTAATGAATGATAACTAATTCCAATAACATCTTAATGTTAAATAATTCAATTATTATAAATGGAACTCTATAATTAATATTTAGTAATTAATTATTAAAAACAAGTTTATGATGATATTGCCATTTTCATTTGATAATTAAAAAACAAATCATATAATATAATAAAATAATAACTTTAATATTGGTCAATATTAATAAAAATAACATCTATCAATTATATTAAATTAGAACTAATTTATGTTTATAATAATATATATGTTATGTATAGAGTTTTTTAAATATTGTTATATTATGTTATACTTTAAAATATTAGTAATAAAAAATTATATTATTAATTTTCAATATTATTTATATTTATTATTAATATTGTGTCATATAAACATAATTACTTAGAATAATTATATTGTTAATTATTTTATTAATCCTTTTAATTTTGGAATGAACAAAATAACATTAAATTAATAGTTAAGATATGCTTTACATATTTATAATATTCAAATAAAATAATAAAAATTAAATTTTTTTTATATTTTATTATTATTAAATATTATATATGATTAACTTGCTATATTTAATAAATATTATAAGTTTAACAATTAAGAATTAACTTTTATTCAATTATTTATCTTTACATAAATGTCCTCCATATTCTCTTACACCCTTCTTTTCTTATGATTCTCTTATTCAACTCATCATTTTGGATCTTTATATTCTTTTTGTCCAATCTGCTCCATTTTTCATGATTTTCTCATATCTCTCTCTATTTTACTTTTTATTTATTCTTTGTATCTTCTATATGTTCTCTATTTTTTCTTTCATCTTCATTAAATCACCTCACATCTCTCCTTATTATAACTTTACTCTCTATTTTGCATTTATTAATCAATGACGTTGTCTCTTATGGAATCGATATCTAACTACATTATCTCTTTTTAGTCAAACAATTAACAGTATTTAAGAAATCATTCATTTTGAATAGCTTAATATATATAAATTATGATGGTTACATATTTTATGATTTTTTATTACTTAATTTAAATTTTTATTTATAAGAATGATAACACAGTGACAGAAAATCTTATAGTTTAATATCTATGTTATTGAAAATAATATTTTAACTTGTTTTTTATCTATTTATTTAAATACAATGTTGAGATTTAAATATCATATGACATATACAATGAAAATTAATTTTTTTTGAGCAGATATGCCTAATAATTTATAAACTTTTTGAAATGATTCATTATCTTATAGACAATAATCACACAACTATGATTTTTTTCTTTTGTATGCTTGTCCAACAAAACCAGCATGGTAACAACGAATCTCATTTAAAGCTCCAAAGTTAAGCATGTTTCGATGAGAGTAGTTTAGTACAGGTGACCTCCCTAGAAGTCTTTGTGTTAGACAAATTTTTTATAAGATTGCCTTCATTAACGAATCAAATCTTATTTTACTTATATTTTAATGATAAAAAATTAAATTATTATAAGTGATAGTTTATAATTTTCTTTTTTAGTAATTAGTTATTAATAATAACTTTAAAACATTATTTCAATGTAATATAATAATAAATTTGACACATCATATGGTATAATAAAATAATAACTTTAATATAATTTGATATTTAGTGAAATAACTTTGTTTAATTATAATAAATTGGAATTAATTTATATCAATTGAAAATTTATTTATGCTACATCAATAATTTTATAAATATATTGAGTATATTCTAAATATTAGAAATGAAAAATTATATAATTATTAATAAATATTTATTTTTAAATTTTATAAAATATAAAATAAAAAATATTTTAGAATTATAATATTTATTATGTAATATGTTTTTTAATTTTAAACTTGAATAAATTTCTATCAAATTTATAATTAAACTATTCTTTAAATATTTTTCATATTATAAAATAAAACTAGTTATCAATTATTCTTTATATTGGGATGGTTGACCTCTAAAGAAGTCATAATGTTGCACTTTGTTTTAATAGCATTTCTTTTCTTATGAATGAAAATGAATTAGAGTAACTTGTTAGTATTAAAAAAATAAAGGAATTTAAATGATAGTAATAGTTATCATTTTTTTGATTAATTGTTAATAAAAAAATTATAACAGTACTAATGATTTTAAATAGTAATAAGATTAACATATCCTGTGACATAGGAAAATAATAACATTAATATAATTTAAAATTACACAAAATAATTTATATCAACAATAATACATTAGAGTCAATTTATATTTATAAAAGTATAAATATGTTGTGCACAAAAGTTTTTAAGTTTAATAAAATTAAATTATAGAGCGTGTGTTTATTATTTATATTATGTCGTATAAAAATATTTTATTTTTATAATTATATTATTTATTATTCATCTAACCTTTTGAAATTTAAGCATGAATAAAATAATATTAATTGAATAATAAAATATTGTTCAAAATATTAAGAGTAATATAAAATAATAAAAAACCACAAATATTTTATATATTTTATTATTATTAATTGTTGTATATGATTAACTTATTATATTTAACAAATATTCTATGTTTAATTACTAAGTTTTAGCTTTTATTTAATTATTTTTTGAATTTTTTAAATTCATCTCAATGTCTTTAGCTTTTCCTCACATTAGTTGCTTCTTATTATCATTCTCTTTGTTATCTATTCATTCTCTATGTCCCTATATTTTTCTTGTGCTCTCTGTCTACTTTATCCTTCTCAACTTTCTCATTTATCTCTCTTAAACTTATTTACTTATTTTCACTATCTCTTTTATGTTCGTCAATTTTTTTATTTTTATTTAAATCAACTCTCATCTCCATTTATTACTTTTTTTGTCACTATTTTACTATTACAATTAGTGACCTTTTTCTCTCTTTTGTAGAATATTTATCACAATCACAATTAATTCTTTTTCTACCCATTAATTAATAATATCAAAAAAATCTCTTATGATGCATCGTTTAATATATATTATTTTTGATAAATGTGTATTTTATTTTTTATATTTATTAAATAAATGAAACTTTATTTAAAAATAATAATTTAGTTGAATAAAATCTTGCATATTAATGTCTCTTATAAAAAATAGTAGTTTTTATAAATAGTAATTAATTCTTTAAAACAAAAAAATTAATAGTAATATATGTTAAGACAAATATAACAACCATAGGTTTTTTCTGAAGTTCATATGCTTGATAATTAAGAACATTTTTAAAATAGATCATTATTTTTATTACATTAATAAAAAAAATAACATTTTTTTACAATAGAGTTAAGCATTCTTGGCTCAGAGTGGTATTCGGATGTGTGACTCCTTGAGATGATTACAAATTTTTACCAAATTCTCTTTTCTAATTAATGATAATTCATTTTAAGAACTTGTTAATATTAAAATAAATAAATTATTATAAGTGATAGTTTATAACTACAAATTTAATAATTAAATGTTAATGACTTTACTAATTTCAAAAATTATTAAATATAATACATCAAATAAAATAAATAAAATAATGATTACAATACAAATTAATATTGAGTAAAAATAAATTATCTAAATTACAATAAATTATAATTAATTAAAATTTAAAATAAAATTTATATGGATTGTATAAAATTTTTTAAATATAGTAATATTATAATGTAGAATATTATAATTTTAAAATTATATCATTAATGCTAAATATTATTTTTATTTATTAAATATATTACAATGAATAAAAATTATATATTAGAATTTATTTTTTTTATTATTTATAAAATAGTTTCTATTTTAGTTTTAAAAAGATACTTTAGTAAAAAGTCATAATATTCTTTATGTAATATTAATATTATAAAATAATAATAAATTTCAAATAGTTTTTATATTTTTATTTTTTAAAACCTTATATATGATTAAATTATTAATGTTTAATAATTTTTATCATTTTAATTATTAAGATTTAACTTCTATTTCATTATTTTTCTTATTATTTTCTTTTAACGTCAAAGTCTGTTATATTCTATCACTTTCTTCTTACTTACATTATCATTTTCTTATTTATTTTTTCATTCATTCTCCCCTCATATTATTCTTGACCTTTTCTCTCTTCTATTCTTTTATACTTTCTCAATTTTCTTTTATTTGCATTTTTTTATTTATTCCCTCTATTTCTTATATGTAATTTTATTATTTTCCTCATCATTACATCCATCTCTCTATCAATATTTTCTTCTATTTTTCTCTTATTGAGTTGACACTTTTCTCTATTCTAGAATGGTTACCTTCATCTCCATTATCTATTTAATAGCTCATAAATTTGAAAATCTAAATGTTGTGAATTTTTTTATAATTTCATATAAAATATTTAAGATAATTATATTTTTACTATTTATATTTAGTACATAATTTAATTTTCTTAATTTATAAAAATGATAACATAATTGAAGAAGATATTCTGTATTAATATCTACATTTTTTTAAAAAAATGTTTCAGTATTTATTTATTTTTTTTATAAATAAAATTTAAATATTAGAATGTATTACAACATATATAATATGCAAAATGTTTTAAGAATACATATACTTGACAATTCAAAAAATTTTAGAAATTGTTTTTTAAGGACAATAAATAGGTAACTACAAGTTCATTCTTTGTTATGCATGTGCGACCACATTAACAATATGGCATTGAATCTCACAAGAATTGCAAACCTAAGCATGCTTTGACTAGAGTATTATTGCGATGGGTGATTTCTTGTGAAGTCCTCTAATTGCAAAAAAAATTTCGTAGCATATTTTTTCTAATGAATGATAGTTTACAACCACCATTTTAGTAATTAATTATTAGTAATAACTTTATAAGATTATTATCAATTTCATACATTAATAAATATGATAGATCATATGATATAATAAAATAAAATTGTTAAAATAATTTAACATTAAGTAAAATAAGTAATATTAATTACAATAAATCTAAATTAATTTATGTTTATATAGTAATTATATCTTGTGAATAAAATTTTTAAAATATCATGATAATATATTATAGAATATTAAAAAAAATTATGTTAATAATGTTATATATAATTTATATTTTTTATCTATATTATGTCATATATAGATAATAAATTAAAAAATATATTATTTACTACTTAATGATTTTTTTTATTTTATTTATGATTAAAAATAAATTTTAACAAAAATTGTTTTTTCAAATAATCAAAAAAAGTAATAAACATATAAATTTTTTTATATATTGATTATTTGAAATATTACATATATTTTTGTTCAATTTTTTTATCTCAAAGACTCTAAAATTCATTGACTTTCATTTCTTATTTATTATCATTCTCCTTCTTCTCCCTTCATTCTTTATCATCTTCTTGGCCATTCTTTCTGAAATCATTCCCTTATTTTTTATTTCACCTTATTTCAATTATTTATTTATTTTCCTTATCTCCATTATTTTCTCACTTTTTCTTTTTCTTTTCATTCAATTATCTCCCATCATATTTCATTATTATTTTCCTTCTTATTTTTCTCTTATCAATGTCTTTGTTAGATAACTTTTAATAATATTTAAGAAATCTCTCTTATTGCAAAGTTTAATATATAATATTTATGATAAATATATACTTTCGCTTTTATATTAATTATGTAATTATATTTTTAATTTATTAGAATGCTGATGTAATTAAAGAAAATCTTTGGTATTAATATCCACAAATTAAAAAATATTAATTAAATTACATTAATTAGAATAAATTTTAATTAATTTTTTTATAATATTATATAACTTTTAGTTATAGAATCTATTAAATATAACAACATAATAAAATAAATTATATTAAATTAAAAAGAACATAAATATTTTTAAATGTTATTTATATTTATTATCTATATTTCATGGTATGAAGTTAATATATTATAATAGTTATATTATTAATAATTTTGTTAAGTTTTTAATTATGATTGTGAATAAAATTATATTAAATTAATACAAAAAATATTTTTTAAATATTAACAATGTTATAAAAAAAATTATAAATCTCAAATATTCCTTAAACTTTACTGTTATTAAATATTGTATAACATTAACTTGTTATATTTAATAAATATCATTTGTTTAATTCTTAAAATTTAGATTTTACTTAACTATTTGTCACATTTGTTCTCTTTACCTTTATTTCTCCCAAATTTTCTTACTTCCATCTCTATCCAATTATAATTCTCTTAATTCACTCTTCATTCTATATCTTATTATGTTTTCTTTCCCTCTCCATCCTCCCTTTTTTCACTACTTTCACATTTCTCTCTCTATCATATACTTTTTCTCTCTAGCAATGCTTTATTCTTTCTTCTCATTTCTTCTCCACTAAATTGTATATCAACTCTTTCTATTAATATTTTTCTATCTAATTTTCTCTTACGAATGTTTTGCTTTCTCTCTATTGCATAATAATTATCTCCATCTCTAGTATCTCTTATTTAATACATTAATTAAAAATGTTTAAGAAATCTCTCATATTACATTGTTTAATATTTAATATTTATGATAAATAAAAAACTTATTATTGTTATTATTTTATATTTTAATTCTTGATTTATAGGAATTTTAATATAGTAGAAAAAACTCTTTTGTATTAATCTCTCTTTTATAAAAAAGATATGTTTATGTAATTTTTTATTACTTTCACATTAATAAAATATTAATATTAGAGTATAATATGACATATATAATCACATATGTTTCTTCAAAAGTCCATGCGAGAGATAATTTAAAAAGTTAATAAAATCTTCTTAATCATCAAGACATCGATCACAAAATTTTTTTCCTTTGTATGCATGTGCAACCATACCAATATTATATCTTTGTGTCTTATTAGAACTTAAACTTTTAACTATAAACATATTCTTTTCATAGCTATACTTTCCCAAATGGATGATAATTTATTTTAATTAAGTGTTAATGATAAAAAATTACATTATTACAAATGATAGATTATATATACCATTTTAATAAAAAATTATTATAACATAATTTATAACATTATTATTAATTTTATATAATAATAAACATGACACATCATATGATATACTAAAATAATCACTTTAACATATTTTAATACTGAGTAAAATAATTTGTATCATTTTTGATAAATTAAAATATATTTTAATATTATGTCAAATAACATATATCAATTATAACAAACTAGAATAAGCTAATTCGTATACAAGTATATATTTATTGCATATAGAATATTTTAAATATTTATTTTATATATTATATATATAGTAATTCAATTAAAGTTAGTATATTAGAAAAATTATATTATTTATAATTTAAATAATTTTTTTTAATTTTTTATAATGATAAACTTACATAATATAATTAATTAAAATGTTCTTTAAATATCTGTAACTTTAAAAAATAATAATATAATTAAAATACTTTTAAAATTATGTTATTATTAAATATTATATATTATTAACTTATTATATTTAAAGTTTATTATAATTTTATTCATTAAACATTAACTTTTATTTAATTATTTCTTATTATGTTTTCGATTTAATTTAATATATCTCAAATTCTCTAACTTCCTTCTATCTCTTGTTACCTTTTTATTATTTATGTCTTAATTCTTTATCTTTTTATGTTCTTCTTGGCCTCTCCTTCAACTCTATCCTTCTCTAATTTCTCATCTCTATTTCACATATTTATTTATTCTCTCTATCCGTTTTGTTTTCTTTCTTCTCCCTTTTTTATTAAATTATCTCTCATGTCTCTTCGTTACTATTTTCCTCTATATTTTGCAATTATAAATCATTCATTTTCTTTCTCTCTTGTAGAATTGTTTCTCCATCTCTATTATCTCTTTCTTAGTTTAGGAGTACAAAATATTTATGAAATCTCTCATGTTCTATAATTTAATTTTGAGTATTTCTGGGAAATATAAATTTAATTATTTTCTTATGAGAATGGTAACATTCAGGAAGAAGACTTTACGTGTTAACATCTTTTGTTAAAAAAGATAATAGTTCATATAGTTTTTTAATTTTTTAATGTAAATGAAATCTTGATATTAGAATAAATTAAGAAATATATAATTAGAATTTTTATCAATTAACTTAAGTACACTACATTACAAGAATTTTTCCATTTGGGTTCTTGTACCACCACACCAACATTATAACTCTTGATTGCATTAGAACTCTAAATTAAAGTTGTATTGGGTGGGAGTGCTATTTGGATGGGTGGCCTCTTTACAAGTTTTCATCTTGTACCTATTTTCTCATAGAATTTCTATTTACAATAAACCATAATTTATTTTTATAATTTTTTAACTACTAAAAACTTAAATTATTATAAATGGTAGTTTATAAGTATAATTTTAGAAATTAATTAATAATAATAACTTTATAAAATTATTATTAATTTTATATAATAAAATAATAACTTTAATATAGTTTAATATTTTGGAAAATAACTTATATCACTTATAATCAATTAGAATAATTTATTTTTATAATATTTCATAAATGTTATTCACACAATTTTTTAAATATACTAATATAATATTTAAAAAAATAAGAGATAGAAAATTATATAATTAATATTAAATATTATTTATATTTATTATATATATTATAACATATGAAGATAATATTTGGAATAATCAAATAACTTATCATTTAATTAACTTTTTAAGTTATAAGTATGAATAAAATAACGTTTAATTAATAACTTAAAGTTATTTATGCATTTCTAATGTGCTAAAATTATAATAAATTTTTAATTATTTTAAAAATTTATTATTATGAAACATTATATATGATTAACTTGTAATATTTAACAAAAATTGTAGGTTTAGTTATTAGGTTTTAACTTTTATTTAATTATTTCTTTCACATTTTTTCTATTCCATAATATGTCTCATATTCTCACACTTTGCTCTCACGCATTATTATTCTCTTATTTCTTCATTCATTCTCTATCTCTTTATATTCTTTTGGGCATCTCTCTCCTCTAATTTATTATTTTCTCATTTCTCTCTTTCATCTTTTTTATTCTCTTTATGTCATCTGTGTTCTCTATCTTGTTTTTCTCGTCATTAAATAGTCTTCATCTCTGTATATTACTATTTTCTACCTATTTTCACCTAATTTTACAAATCTTTCACTTTCACTCTCTCTTTTAGAGTACTAATCTTCATCTTTACTATCTCTTTCTCTGGTGATAATTAGCCATTTTTAGAAATACAGTATGTTGCATAGTTTAATGAAAAATTTTATCACAAAAATATATTTTATTATTTTATATTTGTTACATAATTTAAATCTTTATTTATATGATTAATAAAATAATGGAACAAAATCTTTATTAATATTATATTATAGAATATTTAAAATATTATATAATACAATTATAGCAAAATGTTATTTATAATTATTATATATTGTATATCATATAAAGATAAATAATAAAAGAGTTATATTATTTATTATTTTATTAATTTTTTAATTATAAGTCTGAATAAAAAAATATTAAATTAATAGTCATAATATTTTTTAAAAATTTCTAATATAATAAAATAATAATAAATATCAAATATTTTTTAAGGATTATTATTACTAATTATTCTGTATGATAACCCTATTATATCTAATAAATATTATTAGATTAATTATTTAGATTTATTTTTTATTTAATGATTTTCATCACATTCTTCTATTTATTTTAATGTCTCTCATATTCTCTCACTTCCTCTCTCTCTCATTATAATTTTCTAATTCTCTCTTATTTCTCTATCTCATTATATTTTTCTTTTCCTCTCTCTCCTTTCTTCCTTTCTTTATATTCTTATTTGTCTCTCTTTCAAATATTTCTTTATTCCCTCTAATAATTATATGTTCTCTTCTCTTTTTTCTTCATTAAATTATCTCTCATCTCATTTTATTACTATTTTCCTTTGAACTTTCCTCTAATGAATCCTTGACTTTCCCTCCCTCATAGAATTATTATCTTCATCATTATAACCTCATTTTGTAGCAATGATTAAAAATATTTACAAAAAAGTAATGTTGCATTTTTAAATGTATAATATTTTGGTTAAATAAATATTTTTTTTATCTTTATTAGGTAATTTACGTTTTTTTAGAATGATAAAAAAATGGAAGAATCTCTTCTCTTTTACTATCCATAATATGGAAATTAGCATTTTATATAATTTTTTATTAATTTTATATTCATAAAATAATTACATTAGAATATATTATGGAATGTGTAATGATATATATTCTTTAAGGAGCATATCATAGATATTTTAGAAATTGTTTTTTAAATTGTTGATAAATTTTATGGTGACAATCACATAATTACCATTCTTTTTTTTTGTATGCTTGTGTGACCACACTAGTATTATAGCACTATATCTTCTTAGAACTCAAAAGTTGAGCATACCTTGGTGAGTGTCTTAAGTTCTAACATTACACTTATTTTTTCATAGTCTAAGTATTCCTTAAAAATTTTTAATAACAAAAAATTATAATAAACAAGAAAAATTTTTTATTATTAAATTCCATAATTTATTTACTTGTTATATTTAATAAATACCATAAGCTTAATTTTTAAGTTTCAATTTTTATTTAATTGTTTTCCTTATTTTTTTCCTTGATCTTAATGTCTCTCCTCTATCCACTCAACTTTCTCATTTCTCTCTCTTCAACATATTTATTTCTTTTTTCTTCTTTAGTAAATAATTTTAATTCCCTCTCTATCACTTTTTTCCTTTCTATTTGGCTATAACAAATTACTGATATTCTCTATCTCTTATAGAATAGAATTTTTTATCTCTAGAATCTCTTTTTCAAACAATCAACTAATAAAATTAAGCAAAATGCTTTTGTTGCATTATTTAATATATAATATTTATGGTAAGTATATATATTTTATCATTTAATTTTTTTTATGATTGAGTTTTTCTTAATAAAATGATAACAAAATTGAACAAAATCTTATGTATTCAAATTTACATAATTAAAATAATGGTTCAAGTAATTCATCATTAATTTTATATAAATAATTTATTAATAATAGAACATATTCTTGCATAAATCAAAATAATAATTTCTTTAAGTGTAGATGTGCTCTATAATTTAAAAAATTTTAAAAATAGCTTATTCTTCTTAAAGAAAATAATCACATTATAATGATTTTTTTATTAAGCATTAGCAACCACAGTTGTATGATAGCATTGGATCACATTAAATTTTTAATGTTGGCCATGGTTAGGCTACATCAGCATTGGGGTGCATGACCTCTTTAGAATTCCTCATTTTTTAAATATAGTTTCATAGATTTCCTTCATTTGATAAATGATTATTGATTTTAAAAATGTTAATGTCAAAAAATTAAATAATTACAAACTATATTTTATAATTACCATTTAAGTAACTAATTGTTAATGTTATGTTCATAACATTTTTATTATTTTCATAAAATAATAAACATGCTACATCATTTGACATAATAAAATAGTAATTTAAGTATGGTTTAATATTGAATAAAATAACTTATATCAATCATAATAAAAAAGCAATATTTTATGTTTATAATATTATATACAAGTTTTCTACATAATGTTTTTAATGTTAAAAATATTATACTACCAAATATTTGAATTCTAAAGATTAATAAATATTATTAAAAATTATTTATATTTAATATCTATATTATTGAATTTAAAGTAAAAATTTAATAATATTAATTTTAAATATCATTAAAATAATTGTAAATTAATAACCACAATATTCGATAAATTATTTTTAATATTTCAAAACAGTAATAATTGTTAAATATTCTTTTAATTTTTGATACTATCAAATATGATAAATTATTAACTTATGATGTTGAATGAATATTATAAGCTTAATTATTAAGATTTGATTTTTATTTAAATATTTTCTTTGTTGTTTCTATTTATCTTAATGTCTATCATGTTCTCTCACTTGTATTATCATTCTCTAATTTGTTTATTTGTTGCTTATCTCTTTAAACTCCTCTTTCACTCTCTTTCCTCTATCCTTCTCTACTTTCACATTTCTTTCTCTTTCAAACTTTTATTTATTCACTCCATCTCCTTTAAGTTATCTTTACTCTTCTGTTATCACTCTCTAATTTACTATAGTATATCTATGGCTTTCTCTTGATCATGGAGTAGTTAGCAATACCTCCATTACATGTTTTTAAGCCATAAATTAATAATATATAAGAATCTTATATGTTAAGTAGTTTAATTTTATATCTATAAGAAAGCTAACATAATGAAAGAAAATCTTTTTTATTGATATTTACATTATTCAAAATAACTATTTATATAATTTCTTAATAATTTGATACAATAAAATATTTATATTGGAATTTATTATTGATTACATATTAAGATTTATTTTTTTTAAAAAGTTCATATTCTTGATGATTTAGAAAAATTTAGAAATAATTTATTATCTTCAAGGCAATAACTAGACAACTATACATTTTTATTATTTGCATGCATGTGGGACCACACAAGTATTACAGCATTAGATCTAATTATAAATGAAATGGTGAGCAAGCTTTGGTCAGTGAAGTTTCTGGATGGGTGACCTATTGCAAAGCCAATTAGTTGCAGGTATGTTTTTGTGGCATTCTTCTTCTAATGAATAATAATTGATTTTAATAACCATAACTGTTAAAAGAAGTAAATTATTATAAATAATAATTCGTAATTACAATTTTAGTAACTAATATTAACTTTATAATTTTTTTATTAATTTCATATAATAGTAAATATTTCATATCATATGATATAAAAAATAAAATAACCTATATCTATTATAATAAATTATACGTAATTCATTTTTTTAATAGTATATACATATTATGTATAGTGGCCTTTAAATATAATGATATTATATTATAAAATTATAGAAATTAAAAAATTATAACTTTGATGTTAAATATCATTTATCTTTATTATGTGTATTACGTCATAAAAGGATAATATATTAAAATAATTATATTATTTATTTTGTATATATCTTTTTCATTTTTTGATTATGAATAAAAATAAAATATTCTTTATATTTAATAGATATTAGATGTTTAATTATCAAGCTTTAACTTTTATTTAATTAGTTATGTCGTTTTTTCTTTTAACTAAAAGCCCCTCACACTCCATCACATGCTTCTCTCACCTATTATCATTCTCTTATTTATCTCTTCATTCTTCTTCACTATATATTCTTCATTCTCTCTCTCCACTATCCTTCCAATCTTTATTATTTCTCTCTTTTTTATTTTTTATTTTATCTCTATATCAACTCTATATTCTATAAGTTCCTCTCTATTTCCCTCTTAATAGTTCTAAGCTTTCTTTAACTCTAGTTGAATAATTATCTCTGTATTAATTATCTTATTTTTAGTCATCAAGTAATGTCATTCAAGAAATATCTAATTAAAGATTATTTAACATATAATATTTATGATAAATATTTATTTTACTCATTATGTTTATTATATATTTTAATATTTTATTTATAAAAAAAGGATAACATAATAACAACAGCTTATGTATTGATATTTACTTTATAAACAATAATAATTTATTTAAATAACATATTAATATTATAATATATTAGGACATAAATTATAAGATAAAAGTTTTTTAAAGGTACATATGTTAGAGAGTTGAAAAACTTTTAGAAATGGTTTTTTATCTTCAAGACAATGATCAAAACAATGTAATTGTTGTCTTTTGTATGCATGTCTTATCACATTGTTATTATCACAATAAACTCATTAGAGCTCAAAATTTAAGCATTAATGGGCAAGTTATTTTTAAGTATTATATATGATTAACTTATTATATTTATTTAATATTATAAATTTAGTAAATATTTTTTTATTTATTTTTTATTATTTCTTGCATTATTTTCTTTTTATCTTAATGTATTTCACATTCTCTAAGTTCCTTCTCTCTTATTATTATTCTCTTATTTGTCTTCTATTATTTATCTCTTTATACTCTTCTTTCCTGTCCCCACTTTTGTTCTTTCGCTCTTTCTTATTTCTCTCATTCTTCCACTTATTTATTTTCTTTATGTCCACTATATTATTTACTTTTCTTTTTTTTTCATTAATTCATTTCAAGTCTCACTTTATTGTTATTTTTTTTTTTATTTTCCTCTAAACTAAATATGATGTTCTCTATCTTATGTAGAATAGTTATCTCCATTTTAATTATCTCTTTTTAACCAATCAATTAACTATATTTATGAAATTTCTAATTTTACATAGTTTAAAATATAATACTTGTGGATATAGTTTTTATATTTTATATTGATAATATAATTTAATTTATTTTTTTATTAGAATACAAACAAAATAAGAGAAAATCTAATGTATTAATTTTTAATTTTTAAACAAATATAACTTATGCAATATTTCATTAAATTTATGCAAAAACATTCTGATATTAGAATATTTTATGACGTAAACTATAAACATAAAATTTTTTTAAAAATACATATGCTTGATAAAATAAAATAATTATTTAATTTATTTATTATCCACAAGATAACAATCACATAACTATAATTTTTTGTGTGCATGTGCAAGGACATCAATATTATTGCATTAGATCTCACAAGGTCACAAAAGTCAAGAATGCTTGTGTGATTTTTGTCTTGATGATAATGAACTATTTCTATTTTTTTTCTAAAGTATCAAGAATATATAGTTTTAAAAAAATTATGCTTGTTATATATGCCATATTATATTCTAATATAAAAATTTAATTAAAATAAAATTATTAAAAAAATAAACTATCGTTTTAAAAAAAGTAGGTATTTTTAAATAATATTTTCTTCCATTATATTATTATTCTCTTAAATAAGAAATGTAATTATGCAATATATTTAAATAATTAAAGACATATTACCATACATATTATATGTTAAACATTACAACATAAGAGATTTGATAAAGATTTTAATTGATGTCCCAAAAAGTTATAATGGCATTAAAGATATGGATTCTATGTGAGAAAAGTCACAAAGTATTATGAGAAAATAGAGAGGAAAAAAATTAATGGATATACCAAAAATAGTTTTGTGTATTTTTGTCCACAAATTTCCTCTTAAAAATTTGTTATAAAAATAATATTATATAATAGAAATATTTCGTTCACAAATATAATAATTTATAATTTTTATGATGAAAAGAATTGTCAAAATGATAGACCAAAATGATTACGTGGTTCAATGTAAATAAAAACAAATGTCCACGCAATCATGGTAAAAAAAGTCAACAAATAAAGGAATCATAACTTGAGGTTTTTCTTTACAAGTCATCCCTAACATTCTAGCCTTTCATGTTTATGCTATAACATGAGCTTTCAGGACCTCAATTGTAACTTTGTTTTCAATGAGATCAAACTGAACACAAGCTTTCACAGATACTACACCACTGAACCCAAAAAACAACAAAGATATAATAAGAAACAAACTTTTAATAAAAATAATAATTTTTTTTCATGGTAATTATATATATAAAAAGGCACTAAGAGCTCAAAATAATGAAAAGAATTAAGAACATAAATGCTTAAAAAAATTAAGCTTAGTTGAAATAATTTGTAATTTAGAGTATTTGTAAGTTATTGGTGTTGCTAGAGGAAACTTACACTTCTAGAATTTGATATAGTCCATCTTTGAGACATTAAATTTTTTCACAATCATTTGCCATTTCATTCATAATGGTTAGGTATTTCAAGAAACTTTTTTTATCATAGTTGATAAATTTTGGCCAAAAGCTATTAAAAATGCAGTTTCGAAATAGGTTAAGAAGATATTAAAATGTTCTTCCAAAATGGCTACTTAAATGGATCATGTCAATACAAAGGTAATATCAATAATTTGATAAAACATCATAAACATAGATGAGTTTTATAAAATTGGATCATGTTGGATTTTATCTATGCCATTCTATCAAGTTAGATGAGATCTAGAATACTTGAATAATCAAAGATAAAATTAGGATTAGACCATGACTTTTGTACTCAAATAGGAGAGAACTAGGTCATCATCTAAAGGATAGGTTATTTCAAAAAGCCAAATAAAATAGCCAGCCAATGAAGTTCGACGAGAACATGACCATCAGATAGAACAATCATTTACAAGAGATGTAGCAATTCTTCGATTGGCTTATCAAATGCATGATTGGATCAATTATGACAACTATTTAAAGTGGAGGTGACATACACATTGCTATCTCGAAAATGTGCTATTGGATTCTACTGAGCACTACCAATTTTGGATGGAGACTATCCCAAGGGACATAGTCCAACATTGTTAAATAGAAAACTTATTTGTTCTTTATAAGTATTTGTGCAAGAATGACATCTAAACCTAATGTTGGTTGAATCCTCAATTATGCACCCAAGCTTTAACAACCTTGGTAGACTCATTCCTTATTTGATTATCAGTGTTTGACCCATCCCGTATATATAGTTGGATAAAATTCTTACTAGTTCTAGCTAATGTCGTACCACATCTAGTTTCAAAACTTCACCATGAACTAGAACTCATCTAACCGATCTAGATTTAGCTATTTTTTTAATTCGATGCTTGCGATTATGTTTGGCCTAAGACTGAGACGTTGGAGCACAACTTAGGATGTGGCATAAAATTTTGATCATTATTTTATTATGAATATTTCAATAGAATTATTTTTTTGATGTAACAAAATTTTAATAACCAATCTAACATAGATTTTGCAAAAAATATAAAAGTATTATTTAAACAAAGAAATGATTCAAAAAAATAAATTATGTTATAAAAATCAATTGTTTAAGTAAGATTTCAACTAAAAAATTAATTGAGAGATAAAAAAATTTAATCTTACTCATTTGTTTAATCAAGGAGATTATTAAACAATTTAGATACCTGAATATGGTTTTAAAATGATACAAATAGAGAGTGCATTAAACTCAACAAGCTAATGTTATATTTCGTTGTAAAACAAAAGCTTATCAAACAGATGCGCATGTCTTCATTCTTTGAGGTTTTTTGAACACTCTAAGGTGCTTTGAAAACCACTATTTCATTAAAAATAACCACATTAGAGCAAATAGATAAATGTTTAAAGCTTGTCTAATTAAACACTAAGGTAACCTAAGTTGTATGTTTCATAAATTAGAAAATTTTAAAAATTGTTCATTATTTTCAAAATAAAAATCATATAATTAAGATTGTTTGTCATTATGTGCATGTGTGACCACACCAATATTATTGCAATATATCTCATTACATATCAAAATTTAAGCATGTTTCAATGTCATCAATATTTGGATGGGTAACCTCTTTGACAAGTCCTCATGTTCTACATATTTTTTCATTAAATTTTTTCTAATTAACTACAACAGATTTTAAAAATATGTTAATGTTAAAAAATAAAAATATTATTAATGATGCTTTATAGTTATCATTTTTTAACTAATTGGGATTAATAATTTTATGACATTATTGTTAATCTTATAAAATACTAAATTTAACACACATCACATGCTATAATAAAATAATATATTAATATTGTATGATATTAAGCAAAATAAATTATATCAAACATAGTAAACAACTATTAATTTAGTTTTATATGTTAGAAAAATTTTATAATGTTTTTATGCAATTAACTTCTTTAGTTAATTTTTAAACAAAATTATTTTAAATTAATATTTTAAAAATCTTTATATATTTGTAATATTTTAAAATATTAATAAACCTAAATTAGTTTCAATTTCTAATTATTATAAGATATATCACATGAGTAACTTAATATATTTAATAAATATTATTAGTTTTATTATTAATATTAAACATTTATTTTATTATTTCTCTTATTTTTTATCTCAATGACTCAAATTCTCTCACTTCTTATACTCCTCCATTATTATTCTCTTATTGTTACTTTATTCTCTATCTCCTTTTTTTTCTTTGCCTCTAACTCTCTTTTGTCATTATTCACTTTCACATCTCTCTTTCTCTTATATTTTTTTTATTCTATGTATCTTCTCTTATTTTCTCTTTTTTTTTCTTTCTAATAACTCTTTATCATTAGTCTCCTTTATTATTTTCCACCCTATTTTGATCTTTTTAATCTGTGATTTTCACTCTCCTTTAAAAAAGAATTATCTCTATCTCTATAATTTTTTCTAATTCAATAATAAATAATATTTACGGAATCTCATCTGTTGAATTCGTTAATGCAAAATATTTATTTTAAATACATATTTAATTTTTTATGTTTATCTTTTAATATAATTTTTATTTATATAATTAATACATAATAAATGAAAATCTTTTATATTAATGTCTATGTTATCAAAGATAATGGTTTATTTAATTATTTTATTTACTCTAATGTGAAGAAATCATTATGTTTCAAATATTGTTTCATATTTCTTTTATTAAAGAACAACAATTTTTTAAATCACATGTTGACATAAAAAAATTAAATTACTATAAGTGATAGTGTATAATTAGCATTTTTGTATTTAATGGTTAATAATAGTTTTATAACAGTATTAACAATTTCATCTAACAATAAAAAATGACACATTATATGATATAAAAAATAATATACTTAACACTTTATAATAGAATTAATTTATATTTATAATCGCATATGTATGATGTGTATAAAATTTTAAAAAAAAATTATATTATATTTTACAAACTAAGAAATTTAAAATTATATCATTATTATCAAATATTATTTGTATTTATCATGTATGTTACAACATATAAAAATAATATTTTAAAATAATTATATTATTTATTATTTAATAATTTTTAAAAAATTTGTATTACTAATGAAATATTATAAATTTTAATAGTTAAAACATTATGCAAAATTTGAAATTTTCTAAAGTAATAATAAACCTCATTTATTTTTTTAAAATTTTTATTATTTAAAATTGTATATCATTAACTCATTCTGTTTAATAAATATTCCAACTTTAATTGTTAGTGTTTCACTTTTCTTTAATTATTTCTCTAACTTCTCTCTTTTTCTTAATTTCTCCCATATTCTATAACTTCATTCTCTCTTATTATCATTCTCTTTATTTTTCTCTTCATTCTCCACCTTAGGATATTTTTCTTGGCCTCAAACTCCACCTTATCATTCTTTTGCTCCTCATTTTATCTCTTTCACTTTCATATTTATTCTCTTAATGTTCTCTATTTTCTGTATTTTCATTATTTTTTAATTAAATTGTCCCTCAACAATAACTATTACAATTTTTCTCTATATTCTACACTTATACATTCATTACTTTCTCTCTCTTACAAAATAGTTGTCTCCATGTCTATTATTTCTTTTTTCAACCATTCAATTAAAAAAATTTAAGAAACCTTTATTATTGCATAATTTATTATATAATAATTATTAAATATATATGTATACTATTTATATTTGTTTCATAGTTCAAATTTTTTTAATTAAAATTATTTCTTAATTAAAGAAAATCTTATGTATTATCGTAAATACAATAGTCACAACTAAATTTTTTTTATTGTGCCTGTGTGATAACCTCAATATTATGATGGTAGATCTCATTAGAACTAAAAAGTTAATGTCCCTCAGGCGAGAGTGGTATTGGGTTGGGTGGCCTTTTTAGAAGCCCTTGGGTGTGAAATATTTTTTCATATTCCTTTCCAAATTAATGATTATTTATTTTACAAACTTGTTAATATTTAAATAAATTATTATAATAGAAATTTTACTATTACAACTTTAGCAATTAATAGTTAATAATAACTTTGTAATATTATTATCAATTTCATATAATATTGAATAATGACACATCACATGATATAATTAAATAATATCTTTAGTATTGCTTAATATTGAGCAAAAAAATTATGTAAATTATAATAAATTACAATTAAAATATATTTATAATTTTATTTATATTATATTTATTAAAGTTTTCAAATATGGCAATGATATATAACTATATATTAAAAAATATAAAATTAATTCATCAATATAATTATTATTTATATTTACTTTTTTATTACATCAAATAATGATAAAATATTAAAATAATTATATTATTTAGTTTTTAACTAATTTTTAATTAATTGTTTAGTATAATAATACTTAACTAATATTGAAATTAATGTTTAAATATTTGTAATATCTTAAAATAAAAAAAGTATATTATTTTATGTTTTATTATTTCATAAATTAAGTATAGAATGGTGAAATAAGTTTTTATTATTTCTTTTTTGAGCCAAATAATTGACTATCTTTAAGAAATTTCCTATGTTTCATAATTTAATATATAAATGTAATGATAAATATATCTTCATATTATTATTATTTTAGATAATTTAATTCTTAATTTTTGGGATTGAGATCATAATATAAGAAATTCGTATATATTAATATCTACCATATAGAAAATATTTTTTCAAAAATTTTATGAGTATTATATGAATAAAATATTTATATTAGAATACATTATTATATATAAATATGAAAACATTTTTTAAAATTTGCGTATGCCTGATACCTATGGAAAGTTTAAAAATGATTCATTATGTTCAACACAATAATCACATAACTATCATCTTTTTCTTCTATTTGCATGCACGACCACACCAGCATTATAATACAACATCTCATTAGGGCTTAAAAAAAAAGCAAAACTTGGATGAGAGTAGCATGGGGATTGGTGACCTCTTGAGAAGTCCTTTTGTTGGACCTACATTTGATAGAATTTCTTTTTCTAATGAATGATAGTTAATTTTAATAACATGTTAATTTTGAAATAATTAAACTACAATAAATGATAGTTATAATTAATATTTTCATTATTAATTATTAATAACATTATTATTAATTTCATAAAATGTCTAATATTACTCATCATATTATTAATAAAATAGTAACTTTATAGTTTTTTATGTTGACAAAAATAGAATATATCAATTGTAATAAAAAGGAACTAATTTATTTTTATAATAGTTTTTATCCCTTACACATATAGCTTTTACATAAAGTAATTCAACATTATTGAGAACTAAAAACAAAAAAGTATTTCGTTAATGTTAAAAAATATTTCTATTTTTTATTTGTATATCATATAAAGAGAATATCTTCAAACAATTACATAATTTTTTCTTTCATTTACTTTTTAATAAATGATTGAGAATATAAAATTTAATTAATATTGAAGATATTTTTTAAATATTTGTAATATTGTAAACTAATAAAAAATGTACAATTTTTTAAAATTTTATTATTATAAAAAATCATATATAATTAACTTTTGTCTATCATCTTTATATTCACTTTTTTCTTTTTCTCTTCGTTTATTTATCTCTTATTAATCTTTATTACTATTTTTGTCCTTATTTTTCTATTATAAATATATGACTTTCTCTCTTTTTATTAAATAGTTATCTCTCTCTCTTACTATTTTTTAAGTCCATTAATTAATAATATTTATGAAATCTCAAGTGTTGCATAGTTTCATATAAAATTCGTTAAAAATATATATATTTTTTATATTTATTTTGTAATTTAGGTATCTATTTGTAAATAAGATTGCATAATGGAAGAAACTCCTATATATTGATAAAAATGATATCAAAATAATATTTTATGTAATTTGTAATAATTTTTTTCTAAATTAAATAATGATATAAGAATAAATTATGACATATATCATATGCATAATTTTTTAATGAAAATATTATACCCTAGTTAATTTTGAAAACTTTAGAAATGGTTCATTTCTTCAGCACGATAATCACATAACTATAACTTTTTTTCTATTGTATGCATTTTGGACAACTCGACCATTATGGTACTTCAATGTATTAGAACTCAAAATTTTACCTGGCTTAGGTGAGAGTGGTATTATAATGGATGTCCTACTAAGAAGTCATCGTGTTGCAAATATTTTTTCATATACCTTTTTGTAATGAAAAAAATTTAATTTAAAGACATGTTAATATTCAAAAATGAAGTTAGTATAAATGACTATTTAAAATTACAATTTTAGCATTCAATTATCAATAACAACTTTATAAAATTATTATCAATTTCATATTATAATAAATATTTTATGTCATAAGATATAATAATGTAATAAATTTAATATACATTAATATTAAAAAACTTATATATAATATAATAAATTAGAATTAATTGATATTTATAATAGTATATATGATGAGATATAATATTTGATATATATTAAATTTATGTTATGTAATAATAATAATTTTATATTATATCATTATATTAAAATATTATTTGGATTAATCAACTATATTAACTGATATGAAAATAATCTATTATAATAATTATATTACTTATTTATAATATTTTTTAAAATTTCATTATTAGTTAAATAATATTGAATTAATTATAAAATTTTTCTTAGAATATTTGAAATATTTTTAAATAATAATTAACATCATTTTTTTAATTTAATATTAATTCAATTCAATATATGATTAATTTTTTATAATTAGTGTATATTATAAAATTAATTATAATGATTTAACTTTTGTTAAATTACTTCTCATTTTTTCCCACTATCTCAATTTCTATCACATTCTCTCAATTTCTTTTCTCTCCAACACTTCTCTATCATTCACTACTTTCTTGTTTCTCTTTCCCTTTTACCTATTTATTTACTCTCTTTATCTTTTCATGTTTTTTTTTATTTTGCTCTTCATTGAATTGTCTCTTAATAACCTCTATTATTTTTTTCTCTCAATAATACTCAAATCAACTCATGGTTTTCGCTGTCTATTAAAGAGTAATCTCCATTTCTATTATCTCTTTCTAAGCCTATAATTTTAAAAATTTTAAGAAATCTCTGTTGAATAGTTTATTATGTTACATTTATGATAAATATTTTTTTAATTACTTATATTTATTACATAATTTATTTTTATTTTAAAAAAATGATAACAAAATGAAATAAAGTCTTATGCATTAATATTTGTGTTATCAAAAAAATTTGTCTATAAAGTTATTTAATAGTCTTATATAAGCAAAATATTTATATTAGATTATATTATGACACATATAATAATAAAAAAAAAATTTTAAAAAGAAATTATTTAATAATTTTTATAATTATAGAAATAGTTCATTATCTTCCTTGGGTAAAGGTGGTTTTGGGATGGGTGAGTTTTAGAAAAGTGCCCTTGTTGAAAAAAAATTTTCAAGTTCGGTTTTGTTATTAATGATAATTTATTTTAATGACATGTTAATACTAAAATAAATATATTATAATAGGTGATGCATTATAATTACCACTTTAACAATTAATTGTTCATAATAAATTTATAACATTTTATTAATTTCATTAAGTAGTAAATATTGAACATTATATGATATGGTAAAATTGTGACTTTAATACACTTAAATATTGAGCAAAATGACTTATAAATTTATAATAAATTATAATTACTTTTACATTTTTAATATTATGTATGTGATGTCTATAAAAAGACTTAAATAAAGTAATATAATATTATAGAAGTTTATTAGTCTAAAATTATATCATTAATGTTAAATATTTTTTATATTTAATATATATATTAGATAAAAAAAAAATAATATATTACAATATTTATATTATTTTTTACTTAATTAACATTTTTAATTAATGTTTTGTGCAAAATTCTACTAAATAAATAATCCTAAAAATTTTAAATATTTGTAATATTTTAAAGTAATATTATAAAAATATTTTTTTTACATTTTTTAATTATTAAATTTTTAAAACCATCAATTAACAAAATTTACGAAATCCCTTATGTTACATAATTTAATATAAAGTATTTATGATAAATATATATTTGATTATTTATACTTTTTATATACTTTCACCTTTTGTTCATGAGAATGAAAATAGAATAGACAAAAATTTTATGTATTAATGCCTACACTATAAGAAATAATAGTTTATGAAGCTTTTTATTAGTTTTATACAAATAAAAATGCTGATATTTGAATATATTACCACAAACACAACAATGAATAATTTTTTAAACGTAAATATCTTTTATAAATTAAGAAATTTTAGAAATACTCTAGTATCTTCAAGACAATAATCACATAACAATGGAATGTTTTTTTTTTATATGCATGCGCTTCCATACAAGCATTAGAGCTCCAAAGTTAAGCAAACTAAGGTGAGAGAAGCTTTGAGATGAGCCACCTCATGGTAAGTCCTTGTTGATGTCAAAAAATTGAACTATTATATATGATATTTTATAATTAATATTTTATTCATTAGTTATTAATAATAACTTTATAATTTTATTATTAATTTTATATATCAATAAATGTATTAATTTAGATGATATAGTAAAATAATAACTTTATTTTTGTTTAACATTGAGAAAAATAAATTTATTAATTACAAAAATTCAAATTAATTTATCTTTATAGTAGTATATATATGTTGTCTATAATTCAATAAATATAGTAATAATATATTTTAAAAATTGGAAAACTCCAAAAATTATATTTATAATGTTAAATAGTATTTAAATTACTTATTTATGACGTCATCTATTTTCAACCCATCAATTAAAAACACTTAACAAACCTCTAGTGTTGTATAATTTATTACACAATATTTATGACAATTATATATTTTATTTTTTATATTTATTACATAATTTATATTTTAAATAAAAATTATATGATAATAAAAGAAAATATTATAAATTATTTTCTACATTATTGAAAAAAATACTTTATAAATTTTGAATTACTTTTATATAAGTAAAATACTAATATTAGAATTTATTATTACATAAAAAATAACCACAAAAGTTTTTAAAAGTGAAAATGTTTTATAATTTGGAAAATTTTAGAAATGGCTCATTATGTTCAACAAGAAAATTACTCAACCATAATTTTTTGTCTATTATACGTGTGCGTAACCAAACAAGCATTATGGTGCAAGATCTCAATAGAACTAAAAAATTAAGCTTCCTTAGTTGAGAATGGTGTTGGGACACTGACTTCTTGAAAAGACCACTTATTACAAATTAATTTTTCATATTTATTTATGCTATTAATGATAATTTAATTTAATAAATTGTTATAATTAAAAAATTATGCTATTATAAGAAACCTCTAGTGTTGTATAATAATAAATATTATATATGATTATAAAGAACCTCGTATTGTACCAATTTTTTGTGCATTCCTTTTCCTAATGAATGATAATAAAATTTAAAAATTTTTTAATGCTAAAAAAATTAAATTATTATAAATCATTATATATAAGTGTAATTTCAGCAATTAATGCTTTCTAAGAACTTGATAACATTGTTGTTAATTTTGCATAATAATAAATTTGCCCCATTGTATCATAAATTTTTTTTTTATAATATTATATATATGTTTTGTATATAATTATGAAATGAAGTAATATTATATTATAGAATATTTGAAATGTAAAACTATATTGTTAATGCTAAATATTATTTATATTTATTATTTTATTACATCATACAAAGGTAATCTATTAGAATAATAATATAATTTTTTATTTAACTAAATTTTTAAAATAATGTTTCAGTAAAAAATATTCATTAATAGTTAAAAATTCTACAAATATTTCTAAAATTAAAAAGTAGAGAAAAACCCACAAATATTTTTTATATTGCATAAATATTAAATATTATATATGATTGATTTTTAATGTTTAATAAACATTATATGTTAATTTTTAATTTTTTAACTTTTATTTAATTATTTCTCGTTCATTTTTCTCTTTATCCCCATGTCACTCACTTTCCCTCACTTCTTTTTCTCTCTTATTATCATTATTTTACCTATGTTTGTATTCTTTACCACCTTATATTCCATTAAGACTCTCCTTGTGTCCTCTCTCTTTCTTTACTTTCTCATCTTTCTCACTTTTACTTATTTATTTATTATCAATAACTCCTCTATGTTCACTTATTTCTTTTTCTCTTCACCAAAACATCTCTCAACTCTCTTTATTGCTATTTTCTTCTTTATTTCGTTTATCAATTCATGTCTTCTTCTCTCTTTTGTTGAACAGTGTTCTCCACTTGTATTGTTCCTTTTCCTACCCATCAATTAACATTAATAAAAAAGAAGCTCATGTCAGATTTTATAATATATAACATTTATGATAAATATATTTTAATTATTTTTATATTTGTTAATCAATTTAAGTTTTTATTTAAAAGAATGATAACAAAATATAATAAAACGTAATGATTTAATATTTGTTTTACATATACATAAAATATTGATATTAGAATATATATTGAGATATATATAAAAATAATTTTTTTAAAACTTCAAATGTTTGATAATTTAGAAAATTTTAGAAATTGTTCTTTTCCTTCAAGATAATAATCATGTAACTATGATTTTATCATTTTTGTGCATATTTAACAACTTTAGTATTATAGCATTAGATTTTGTTGGAACTCTTAAATCAAGCATGCTTGAGCGAGAGTAGTATTTGGATGGGTGACCATTTTAGAAGTCTACATGTTGGACATATGTTTTAATGGCAATCTTTTTTGTAATTGCTTGTTAAATTAAGGGCTTAATTAATTAAGATCATTGTTTAAAAGTGGAGGCGATCTCCATCGTGCGATCCTAAAAATGCTTGGTAAGACTATGCTTAATGCTGCAAATTTTTTATGGTGACTATTACAAGGGACATAGTCCCACATTAATGGAGAGGAAACTTAGTCTTTGTACTTATTCAAATGGTCATAACTTGTCCTCCCATTATTGGTTAGCTCCTCATTTGTGCACTTAGCATTTAATAACTCAGGATTCAACCCATCCTATATTTACATTTTGTTCGAATGCTTGCTGGTTCTATCTATTGCCTTGCTCATCTAGTTTAAACAACTTGTCATAAGCTAGAACTTGTGCACCTATCCTAGATCTACCTATTTTTCCTTACCTGATGCTTGGTTAAAAGTTTAGGTCAAACTTTTGCATTGGAGCACAGCTTGGGATGTGGCACAAAATTTTTTCATCTATTTCATTATGAATATTTCAATAGAATTATGTTTTTATCTAGTCATGGTTTAATAATCAACCTAATATAATTTTTGTTAAAAAAAAAGATTTAACTAATGAAAGAATTATTCAAAAATAGAATTATTTTTAATCAAATAATTGTTTAAGAAGGATTTGATCCAAGAACAAAAAGATTAAAAAATTGAATATTATTGTTATGGTAAATTAAGGAGTTGATTAAACAAATTTTGACCCCCAAATATGATTTGAAGTTGATACAAATGGATAATGCATTTAAAATGACATGCTAGCATTCTATTTCAAATTAAAATATTACATTATCAAAGTCAATGCACATGTTTTAATTCGTTGAAGTTTGATGAACACTTTATGGTGCTTTGAAAACAATTATTTCATATAAGGCAAGCACTTTAGAACAAAAGGATAAATATTTAAGACTTGAGCCATCAAACACAAGAGTGATCCGACACATATGTTTGACTATTAAAAAAATTTAGAAATAGTTTATTAGCTTTATGATAATAATCACAAACTATGATTCTTTGTCCTTTCTGTGCATGTGTGACAACACTAGTATTATAATACTCTATCTCATTTGACCTGTAAAGTTAAGCATACCTAGGTGAGAATAATATTAGGATGGGTGACCTCATAAGATGTCTTCATATTCTATAACTTTTTTCATAGCATTATTTTTTCTAATGAACCACTATATATTTTAATAAATTATTAATATTAAAAGAATAAAATTTTTTTTAGTGAGAAATTATAATGATCATTTTAATCAATTAATTTTTATTAATAACTTCATAACATTATTATATATTTTAAACAATAATAAATAAAATGCATAAAATGAAGGAATAAAATAATTATTTCAATATGGCTTAATGTTGAGTAAAATAACTTATATCAATTATGATAGACTAGAATTAATTAATGTTTATAATCTTATATATGAAATGTATGTATAATTTTTTAAAATAAATTGTACTATCTTATAAAATATTAAAAATTTAAAATTATATCATTAATTTTAAATATTATTTATATTTATTATTCATGTTAGATAACAAAAATATAATATAATAGAATAATTAATTAATTTATTATTTTATTAAATTTTTTAATAAATGTTTGTATAAAATGATTTTTAATTAAAAATCAAAATATCATTTTAAAATTTGCAATATTCTATAATAATGACAAACCTAAAATATTTCTTATTTTTTATTATTATGAAATATAATATATGACTTATTATATTTATTAAATATTATTAGTCTAATTATTTATATTTAATTATTCTATAATTATTTTTATCTTTTGTTTTTCTTTATCATAATGTGCCTCACTTTCTCACATCCTACTATCTCTTACTATCATTCTTTTTTTTTTATTCATTCACTACCTCATATCATTCTTCACCTCCAAGTCTCCTTTATTATTATTATCTTTCTCATTTCTCATTGTCTTTCACTTTTTATTTAGTCTTTCAATCTTGTCTATAATTTATTCTTTCTTCTTCTCTTCATTAAAGTGTCTCTCATTTATGTCAATTATTACTTTTTTCTTTGATTTGCTCTTAACAATCTATGACTTTCTGTCTCTTTTATAGACTAGTTATCTCTTTTATTTATTTTTCAATCAATCAATTAAAAGAATTTAAGAATTCTCACTTGTTGTATAGTTTAGTATCAATGATTTATCATAATTATATATTTTCTTTTTACAAAGTATTACATAGAGTTAACTTCTTATATTTAATAGATGTTGTAAGTTAAATTATTAACATTTAATTTTTTCTTAATTTCCCTAACATTTTTCTCATTATTTTATTGTCTTTCACATTCTCACTTTTAATTACCATTCAATATCTCCTTATTTTTGTTACATAATTTACTTTTTTTTTTCGGAATAATGGTAAAATTTTATAAGAAATTTAAATGATGTAATATTTGTGTTATAAAAAATATTATTTTATTTAATTCTTTCTTAATTATCTATAAATAAAATATAGATATAATATTATATTACGACATATATATAAACATAATTTCTTAAAAGTTAAAATTCTTAATAATTTTAAAAAATTTCAAAAAATTATTTATCTTAGAGAAAAAAATCACACAACCATTATTTTATTCTTTTATGCATATGTTACAACACAAATATCATTACACTAAATCTTATTGGGACACAAAAATTTAGCTTGCTTAGGCTAGTGTTTTACTAGGATTAGTGACCTTTTGGGAAGTACTTGTATGTGACATATTTTTTTCATCAAAATCCTTTTTCTGATGAATGATAATTCATTTTAAAAACGTTTTAATGCCAAATAATTATATTTTTATAAATGATATTTTAAAATTACCATTTTAGTAATTAATAATTAATAATAATTTTTACCATTACAATCAATTTCACATTATAATAAATATAACAGAACATAGGACATAACAAAATAATCACTTGAATATTTTTTTATATTAACCAAAATTACTTTTATCAATTAAAATAAATTTGAGTTAATTTACGTTTATAATAAAGAATGCATACAATGTATAGAATTTTTTAAATATTGTATTACTGTGTTATAAATTATTAAATATCTTAAATTATCTCACTTCCTATTTCGTTCTATTATTATCCAAAAATTTGCCTCTTTATTCCAAATTTTCTTATATTTTCCGTGAATGCCAACACACCTCTATCATTCTTTACATTCTCATTGCCCTTTTTATTTTTAATTTTTTATTTACTCTCTTTTCTCCTCCATGTTTTATCTTTTCTTTTCCTTTTTAATAAATCGTCTCTCCTCCATCTCAATTATGATTTTGCTCTCTATTTTGCCCTCATAAATTGTGACTTTCTCCCTTATAAAATGTCATCTCAAACATAATTATCTCCTTTTCCACTAATTAATTAACTATAATTAAATACTTTATAATAAAATTATTTTTATTTTGATAAAATATTTTTATTTGTGAAAATAAAAATTATAATTTTTACAACTAAAAAAATTCCAAATTTTTTACAAAAATTTTTTTGTTGTTTGATTGAAGTTATAGCTTATTTTCACCGCAACTGAAGCTTAAAAAAACTTCACTAATAAAAGTGTTACAACTTCAGGTTTCTCCTTATGATTAACCACTAACAAACTAGCTTTTATGAATTTAACTATAACATAAGCTACCATAACACTTTTTTTATGAAATCAAATCCAACTAAGTTTTTGCTAATATCGGACCACTCAAACTAAAAGAAAAAGTAAAATTTAGTAAGCGAAAAATTTCTTATATAAATGTAATAATATTCTTATGCCTATTAGTGAAAGTAAAAATGAAAAAGAGCTCAAAATTATGAAAATAATTTACAAAATGAAAGCTTAGAAAAATTAAGCATAGCAAAAGAATTTGAAATTTCAAATAGTCTTATGCAGTTGGTGTTGTGTGAGAAAATTTATGCCAACACTATATGATGTAGCCCACTTATGAGATGTTAAGATCTTGTTCACATGTATTTGTCATTTATTTGAAATTATTTGTTCTTTGTAGAAAACTTTTTGTGATAAGCAATTCAAAAGATCTTAAAATATACTTAACAAATTTCTACTACAATGACATAATAATGGCTAGTTATTTAGAGATCGTGTGGGATTTACTAGAGTTGTTGAATTAGCACAAGAGATGTCTTAATCATCTGATCAAATGTTGTAAAGGGGGATAAGTTGTTTATGGTTGGATCAAGCTAGATTTCGTTAGAGCAATTCGATCAAGTCAGATAAAATTTGAACCTTTGGTTTATTAATTATGAAATCATAATTCGAAATAGACTATAGGACTAAAGCATAAGAGATACAATTGATTAGATCATGAATAAAATATTTCAAAAACTAGAAATAAAAATAGTCATTCAATGAATTCAAATAGAATCATGATCATTAAATTGATCAATTGGTTGCAGTTGATGAATTTAAAGCAAAGGCGATCTCCATCGCATGATAACCTAAATGTATTATCGAACGATGCAAAACTGTACAAATTTATGATGGAGATGGTCAAAAGGGAGATAGTCCCATAATGTAAGAGACAAAACTTTTTTGGTCTTTATAAGCATTCAGCTAGGAATAACTTGCAGACATAGTACTTATTTTCTCCCCATTTGGGCCCTTGATATTTAATCATTTGTTTAAATGCTTCCCGATTTGACCGAATTCCATAGTTCAACTGGTTCAAGAATTCATTTTGAATTGGATTGGGTGTAGTTGACATAGATCTCACTATTTTTCCTTATAAGATGCTTAGGCTTAAGCTGGGCTAGAGTCTTTAACATTGAGGATCAACTTAGGGAGTGATGTAAATTTCTTTTATTTCTTTAATTACAAAAATTTTGATATAATTATTTTTTATAATATTCAATATTTAAGAAAGAAACTAATATAGAATTTTTTTACAAATATGAAAGTATGATTAAAATAATGAAAGAATCATTCAAATATATAATTATGTTAAAATAATTAATTGTTTAAGTAGGATTTGAATCGAGAAAGAATTAGAGATTATAAAATTTAATAAATGTGTTTTTTATTTTTTATATTTATTAAATAAATGAAACTTTATTTAAAAAGAATAATTTAGTTGAATAAAATCTTGCATATTAATGTCTCTTATAAAAAATAGTAGCTTTTATAAATAGTAATTAATTTTTTAAAAAAAAAAAAATAATAGTAATATATGTTAAGACAAATATAACAACCATAGGTTTTTTCTGAAGTTCATATGCTTGATAATTAAGATCATTTTTAAAAATAGATCATTATTTTTATTACAATAATAAAAAAAATAACATGTTTTTACAATAGAGTTAAGTATTCTTGGCTGAGAGTGGTATTCGGATGTGTGACTCCTTGAGATGATTATAAATTTTTACCAAATTCTCTTTTCTAATTAATGATAATTCATTTTAAGAACTTGTTAATATTCAAAAAAATAAGTTATTATAAATGATAGTTTATAACTACAAATTTAATAATTAAATGTTAATGACTTTACTAATTTCAAAAATTATTAAATATAATACATCAAATAAAATAAATAAAATAAATAAAATAACGATTACAATACAAATTAATATTGAGTAAAAATAAATTATGTAAATTATAATAAATTTTAATTAATTGAAATTTAAAATAAAATTTATATGGTTTGTATAAAATTTTTTAAATATAGTAATATTATAATGTAGAATATTATAAATTTAAAATTATATCATTAATGCTAAATATTATTTTTATTTATTACATATATTACAATGAATAAAAATTATATATTATAATTTATTTTTCTTATTATTTAAAAAATAGTTTCTATTTTAGTTTTAAAAAGATACTTTAGTAAATAGTCCTAATATTTTTTATGTAATAATAATATTATAAAATATTAATAAATTTCAAATAGTTTTTATATTTTTATTTTTTAAAACCTTATATATGATTAAATTATTAATGTTTAATAATTTTTATCATTTTAATTATTAAGATTTAACTTTTATTTAATTATTTTTCTTATTATTTTCTTTTAACGTCAAAGTCCGTTATATTCTATCACTTTCTTCTTACTTACATTATCATTTTCTTATTTATCTTTTCATTCATTCTCCCCTCATATTATTCTTGACCTTTTCTCTCTTCTATTCTTTTATACTTTCTCAATTTTCTTTTATTTGCATTTTTTTATTTATTCCCTCTATTTCTTATATGTAATTTTATTATTTTCCTCATCATTACATCCATCTCTCTATCACTATTTTCTTCTCTATTTTTCTCTTATTGAGTTGACACTTTTCTCTATTCTAGAATGGTTACATTCATCTCCATTATCTATTTAATAGCTCATAAATTTGAAAATCTAAATGTTGTGAATTTTTTTATAATTTCATATAAAATATTTAAGATAATTATATTTTTACTATTTATATTTAGTACATAATTTAATTTTTTTAATTTATAAAAATGATAACATAATTGAAGAAGATATTCTGTATTAATATCTACATTTTTTTAAAAAAAAGTTTCAATATTTATTTATTTTTTTTATAAATAAAATTTAAATATTAGAATGTATTACAACATATATAATATGCAAAATGTTTTAAGAATACATATACTTGACAATTCAAAAAATTTTAGAAATTGTTTTTTAAGGACAATAAATAGGTAACTACAAGTTCATTCTTTGTTATGCATGTGCGACCACATTAACAATATGGCATTGAATCTCACAAGAATTGCAAACCTAAGCATGCTTTGACTAGAGTATTATTGCGATGGGTGATTTCTTGTGAAGTCCTCTAATTGCAAAAAAAATTTCGTAGCATATTTTTTCTAATGAATGATAGTTTACAACCACCATTTTAGTAATTAATTATTAGTAATAACTTTATAAGATTATTATCAATTTCATACATTAATAAATATGATAGATCATATGATATAATAAAATAAAATTGTTAAAATAATTTAACATTAAGTAAAATAAGTAATATTAATTACAATAAATCTAAATTAATTTATGTTTATATAGTAATTATATCTTGTGAATAAAATTTTTAAAATATCATGATAATATATTATAGAATATTAAAAAAAATTATGTTAATAATGTTATATATAATTTATATTTTTTATCTATATTATGTCATATATAGATAATAAATTAAAAAATATATTATTTACTACTTAATGATTTTTTTTATTTTATTTATGATTAAAAATAAATTTTAACAAAAATTGTTTTTTCAAATAATCAAAAAAAGTAATAAACATATAAATTTTTTTATATATTGATTATTTGAAATATTACATATATTTTTGTTCAATTTTTTTATCTCAATGACTCTAAAATTCATTGACTTTCATTTCTTATTTATTATCATTCTCCTTCTTCTCCCTTCATTCTTTATCATCTTCTTGGCCATTCTTTCTGAAATCATTCCCTTATTTTTTATTTCACCTTATTTCAATTATTTATTTATTTTCCTTATCTCCATTATTTTCTCACTTTTTCTTTTTCTTTTCATTCAATTATCTCCCATCATATTTCATTATTATTTTCCTTCTTATTTTTCTCTTATCAATGTCTTTGTTAGATAACTTTTAATAATATTTAAGAAATCTCTCTTATTGCAAAGTTTAATATATAATATTTATGATAAATATATACTTTCACTTTTATATTAATTATGTAATTATATTTTTAATTTATTAGAATGCTGATGTAATTAAAGAAAATCTTTGGTATTAATATCCACAAATTAAAAAATATTAATTAAATTACATTAATTAGAATAAATTTTAATTAATTTTTTTATAATATTATATAACTTTTAGTTATAGAATCTATTAAATATAACAACATAATAAAATAAATTATATTAAATTAAAAAGAACATAAATATTTTTAAATGTTATTTATATTTATTATCTATATTTCATGGTATGAAGTTAATATATTATAATAGTTATATTATTAATAATTTTGTTAAGTTTTTAATTATGATTGTGAATAAAATTATATTAAATTAATACAAAAAATATTTTTTAAATATTAACAATGTTATAAAAAAAATTATAAATCTCAAATATTCCTTAAACTTTACTGTTATTAAATATTGTATAACATTAACTTGTTATATTTAATAAATATCATTTGTTTAATTCTTAAAATTTAGATTTTACTTAACTATTTGTCACATTTGTTCTCTTTACCTTTATTTCTCCCAAATTTTCTTACTTCCATCTCTATCCAATTATAATTCTCTTAATTCACTCTTCATTCTATATCTTATTATGTTTTCTTTCCCTCTCCATCCTCCCTTTTTTCACTACTTTCACATTTCTCTCTCTATCATATACTTTTTCTCTCTAGCAATGCTTTATTCTTTCTTCTCATTTCTTCTCCACTAAATTGTATATCAACTCTTTCTATTAATATTTTTCTATCTAATTTTCTCTTACGAATGTTTTGCTTTCTCTCTATTGCATAATAATTATCTCCATCTCTAGTATCTCTTATTTAATACATTAATTAAAAATGTTTAAGAAATCTCTCATATTACATTGTTTAATATTTAATATTTATGATAAATAAAAAACTTATTATTGTTATTATTTTATATTTTAATTCTTGATTTATAGGAATTTTAATATAGTAGAAAAAACTCTTTTGTATTAATCTCTCTTTTATAAAAAAGATATGTTTATGTAATTTTTTATTACTTTCACATTAATAATATATTAATATTAGAGTATAATATGACATATATAATCACATATGTTTCTTCAAAAGTCCACGCGATAGATAATTTAAAAAGTTAATAAAATCTTCTTAATCATCAAGACATCGATCACACAATTTTTTTCCTTTGTATGCATGTGCAACCATACCAATATTATATCTTTGTGTCTTATTAGAACTTAAACTTTCAACTATAAACATATTCTTTTCATAGCTATACTTTCCCAAATGGATGATAATTGATTTTAATTAAGTGTTAATAATAAAAAATTACATTATTACAAATGATAGATTATATATACCATTTTAATAAAATATTATTATAACATAATTTATAACATTATTATTAATTTTATATAATAATAAACATGACACATCATATGATATACTAAAATAATCACTTTAACATATTTTAATACTGAGTAAAATAATTTGTATCATTTTTGATAAATTAAAATATATTTTAATATTATGTCAAATAACATATATCAATTATAACAAACTAGAATAAGCTAATTTGTATACAAGTATATATTTATTGCATATAGAATATTTTAAATATTTATTTTATATATTATATATATATTAATTCAATTAAAGTTAGTATATTAGAAAAATTATATTATTTATAATTTAAATAAATTTTTTTAATTTTTTATATGGATAAACTAAAATAATATAATTAATTAAAATGTTCTTTATATATCTGTAATTTTAAAAAATAATAATATAATTAAAATACTTTTAAAACTATGTTATTATTAAATATTATATATTATTAACTTATTATATTTAAAGTTTATTATAATTTTATTCATTAAACGTTAACTTTTATTTAATTATTTCTTATTATGTTTTCGATTTTATTTAATATATCTCAAATTCTCTAACTTCCTTCTATCTCTTGTTACCTTTTTATTATTTATGTCTTAATTCTTTATCTTTTTATGTTCTTCTTGGCCTCTCCTTCAACTCTATCCTTCTCTAATTTCTCATCTCTATTTCACATATTTATTTATTCTCTCTATCAGTTTTGTTTTCTTTCTTCTCCCTTTTTTATTAAATTATCTCTCATGTCTCTTCGTTACTATTTTCCTCTATATTTTGCAATTATAAATCATTCATTTTCTTTCTCTCTTGTAGAATTGTTTCTCCATCTCTATTATCTCTTTCTTAGTTTAGGAGTACAAAATATTTATGAAATCTCTCATGTTCTATAATTTAATTTTGAGTATTTCTGGGAAATATAAATTTAATTATTTTCTTATGAGAATGGTAACATTCAGGAAGAAGACTTTACGTGTTAACATCTTTTGTTAAAAAAGATAATAGTTCATATAGTTTTTTAATTTTTTAATGTAAATGAAATCTTGATATTAGAATAAATTAAGAAATATATAATTAGAATTTTTATCAAAAGTATAATTAATTGATAATTTAGAAAATTTTATAAATTATCAATTAACTTAAGTACACTACATTACTAGAATTTTTCCATTTGGGTTCTTGTACCACCACACCAACATTATAACTCTTGATTGCATTAGAACTCTAAATTAAAGTTGTATTGGGTGGGAGTGCTATTTGGATGGGTGGCCTCTTTACAAGTTTTCATCTTGTACCTATTTTCTCATAGAATTTCTATTTACAATAAACCATAATTTATTTTTATAATTTTTTAACTACTAAAAACTTAAATTATTATAAATGGTAGTTTATAAGTATAATTTTAGAAATTAATTAATAATAATAACTTTATAAAATTATTATTAATTTTATATAATAAAATAATAACTTTAATATAGTTTAATATTTTGGAAAATAACTTATATCACTTATAATCAATTAGAATAATTTATTTTTATAATATTTCATAAATGTTATTCACACAATTTTTTAAATATACTAATATAATATTTAAAAAAATAAGAGATAGAAAATTATATAATTAATATTAAATATTATTTATATTTATTATATATATTATAACATATGAAGATAATATTTGGAATAATCAAATAACTTATCATTTAATTAACTTTTTAAGTTATAAGTATGAATAAAATAACGTTTAATTAATAACTTAAAGTTATTTATGCTTTTCTAATGTGCTAAAATTATAATAAATTTTTAATTATTTTGAAAATTTATTATTATTAAACATTATATATGATTAACTTGTAATATTTAACAAAAATTATAGGTTTAGTTATTAGGTTGTAACTTTTATTTAATTATTTCTTTCACATTTTTTCTTTATTTCTTCATTCATTCTCTATCTCTTTATATTCTTTTGGGCATCTCTCTCTCCTCTAATTTATTATTTTCTCATTTCTCTCTTTCATCTTTTTTATTCTCTTTATGTCATCTGTGTTCTCTATCTTGTTTTTCTCGTCATTAAATAGTCTTCATCTCTTTATATTACTATTTTCTACCTATTTTCACCTAATTTTACAAATCTTTCACTTTCACTCTCTCTTTTAGCGTACTAATCTTCATCTTTACTATCTCTTTCTCTGGTGATAATTAGCCATTTTTAGAAATACAGTATGTTGCATAGTTTAATGAAAAATTTTATGACAAAAATATATTTTATTATTTTATATTGGTTACATAATTTAAATCTTTATTTATATGATTAATAAAATAATGGAACAAAATCTTACGTATTAATTTCTAAATTATTAAGAATAATAGTTTATATAAATTTCTCATAATTTAAAATAAATTAAATATTCTTATTTTAATACAATATTACATTTACAATGAACATAATTTTTTTTGAATGTGCAAGATAATATTCTTCAGGACAATAATTGCGTATGTATGATTTTTTGGAAGTGGTTCTTTACCTTTAAGACAATAATCACATAACTATGATTTTTAGTTTTTTAAAAAAATATAAACCACACAAGCATTATTGCATTAGATTTCTTTAGAAATAAATTTCTAAACATGCTCAGGTAGGAGTAGTATTTTAATAGTGACCAGAAGTTTTCATGTTGCACCTACTTGTTCTATTTGTATTTCTTTTTGTAATGAATGATAATTGCTTTTAATAACATGTTAATGCTAAAAACTTAAAATTATTATAAATGAAAGTTTATATTAACAATTTCTATAATTCAGTGATATTAATAAATTGATTACATAATTATTAATATAATATAATAACATATGATGGGCATCACTAGATATAATAGAATAATAATTTTAAAAAAGTTTAATATTTATTAATATTATATTATAGAATATTTAAAATATTATATAATACAATTATAGCAAAATGTTATTTATAATTATTATATATTGTATATCATATAAAGATAAATAATAAAAGAGTTATATTATTTATTATTTAATTAATTTTTTAATTATAAGTCTGAATAAAAAAATATTAAATTAATAGTCATAATATTTTTTAAACATTTCTAATATAATAAAATAATAATAAATATCAAATATTTTTTAAGGATTATTATTACTAATTATTCTGTATGATAACCCTATTATATTTAATAAATATTATTAGATTAATTATTTAGATTTATTTTTTATTTAATGATTTTCATCACATTCTTCTGTTTATTTTAATATATCTCATATTCTCTCACTTCCTCTCTCTCTCATTATAATTTTCTAATTCTCTCTTATTTCTCTATCTCATTATATTTTTCTTTTCCTCTCTCTCCTTTCTTCCTTTCTTTATATTCTTATTTGTCTCTCTTTCAAATATTTCTTTATTCCCTCTAATAATTATATGTTCTCTTCTCTTTTTTCTTCATTAAATTATCTCTCATCTCATTTTATTACTCTTTTCCTTTGAACTTTCCTCTTATGAATCCTTGACTTTCCCTCCCTCGTAGAATTATTATCTTCATCATTATAACCTCATTTTGTAGCAATGATTAAAAATATTTAAAAAAAAGTAATGTTGCATTTTTAAATGTATAATATTTAGGTTAAATAAATATTTTTTTTATCTTTATTAGGTAATTTACGTTTTTTTAGAATGATAAAAAAATGAAAGAATCTCTTCTCTTTTACTATCCATAATATGGAAATTATCATTTTATATAATTTTTTATTAATTTTATATTCATAAAATAATTACATTAGAATATATTATGGAATGTGTAATGATATATATTCTTTAAGGAGCATATCATAGATATTTTAGAAATTTTTTTTTAAATTGTTGATAAATTTTATGGTGACAATCACATAATTACCATTCTTTTTTTTTGTATGCTTGTGTGACCACACTAGTATTATAGCACTATATCTTCTTAGAACTCAAAAGTTGAGCATACCTTGGTGAGTGTCTTAAGTTCTAACATTACACATATTTTTTCAAAGTCTAAGTATTCCTTAAAAATTTATAATAACAAAAAATTTTAATAAACATGAAATATTTTTTATTATTAAATTCAATAATTTATTTACTTGTAATATTTAATAAATACCATAAGCTTAATTTTTAAGTTTCAATTTTTATTTAATTGTTTTCCTTATTTTTTTCCTTGATCTTAATGTCTCTCCTCTATCCATCTCAACTTTCTCATTTCTCTCTCTTCAACATATTTATTTCTTTTTTCTTCTTTAGTAAATAATTTTAATTCCCTCTCTATCACTTTTTTCCTTTCTATTTGGCTATAAAAAATTACTGATATTCTCTATCTCTTATAGAATAGAATTTTTTATCTCTAGAATCTCTTTTTCAAACAATCAACTAATAAAATTAAGCAAAATGCTTTTGTTGCATTGTTTAATATATAATATTTATGGTAAGTATATATATTTTATCATTTAATTTTTTTTATGATTGAGTTTTTCTTAATAAAATGATAACAAAATTGAACAAAATCTTATGTATTCAAATTTACATAATTAAAATAATGGTTCAAGTAATTCATCATTAATTTTATATAAATAATTTATTAATAATAGAACATATTCTTTCATAAATCAAAATCATAATTTCTTTAAGTGTAGATGTGCTCTATAATTTAAAAAATTTTAAAAATAGCTTATTCTTCTTAAAGAAAATAATCACATTATAATGATTTTTTTATTAAGCATGAGCAACCACGCTTTTATGATAGCATTGGATCACAATAAATTTTTAATGTTGGCCATGGTTAGGCTACATCAGCATTGGGGTGCATGACCTCTTTAGAATTCCTCATTTTTTAAATATAGTTTCATAGAATTCCTTCACTTGATAAATGATTATTGATTTTAAAAATGTTAATGTCAAAAAATTAAATAATTACAAACTATATTTTATAATTACCATTTAAGTAACTAATTGTTAATGTTATGTTCATAACATTTTTATTATTTTCATATAATAATAAACATGCTACATCATTTGACATAATAAAATAGTAATTTAAGTTTGGTTTAATATTGAATAAAATAACTTATATCAATAAAAATAAAAAATCAATATTTTATGTTTATAATATTATATACAAGTTGTCTACGTAATGTTTTTAATGTTAAAAATATTATACTACCAAATATTTGAATTCTAAAGATTAATAAATATTATTAAAAATTATTTATATTTAATATCTATATTATTGAATTTAAAGACAATATTTAATAATATTAATTTTAAATATCATTAAAATAATTGTAAATTAATAACCACAATATTTGATAAATTATTTTTAATATTCAAAATAGTAATAATTGTTAAATATTCTTTTAATTTTTGATACTATCAAATATGATATATTATTAACTTATGATGTTGAATGAATATTATAAGCTTAATTATTAAGATTTGATTTTTATTTAAATATTCTCTTTGTTGTTTCTATTTATCTTAATGTCTATCATGTTCTCTCACTTGTATTATCATTCTCTAATTTGTTTATTTGTTCCTTATCTCTTTAAACTCCTCTTTCACTCTCTTTCCTCTATCCTTCTCTACTTTCACATTTCTTTCTCTTTCAAACTTTTATTTATTCACTCCATCTCCTTTAAGTTATCTTTACTCTTCTGTTATCACTCTCTAATTTACTATAGTATATCTATGGCTTTCTCTTGATCATGAAGTAGTTAGCAATACCTCCATTACATGTTTTTAAGCCATAAATTAATAATATATAAGAATCTTATATGTTAAGTAGTTTAATTTTATATCTATAAAAAAGCTAACATAATGAAACAAAATCTTTTTTATTGATATTTACATTATTCAAAATAACTATTTATATAATTTCTTAATAATTTGATACAATAAAATATTGATATTGGAATTTATTATTGCTTACATATTAAGCATTATTTTTTTTAAAAAGTTCATATTCTTGATGATTTAGAAAAATTTAGAAATAATTTATTATCTTCAAGGCAATAACTAGACAACTATACTTTTTTATTATTTGCATGCATGTGGGACCACACAAGTATTATAGCACTAGATCTAATTATAAATGAAATGGTGAGCAAGCTTTGGTTAGTGAAGTTTCTGGATGGGTGACCTATTGCAAAGCCAATGAGTTGCAGGTATGTTTTTGTGGCATTCTTCTTCTAATGAATAATAATTGATTTTAATAACCATAACTGTTAAAAGAAATAAATTATTATAAATAATTATTCGTAATTACAATTTTAGTAAGTAATATTAACTTTATAATTTTTTTATTAATTTCATATAATAGTAAATATTTCATATCATATGATATAAATAATAAAACAACCTATATCTATTATAATAAATTATACGTAATTCATTTTTTTAATAGTATATACATATTTGTATAGTGGCCTTTAAATATCATGATATTATATTATAGAATTTTAGAAATTAAAAAATTATAACTTTGATGTTAAATATCATTTATCTTTATTGTGTGTATTACGTCATAAAAGGATAATATATTAAAATAATTATATTATTTATTTTGTATATATCTTTTTCATTTTTTGATTATGAATAAAAATCAAATATTCTTTATATTTAATAGATATTAGATGTTTAATTATCAAGCTTTAACTTTTATTTAATTAGTTATGTCGTTTTTTCTTTTAACTGAAAGCCCCTCACACTCCATCACATGCTTCTCTCACTTATTATCATTCTCTTATTTATCTCTTCATTCTTCTTCACTATATATTCTTCTTTCTCTCTCTCCACTATCCTTCCAATCTTTATTATTTCTCTCTTTTTTTTTTTATTTTATCTCTATATCAACTCTATATTCTATAAGTTCCTCTCTATTTCCCTCTTAACAGTTCTAAGCTTTCTTTAACTCTAGTAGAATAATTATCTCTGTATTAATTATCTCATTTTTAGTCATCAAGTAATATCATTCAAGAAATATCTAATTAAATATTATTATATGATAAATATTTATTTTACTCATTATGTTTATTATATATTTTAATATTTTATTTAAAAAAAAAGGATAACATAATAACAACAGCTTATGTATTGATATTTACTTTATAAACAATAATAATTTATTTAAATAACATATTAATATTATAATATATTAGGACATAAATTATAAGAAAAAAGTTTTTTAAAGGTACATATGTTAGAGAGTTGAAAAACTTTTAGAAATGGTTTTTTATCTTCAAGACAATGATCAAAACAATGTAATTGTTGTCTTTTGTATGCATGTCTTATCACATTGTTATTATCACAATAAACTCATTAGAGCTCAAAATTTAAGCATTAATGGGCAAGTTATTTTTAAGTATTATATATGATTAACTTATTATATTTATTTAATATTATAAATTTAGTAAATATTTTTTTATTTTTTTTTTATTATTTCTTGCACTATTTTCTTTTTATCTTAATGTATCTCACATTCTCTAAGTTTCTTCTCTCTTATTATTATTCTCTTATTTGTCTTCTATTATTTATCTCTTTATACTCTTCTTTCCTCTCTCCCCTTTTGTTCTTTTGCTCTTTCTTATTTCTCTCATTCTTCCACTTATTTATTTTCTTTATGTCCACTATATTATTTACTTTTCTTTTTTCTTCATTAATTCATTTCAAGTCTCACTTTATTGTTATTTTTTTTTTATTTTCCTCTAAACTAAATATGATGTTCTCTATCTTAAGTAGAATAGTTATCTCCATTTTAATTATCTCTTTTTAACCAATCAATTAACTATATTTATGAAATTTCTAATTTTACATTGTTTAAAATATAATACTTGTGGATATAGTTTTTATTTTTTATATTGATAATATAATTTAATTTATTTTTTTATTAGAATACAAACACAATAAGAGAAAATCTAATGTATTAATTTTTAATTTTTAAACAATTATAACTTATGCAATATTTCATTAAATTTATGCAAAAACATTCTGATATTAGAATATTTTATGACGTAAACTGTAAACATAAAATTTTTTAAAAAATACATATGCTTGATAAAATAAAATAATTATTGAAATTATTTATTATCCACAAGATAACAATCACATAACTATAATTTTTTATGTGCATGTGCAAGCACATCAATATTATTGCATTAGATCTCACAAGGTTACAAAAGTCAAGAATGTTTGTGTGATTATTGTCTTGAAGATAATGAAATATTTCTATTTTTTTCTAAATTATCAAGAATATTTATTTTTAAAAAAATTATGCTTGTTATATATGCCATATTATATTCTAATATAAAAATTTAATTAAAATAAAATTATTAAAGAAATAAACTATCGTTTTAAAAAAAGTAGGTATTTTTAAATAATATTTTCTTCCATTATATTATTATTCTCTTAAATAAGAAATGTAATTATGCAATATATTTAAATAATCAAAGACATATTACCATACATATTATATGTTAAACATTACAACATAAGAGATTTGATAAAGATTTTAATTGATGTCCCAAAAGTTATAATGGCATTAATGATACGGATTCTATGTGAGAAAAGTCACAAAGTATTATGAGAAAATAGAGAGGAAAAAAATTAATGGATATACCAAAAATAGTTTTGTGTATTTTTGTCCACAAATTTCCTCTTAAAAATTTGTTATAAAAATAATATTATATAATAGAAATATTTCGTTCACAAATATAATAATTTATAATTTTTTTGATGAAAAGAATTGTCAAAATGATAGACCAAAATGATTACGTGGTTCAATGTAAATAAAAACAAATGTTAACGCAATCATGGTAAAAAAAGTCAACATGTAAAGGAATCATAACTTGAGGTTTTTCTTTACAAGTCATCCCTAACATTCTAGCTTTTGATGTTTATGCTATAACCTAAGCTTTCAAGACCTCAATTGTAACTTTGTTTTCAATGAGATCAAACTGAACACAAGCTTTCACAGATACTACACCACTGAACAAAAAAAACAACAAAGATATAATAAGAAACAAACTTTCAATAAAAATAATAATTTTTTTTCATGGTAATTATATATATAAAAAGGCACTAAGAGCTCAAAATTATGAAAAGAATTAAGAACATAAATGCTTAAAAAAATTAAGCTTAGTTGAAATAATTTGTAATTTAGAGTATTTGTAAGTTATTGGTTTTGCTAGAGGAAACTTACACTTCTAGAATTTGATATAGTCCATCTTTGAGACATTAAATTTTGTCACAATCATTAGCCATTTCATTCATAATGTTTAGGTATTTCAAGAAACTTTTTTTATCATAGTTGATAAATTTTGGCCAAAAGCTATTAAAAATGCAGTTTCCAAATAGGTTAAGAAGATATTAAAATGTTCTTCCAAAATGGCTACTTAAATGGATCATGTCGATACAAAGGTAATATCAATAATTTGATAAAACATCATAAACATAGATGAGTTTTATACAATTGCATCATGTTGGATTTTATCTATGCCATTCAATCAAGTTAGATGAGATTTAGAATACTTGAATAATCAACGATAAAATTAGGATTAGACCTGGACTTTTGTACTCAAATAGGAGAGAACTAGGTCATCATCTAAAGGATAGGTTATTTCAAAAAGCCAAATAAAATAGCCAGCCAATGAAGTTCGACGAGAACATGACCATCAGATAGAACAATCATTTACAAGAGATGTAGCAATTCTTCGATTGGCTTATAAAATGCATGATTGGATCAATTATGACAACTATTTAAAGTGGAGGTGACATACACTTTGGTATCTCGAAAATGTGCTATTGGATTCTACTGAGCACTACCAATTTTGGATGGAGACTATCCCAAGGGACATAGTCCAACATTGTTAAAGAGAAAACTTATTTGTTCTTTATAAGTATTTGTGAAAGAATGACGTCTAAACCGAATGTTGGTTGAATCCTCAATTATGCACCCAAGCTTTAACAACCTAGGTAGACTCATTCCTTATGTGATTATCAGTGTTTGCCCCATCCCGTATATATAGTTGGATAAAATTCTTACTAGTTCTAGCTAATGTCGTACCACATCTAGTTTCAAAACTTCACCATGAACTAGAACTCATCTAACCGATCTAGATTTAGCTATTTTTTTAATTCGATGCTTGCGATTATGTTTGGCCTAAGACTGAGACGTTGGAGCACAACTTAGGATGTGGCATAAAATTTTGATCATTATTTTATTATGAATATTTCAATAGAATTATTTTTTTGATGTAACAAAATTTTAATAACCAATCTAACATAGATTTTGCAAAAAATATAAAAGTATTATTTAAACAAAGAAATGATTCAAAAAAAATAAATTATGTTATAAAAATCAATTGTTTAAGTAAGATTTCAACTAAAAAATTAATTGAGAGATAAAAAAATTTAATCTTACTCATGTGTTTAATCAAGGAGATTATTAAACAATTTAGATACATGAATATGGTTTTAAAATGATACAAATAGAGAGTGCATTAAACTCAACACGCTAATGTTATATTTCATTGTAAAACAAAACCTTATCAAAGAGATGCGCATGTCTTCATTCTTTGAGGTTTGTTGAACACTCTAAGGTGCTTTGAAAACCACTATTTCATTAAAAATAACCACATTAGAGCAAATAGATAAATGTTTAAAGCTTGTCTAATTAAACACTAAGGTAACCTAAGTTGTATGTTTCATAAATTAGAAAATTTTAAAAATTGTTCATTATTTTCAAAATAAAAATCATATAACTAAGATTGTTTGTCATGATGTGCATGTGTGACCACACCAATATTATTGCAATATATCTCATTACATATCAAAATTTAAGCATGTTTCAGTGTCATCAATATTTGGATGGGTAACCTCTTTGACAAGTCCTCATGTTCTACATATTTTTTCATTAAATTTTTTCTAATTAACTACAACATATTTTAAAAATATGTTAATATTAAAAAATAAAAATATTATTAATGATGCTTTATAGTTATCATTTTGTTAACTAATTGGGATTAATAATTTTATGACATTATTGTTAATCTTATAAAATACTAAATTTAACACACATCACATGATATAATAAAATAATATATTAATATTGTATGATATTAAGCAAAATAAATTATATCAAACATAGTAAACAACTATTAATTTAGTTTTATATATTAGAAAAATTTTATAATGTTTTTATGCAATTAACTTCCTTAGTTAATTTTTAAACAAAATTATTTTAAATTAATATTTTAAAAATCTTTATATATTTGTAATATTTTAAAATATTAATAAACCTAAATTAGTTTCAATTTCTAATTATTATAAGATATAACACATGAGTAACTTAATATATTTAATAAATATTATTAGTTTTATTATTAATATTAAATATTTATTTAATTATTTCTCTTATTTTTTATCTCAATGACTCAAATTCTCTCACTTCTTATACTCCTCCATTATTATTCTCTTATTGTTACTTTATTCTCTATCTCCTTTTTTTTCTTTGCCTCTAACTCTCTTTTGTCATTATTCACTTTCACATCTCTCTTTCTCTTATATTTTTGTTATTCTATGTATCTTCTCTTATTTTCTCTTTTTTTTTCTTTCTAATAACTGTTTATCATTAGTCTCCTTTATTATTTTCCACCCTATTTTGATCTTTTTAATCTGTGATTTTCACTCTCCTTTAAAAAAGAATTATCTCTATCTCTATAATTTTTTTTAATTAAATAAAAAATAATATTTAAGGTATCTCAAGTGTTTAATTCGTTAATGCAAAATATTTATTTTAAATAAATATTTAATTTTTTATGTTTATCTTTTAATATAATTTTTATTTATATAATTAATACATAATAAATGAAAATCTTTTATATTAATGTCTATGTTATCAAAGATAATGGTTTATTTAATTATTTTATTTACTCTAATGTGAAGAAATCATTATGTTTCAAATATTGTTTCATATTTCTTTTATTAAAGAACAACAATTTTTTAAATCACATGTTGACTTAAAAAAATTAAATTACTATAAGTGATAGTGTATAATTAACATTTTTGTATTTAATGGTTAATAATAGTTTTATAACAGTATTAACAATTTCATCTAACAATAAAAAATGACACATTATATGGTATAAAAAATAATATACTTAACACTTTATAATAGAATTAATTTATATTTATAATCGCATATGTATGATGTGTATAAAATTTTAAAAAAAAAATTATATTATATTTTACAAACTTAGAAATTTAAAATTATATCATTATTATCAAATATTGTTTATATTTATCATGTATGTTACAACATATAAAAATAATATTTTAAAATAATTATATTTTTTAATAATTTTTAAAAAAATTTTATTACTAATGAAATATTATAAATTTTAATAGTTAAAACATTATGCAAAATTTGAAATTTTCTAAAGTAATAATAAACCTCATATATTTTTTTAAAATTTTTATTATTTAAAATTGTATATCATTAACTCATTATGTTTAATAAATATTCCAACTTTAATTGTTAGTATTTCACTTTTCTTTAATTATTTCTCTAACTTCTCTCTTTTTCTTAATTTCTCCCATATTCTATAACTTCATTCTCTCTTATTATCATTCTCTTTATTTTTCTCTTCATTCTCCACCTTAGGATATTTTTCTTGGCCTCAAACTCCACCTTATCATTCTTTTGCTCCTCATTTTATCTCTTTCACTTTCATATTTATTCTCTTAATGTTCTCTATTTTGTGTATTTTAATTCCTTTTTAATTAAATTGTCCCTCAACAATATCTATAAAAATTTTTCTCTCTATTCTACACTTATACATTCATTACTTTCTCTCTCTTACAAAATAGTTGTCTCCATCTCTATTATTTCTTTTTTCAACCATTCAATTAAAAAAATTTAAGAAACCTTTATTATTGCATAATTTATTATATAATAATTATTAAATATATATGTATACTATTTATATTTGTTTCATAGTTCAAATTTTTTTAATTAAAATTATTTCTTAATTAAAGAAAATCTTTTGTATTATCGTAAATACAATAGTCACAAAACTAAATTTTTTTTATTGTGCCCCTGTGATGACCTCAATATTATGATGGTAGATCTCATTAGAACTCAAAAGTTAATGTCCCTCAGGTGAGAGTGGTATTGGGTTGGGTGGCCTTTTTAGAAGCCCTTGGGTGTGAAATAGTTTTTCATATTCCTTTCCAAATTGATGATTATTTATTTTACAAACTTGTTAATATTTAAATAAATTATTATAATAGAAATTTTACTATTACCACTTTAGCAATTAATAGTTAATAATAACTTTGTAATATTATTATCAATTTCATATAATATTGAATAATGTCACATCACATGATATAATTAAATAATATCTTTAGTATTGCTTAATATTGAGCAAAAAAATTATGTAAATTATAATAAATTACAATTAAAATATATTTATAATATTATTTATATTATATTTATTAAAGTTTTCAAATATGGTAATGTTATATAACTATATATTAAAAAATATAAAATTAATTCATCAATATAAATATTATTTATATTTACTTTTTTTATTACATCAAATAATGATAAAATATTAAAATAATTATATTATTTAGTTTTTAACTAATTTTTAATTAATTATTTAATATAATAATACTTAATTAATAGTGAAATTAATGTTTAAATATTTGTAATATTTTAAAATAAAAAAAAGTATATTATTGTATGTTTTATTATTTCATAAATTAAGTATAGAATGGTGAAATAAGTTTTTATTATTTCTTTTTTGAGCCAAATAATTGACTATCTTTAAGAAATTTCCTATGTTTCATAATTTAATATATAAATGTAATGATAAATATATCTTCATATTATTATTATTTTAGATAATTTAATTCTTAATTTTTGGGATTGAGATCATAATATAAGAAATTCGTATATATTAATATCTACCATATAGAAAATATTTTTTCAAAAATTTTATGAGTATTATATGAATAAAATATTTATAATAGAATACATTATAACATATAAATATGAAAACATTTTTTAAAATTTGCGTAAGCCTGATAACTATGGAAAGTTTAAAAATGATTCATTACGTTCAACACAATAATCACATAACTATCATCTTTTTCTTCTATTTGCATGCACGACCACACCAGCATTATAATACAGCATCTCATTAGGGCAAAAAAAAAAGCAAAACTTGGATGAGAGTAGTATGGCGATTGGTGACCTCTTGAGAAGTCCTTTTGTTGTACCTACATTTGATAGAATTTCTTTTTCTAATGAATGATAGTTAATTTTAATAACATGTTAATTTTGAAATAATTAAACTACAATAAATGATAGTTATAATTAATATTTTAATTATTAATTATTAATAACATTATTATTAATTTCATAAAATGTCTAATATTACTCATCATATTATTAATAAAATAGTAACTTTATTGTTTTTTTTATTGACAAAAATAGAATATATCAATTGTAATAAAAAGGAAATAATTTATTTTTATAATAGTTTTTATCCCTTACACAGTTAGCTTTTACATAAAGTAATACAACATTATTGAGAACTAAAAACCTAAAAGTATTTCATTAATGTTAAAAAATATTTCTATTTTTTATTTGTATAACATCATATAAAGAGAATATCTTCAAACAATTACATAATTTTTTCTTTCATTTACTTTTTAATAAATGATTGAGAATATAAAATTTAATTAATATTGAAGATATTTTTTAAATTTTTGTAATATTGTAAACTAATAAAAAATGTATAATTTTTTTAAATTTTATTATTATAAAAAATAATATATAATTAACTTTTGTCTATCATCTTTATATTCACTTTTTTCTTTTTCTCTTCGTTTATTTATCTCTTATTAATCTTTATTACTATTTTTGTCCTTATTTTTCTATTATAAATATATGACTTTCTCTCTTTTTATTAAATAGTTATCTCTCTCTCTTACTATTTCTTAAGTCCATTAATTAATAATATTTATGAAATCTCAAGTGTTGCATAGTTTCATATAAAATTCGTTAAAAATATATATATTTTTTATATTTATTTTGTAATTTAGGTATCTATTTGTAAATAAGATTGCGTAATGGAAGAAACTCCTATATATTGATAAAAATGATATCAAAATAATATTTTATGTAATTTATGATAATTTTTTTCTAAATTAAATAATGATATAAGAATAAAATATGACATATATCATATGCATAATTTTTTAATGAAAATATTATACCCTAGTTAATTTTGAAAACTTTAGAAATGGTTCATTTCTTCAGCACGATAATCACATAACTATAACTTTTTGTCTATTGTATGCATTTTCGACAATTCGAGCATTATGGCACTTCAATGTATTAGAAATCTAAATTTAACCTGGCATAGGTGAGAGTGGTATTATAATGGATGACCTACTAAGAAGTCATCGTGTTGCAAATATTTTTTCATATACCTTTATGTAATGAAAAAAATTTAATTTAAAGACATGTTAATATTGAAAAATGAAGTTAGTATAAATGACTATTTAAAATTACCATTTTAGCATTCATTTATCAATAACAACTTTATAAAATTATTATCAATTTCATATTATAATAAATATTTTATGTCATATGATATACTAATGTAATAAATTTAATATACATTAATATTAAAAAAACTTATATATAATATAATAAATTAGAATTAATTGATATTTATAATAGTATATATGATGAGTATATAATTTTTGATATATATTAAATTTATGTTATGTAATAATAATAATTTTATATTATATCATTATATTAAAATATTATTAGCATTAATCAACTATATTAACTGATATGAAAATAATCTATTATAATAATTATATTACTTATTTATAATATTTTTTAAAATTTCATTATTAGTTAAATAATATTTAATTAATTATAAAATTTTTCTTAGAATATTTGAAATATTTTTAAATAATAATTAACATCATTTTTTTAATTTAATATTAATTCAATTCAATATATGATTAATTTTTTATAATTAGTGTATATTATAAAATTAATTATAATGATTTAACTTTTGTTAAATTAATTCTCATTTTTTCCCACTATCTCAATTTCTATCACATTCTCTCAATTTCTTCTCTCTCCAACACTCCTCTATCATTCACTACTTTCTTGTTTCTCTTTCCCTTTTACCTATTTATTTACTCTCTTTATCTTTTCATGTTTTTTTTATTTTGTTCTTCATTGAATTGTCTCTTAATAACCTCTATTATTTTTTTCTCTCAATAATACTCAAATCAACTCATGGTTTTCGCTGTCTATTAAAGAGTAATCTCCATTTCTATTATCTCTTTCTAAGCCTATAATTTTAAAAATTTTAAGAAATCTCTGTTGAATAGTTTATTATGTTACATTTATGATAAATATTTTTTTAATTACTTATATTTATTACATAATTTTTTTTTATTTTAAAAAAATGATAACAAAATGAAATAAAGTCTTATGCATTAATATTTGTGTTATCAAAAAAATTTGTCTATAAAGTTATTTAATAGTCTTGTATAAGTAAAATATTTATATTAGATTATATTATGACACATATAATAATAAAAAAAATTTAAAAAAGAAATTACTTAATAATTTTTATAATTATAGAAATAGTTCATTATCTTCCTTGGGTAAAGGTGGTTTTGGGATGGGTTAGTTTTAGAAAAGTGCCCTTGTTGAAAAAAATTTTTCAAGTTCCTTTTTGTTATTAATGATAATTTATTTTAATGACATGTTAATACTAAAATAAATATATTATAATAGGTGATGCATTATAATTACAACTTTAACAATTAATTGTTCATAATAAATTTATAACATTTTATTAATTTCATTAAATAGTAAATATTGAACATTATATGATATGGTAAAATTGTGACTTTAATACACTTAAATATTGAGGTAAAATGACTTATAAATTTATAATAAATTATAATTACTTTTACATTTTTAATATTATGTATGTGTGATGACTATAAAAAGACTTAAATAAAGTAATATAATATTATAGAAGTTTATTAGTCTAAAATTATATCATTAATGTTAAATATTTTTTATATTTATTATCTATATTAGATCACAAAAAAATAATATATTAGAATATTTATATTATTTATTACTTAATTAACATTTTTGATTAATGTTTTTTGCAAAATTCTACAAATTAAATAATACTAAAAATTTTAAATATTTTTAATATTTTAAAGTAATATTATAAAAATATTTTTTTTAGATTTTTTAATTATTAAATTTCTAAAACCATCAATTAACAAAATTTACGAAATCCCTTATGTTACATAATTTAATATAAAGTATTTATGATAAATATATATTTGATTATTTATATTTTATATATACTTTCACCTTTTGTTCATGAGAATCAAAATAGAATTGACAAAAATTTTATGTATTAATGCCTACACTATAAGAAATAATAGTTTATGAAGCTTTTTATTAGTTTTATACAAATAAAAATGCTGATATTTGAATATATTACCACAAACACAACAATGACTAATTTTTTAAAAGTAAATATCTTTTATAAATTAAGAAATTTTAGAAATACTCAAGTATCTTCAAGACAATAATCACATAACAATGAAATGTTTTTTTTTTATATGCATGCGCTTCCATACAAGCATTAGAGCTCCAAACTTAAGCAAACTAAGGTGAGAGAAGCTTTGAGATGAGCCACCTCATGGTAAGTCCTTGTTGATGTCAAAAAATTGAACTATTATATATGATATTTTATAATTAATATTTTATTCATTAGTTATTAATAATAACTTTATAATTTAATTATTAATTTTATATATCAATAAATGTATTAATTTAGATGATATAGTAAAATAATAACTTTATTTTTGGTTAACATTGAGAAAAATAAATTTACTAATTACAAAAATTCGAATTAATTTATCTTTATAGTAGTATATATATGTTGTCTATAATTCAATAAATATAGTAATAATATATTTTAAAAATTGGAAAACTCCAAAAATTATATTTATAAAATTAAATAGTATTTAAATTACTTATTTATAACGTCATCTATTTTCAACCCATCAATTAAAAACACTTAACAAACCTCTAGTGTTGTATAATTTATTACACAATATTTATGACAATTATATATTTTATTTTTGATATTTATTACATAATTTATAATTTAAATAAAAATTATATGATAATAAAAGAAAATCTTACAAATTATTTTCTACATTATTGAAAAAAATACTTTATAAATTTTGAATTACTTTTATATAAGTGAAATACTAATATTAGAATTTATTATTACATAAAAAATAACCAAAAAAGTTTTTAAAAGTGAAAATGTTTTATAATTTGGAAAATTTTAGAAATGGCTCATTATGTTCAACAAAAAAATTACTCAATCATAATTTTTTGTCTATTATACGTGTGCGTAACCAAACAAGCATTATGGTGCAAGATCTCAATAGAACTAAAAAATTAAGCTTCCTTAGTTCAGAATGGTGTTGGGACACTGACTTCTTGAAAAGTCCTCTTATTACAAATTAATTTTTCATATTTATTTATGCTATTAATGATAATTTAATTTAATAACTTGTTATAATTAAAAAATTATGCTATTAAAAGAAACCTCTAGTGTTGTATAATAATAAATATTATATATGATTATAAAGAACCTCGTATTGTACCAATTTTTTGTGCATTCCTTTTCCTAATGAATGATAATAAAATTTAAAAATTTTTTAATGCTAAAAAAATTAAATTATTATAAATCATTATATATGAGTGTAATTTCAGCAATTAATGCTTTCTAATAACTTGATAACATTGTTGTTAATTTTGCATAATAATAAATTTGCCCCATTGTATCATAAATTTTTTTGTTTATAATATTATATATATGTTTTGTATATAATTTTGAAAAGAAGTAATATTATATTATTCAATATTTGAAATGTAAAACTATATTGTTAATGCTAAATATTATTTATATTTATTATTTTATTACATCATACAAAGGTAATCTATTAGAATAATAAAATATTTTTTATTTAACTAAATTTTTAAATTAATGTTTCAGTAAAAAATATTCATTAATAGTTAAAAATTCTACAAATATTTCTAAAATTAAAAGTAGAGAAAAACCCACAAATATTTTTTATATTGCATAAATATTAAATATTATATATGATTGATTTTTAATGTTTAATAAACATTATATGTTAATTTTTAATTTTTTAACTTTTATTTAATTATTTCTCGTTCATTTTTCTCTTTATCTCCATGTCACTCACTTTCCCTCACTTCTTTTTCTCTCTTATTATCATTATTTTACCTATGTTTGTATTCTTTACCACCTTATATTCCTTTAAGACTCTCCTTGTGTCCTCTCTCTTTCTTTACTTTCTCATCTTTCTCACTTTTACTTATTTATTTATTCTCAATAACTCCTCTATGTTCACTTGTTTCTTTTTCTCTTCACCAAAACATCTTTCAACTCTCTTTATTGCTATTTTCTTCTTTATTTCGTTTATCAATTCATGTCTTCTTCTCTCTTTTGTTGAACAGTGTTCTCCACTTGTATTGTTCCTTTTCCTACCCATCAATTAACATTAATAAAAAAGAAGCTCATGTCAGATTTTATAATATATAACATTTATGATAAATAAATTTTAATTATTTTTATATTTGTTAATTAATTTATGTTTTTATTTAAAAGAATGATAACAAAATATAATAAAACGTAATGATTTAATATTTGTTTTACATATACATAAAATATTGATATTAAAATATATATTGAGATATATATAAAAATAATTTTTTTAAAACTTCAAATGTTTGATAATTTAGAAAATTTTGGAAAATGTTCTTTTCCTTCAAGATAATAATCATGTAACTATGATTTTATCATTTTTGTGCATATTTAACAACTTTAGTATTATAGCATTAGATTTTGTTGGAAATCTTAAGTCAAGCATGCTTGAGCGAGAGTAGTATTTGGATGGGTGACCATTTTAGAAGTCTACATGTTGGACATTAGTTTTAATAGCAATCTTTTTTGTAATTGCTTGTTAAATTAAGGGCTTAATTAATTAAGATCATTGTTTAAAAGTGGAGGCGATCTCCATCGTGCAATCCTAAAAATGCTTGGTAAGACTATGCTTAATGCTGCAAATTTTTTATGGTGACTATTACAAGGGAAATAGTCCCACATTAATGGAGAGGAAACTTAGTCTTTGTACTTATTCAAATGGTCATAACTTGTCCTCCCATTATTACTTAGCTCCTCATTTGTGCACTTAGCATTTAATAACTCAGGATTCAACCCATCCTATATTTACATTTTGTTCGAATGCTTGCTGGTTCTATCTATTGCCTTGCTCATCTTGTTTAAACAACTTGTCATAAGCTAGAACTTGTGCACCTATCCTAGATCTACCTATTTTTCCTGACCTGATGCTTCGTTAAAAGTTTAGTTCAAACTTTTGCATTGGAGCACAGCTTGGGATGTGGCACAAAATTTTTTCATCTATTTCATTATGAATATTTCAATAGAATTATGTTTTTATCTAGTCATGGTTTAATAATCAATCTAATATAATTTTTGTTAAATAAAAAGATTTAACTAATGAAAGAATTATTCAAAAATAGAATTATTTTTAATCAAATAATTGTTTAAGAAGGATTTGATCCAAGAACAAAAAGATTAAAAAATTTAATATTATTGTTATGGTAAATTAAGGAGTTGATTAAACAATTTTGACCCCCAAATATGATTTGAAGTTGATACAAATGGATAATGCATTTAAAATGACATGCTAACATTATATTTCAAATTAAAATATTACATTATCAAAGTCAATGCACATGTTTTAATTCGTTGAAGTTTGATGAACACTTTATGGTGCTTTGAAAACAATTATTTCATATAAGGCAAGCACTTTAGAACAAAAGGATAAATATTTAAGACTTGAGCCATCAAACACAAGAGTTATCCGACACATACGTTTGACTATTAAAAAAATTTAGAAATAGTTTATTAGCTTTATGATAATAATCACAAACTATGATTCTTTCTCCTTTCTGTGCATGTGTGACAACACTAGTATTATAATACTCTATCTCATTTGACCTGTAAAGTTAAGCATACCTGGGTGAGAATAATATTAGGATGGGTGACCTCATAAGATGTCTTCATATTCTATAACTTTTTTCATAGCATTATTTTTTCTACTGAACCACTATATATTTTAATAAATTATTAATATTAAAAGAATAAAATTGTTTTTAGTGAGAAATTATAATGATCATTTTAATCAATTAATTTTTATTAATAACTTCATAACATTATTATATATTTTAAACAATAATAAACATAATGCATAAAATGAAGGAATAAAATAATTATTTCAATATGGCTTAATGTTGAGTAAAATAACTTATATCAATTATGATAGACTAGAATTAATTAATGTTTATAATCTTATATATGAAATGTATGTATAATTTTTTAAAATAACTTGTACAATCTTATAAAATATTAAAAATTTAAAATTATATCATTAATTTTAAATATTATTTATATTTATTATTCATGTTAGATAACAAAAATATAATATAATAGAATAATTAATTAATTTATTATTTTATTAAATTTTTTAATAAATGTTTGAATAAAATGATTTTTAATTAATAATCAAAATATCATTTTAAAATTTGCAATAATCTATATTAATGTCAAACCTAAAATATTTCTTATTTTTTATTATTATGAAATACAATATATGACTTATTATATTTATTAAATATTATTAGTCTAATTATTTATATTTAATTATTCTATAATTATTTTTATCTTTTGTTTTTCTTTATCATAATGTGTCTCACTCTCTCACATCCTACTATCTCTTACTATCATTCTTTTTTTTTTATTCATTCACTACCTCATATCATTCTTCGCCTCCAAGTCTCCTTTATTATTATTATCTTTCTCATTTCTCATTGTCTTTCACTTTTTATTTACTCTTTCGATCTTGTCTATAATTTATTCTTTCTTCTTCTCTTAATTAAAGTGTCTCTCATTTATGTCAATTATTACTTTTTTCTTTGATTTGCTCTTAACAATCTATGACTTTCTGTCTCTTTTATAGACTAGTTATCTCTTTTATTTATTTTTCAATCAATCAATTAAAAGAATTTAAGAATTCTCACTTGTTGTATAGTTTACTATCAATGATTTATCATAATTATATATTTTCTTTTTACAAATTATTACATAGAGTTAACTTCTTATATTTAATAGATGTTGTAAGTTAAATTATTAACATTTAATTTTTACTTAATTTACCTAACATTTTTCTCATTATCTTATTGTCTTTCACATTCTCACTTTTAATTACCATTCAATATCTCCTTATTTTTGTTATATAATTTAATTTTTTTTTTTGGAATAATGGTAAAATTTTATAAGAAATTTCAATGATGTAATATTTGTGTTATAAAAAATATTATTTTATTTAATTCTTTCTTAATTATCTATAAATAAAATATAGATATAATATTATATTACGACATATATATAAACATAATTTCTTAAAAGTTAAAATTCTTAATAATTTTAAAAAATTTAAAAAAATTGTTTATCTTAGAGAAAAAAATCACACAACTATTATTTTATTCTTTTATGCATATGTTACAACACGAATATCATTACACTAAATCTTATTGGGACACAAAAATTTAGCTAGCTTAGGCTAGTGTTTTACTAGGATTAGTGACCTTTTGGGAAGTACTTGTATGTGACATATTTTTTTCATCAAAATCCTTTTTCTGATGAATGATAATTCATTTTAAAAATGTTTTAATGCCAAATAATTATATTTTTATAAATGATATTTTAAAATTACCATTTTAGTAATTAATAATTAATAATAATTTTTACTATTACAATAAATTTCACATTATAATAAATATAACACAACATATGACATAACAAAATAATCACTTGAATATTTTTTTATATTAACCAAAATTACTTATATCAACTAAAATAAATTTGAGTTAATTTACGTTTATAATAAAGAATGCATACAATGTATAGAATTTTTTAAATATTGTATTACTGTGTTATAAATTATTAAATATCTTAAATTATCTCACTTCCTATTCCGTTCTATTATTATCCAAAAATTTGCCTCTTTATTCCAAATTTTCTTATATTTTCCGTGAATGCCAACACACCTCTATCATTCTTTACATTCTCATTGCCCTTTTTATTTTTCATTTTTTATTTACTCTCTTTTCTCCTCCATGTTTTATCTTTTCTTTTCCTTTTTAATAAATTATCTCTCCTCTGTCTCAATTATGATTTTGCTCTCTATTTTGCCCTCATAAATTGTGACTTTCTATCTTATAAAATGTCATCTCAAACACAATTATCTCCTTTTCCACTAATTAATTAACTATAATTAAATACTTTATAATAAAATTATTTTTTATTTTGATAAAATATTTTTATTTGTGAAAATGAAAATTATAATTTTTACAACTAAAAAAATTCCAAATTTTTTACAAATTTTTTTTTGTTGTTTGATTGAAGTTATAGCTTATTTTCACCGCCACTGAAGCTTAAAAAAACTTCACTAATAAAAGTGTTACAACTTCAGGTTTTCCTTATGATTAACCACTAACAAACTAGCTTTTATGAATTTAACTATAACATAAGCTACCATAACACTTTTTTTATGAAATCAAATCCAACTAAGTTTTTGCTAATATCGGACCACTCAAACTAAAAGAAAAAGTAAAATTTAGTAAGCGAAAAATTTCTTATATAAATGTAATAATATTCTTATGCCTATTGGTGAAAGTAAAAATGAAAAAGAGCGCAAAATTATGAAAATAATTTACAAAATGAAAGCGTAGAAAAATTAAGCTTAGCAAAAGAATTTGAAATTTCAAATAGTCTTATGCAGTTGGTGTTGTGTGAGAAAATTTATGCCAACACTATATGATGTAGCCCACTTATGAGATGTTAAGATCTTGTTCACATGTATTTGTCATTTATTTGAAATTATTTGTTATTTGTAGAAAACTTTTTGTCATAACCAATTCAAAAGATCTTAAAATATACTTAAAAAATTTCTACTACAATGACATAATAATGGCTAGTTATTTAGAGATCGTGTGGGATTTACTAGAGTTGTTGAATTAGCACAAGGGATGTCTTAATCATCTGATCAAATGTTGTAAAGGGGGATAAGTTGTTTATGGTTGGATCAAGCTAGATTTCGTTAGAGCAATTCGATCAAGTCCGATAAAATTTGGACCTTTGGTTTATTAATTATGAAATCATAATTCGAAATAGACTATAGGACTAAAGCATAAGAGATACAATTGATTAGATCATGGATAAAATATTTCAAAAACTAGAAGTAAAAATAGTCATTCAATGAATTCAAATAGAATCATGATCATTAAATTGATCAATTGGTTGCAGTTGATGAATTAAAAGCAAAGGCGATCTCCATCGCATGATAACCAAAATGTATTATCTAACGATGCAAAACTGTACAAATTTATGATGGAGACGGTCACAAGGGAGATAGTCCAATAATGTAAGAGACAAAACTTTTTTGGTCTTTATAAGCATTCAGCTAGGAATAACTTGCTGACATAGTACTTGTTTTCTCCCCATTTGGGCCCTCGATATTTAATCATTTGTTTAAATGCTTCCCGATTTGACCGAATTCCATAGTTCAACTGGTTCAAGAATTCATTTTGAATTGGATTGGGTGTAGTTGACATAGATCTCACTATTTTTCCTTATAAGATGCTTAGGCTTAAGTTGGGCTAGAGTCTTTAACATTGAGCATCAACTTAGGGAGTGATGTAAATTTTTTTTATTTCTTTAATTACAAAAATTTTGATATAATTATTTTTTATAATATTCAATATTTAATAATGAAACTAATATAGAATTTTTTTACAAATATGAAAGTATGATTAAACTAATGAAAGAATCATTCAAATATATAATTATGTTAAAATAATTAATTGTTTAAGTAGGATTTGAATCGAGAAAGAATTAGAGATTATAAAATTTAATAAATGTGTATTTTATTTATTACATATATTACAATGAATAAAAATTATATATTATAATTTATTTTTCTTATTATTTAAAAAATAGTTTCTATTTTAGTTTTAAAAAGATACTTTAGTAAATAGTCCTAATATTTTTTATGTAATAATAATATTATAAAATATTAATAAATTTCAAATAGTTTTTATATTTTTTTTTTAAAACCTTATATATGATTAAATTATTAATGTTTAATAATTTTTATCATTTTAATTATTAAGATTTAACTTTTATTTAATTATTTTTCTTATTATTTTCTTTTAACGTCAAAGTCCGTTATATTCTATCACTTTCTTCTTACTTACATTATCATTTTCTTATTTATCTTTTCATTCATTCTCCCCTCATATTATTCTTGACCTTTTCTCTCTTCTATTCTTTTATACTTTCTCAATTTTCTTTTATTTGCATTTTTTTATTTATTCCCTCTATTTCTTATATGTAATTTTATTATTTTCCTCATCATTACATCCATCTCTCTATCACTATTTTCTTCTCTATTTTTCTCTTATTGAGTTGACACTTTTCTCTATTCTAGAATGGTTACATTCACCTCCATTATCTATTTAATAGCTCATAAATTTGAAAATCTAAATGTTGTGAATTTTTTTATAATTTCATATAAAATATTTAAGATAATTATATTTTTACTATTTATATTTAGTACATAATTTAATTTTTTTAATTTATAAAAATGATAACATAATTGAAGAAGATATTCTGTATTAATATCTACATTTTTTTAAAAAAAAGTTTCAGTATTTATTTATTTTTTTTATAAATAAAATTTAAATATTAGAATGTATTACAACATATATAATATGCAAAATGTTTTAAGAATACATATACTTGACAATTCAAAAAATTTTAGAAATTGTTTTTTAAGGACAATAAATAGGTAACTACAAGTTCATTCTTTGTTATGCATGTGCGACCACATTAACAATATGGCATTGAATCTCACAAGAATTGCAAACCTAAGCATGCTTTGACTAGAGTATTATTGCGATGGGTGATTTCTTGTGAAGTCCTCTAATTGCAAAAAAAATTTCGTAGCATATTTTTTCTAATGAATGATAGTTTACAACCACCATTTTAGTAATTAATTATTAGTAATAACTTTATAAGATTATTATCAATTTCATACATTAATAAATATGATAGATCATATGATATAATAAAATAAAATTGTTAAAATAATTTAACATTAAGTAATATTAATTACAATAAATCTAAATTAATTTATGTTTATATAGTAATTATATCTTGTGAATAAAATTTTTAAAATATCATGATAATATATTATAGAATATTAAAAAAAGTTATGTTAATAATGTTATATATAATTTATTTTTTTTATCTATATTATGTCATATATAGATAATAAATTAAAAAATATATTATTTACTACTTAATGATTTTTTTTATTTTATTTATGATTAAAAATAAATTTTAACAAAAATTGTTTTTTCAAATAATCAAAAATAGTAATAAACATATAAATTTTTTTATATATTGATTATTTGAAATATTACATATATTTTTGCTCAATTTTTTAATCTCAATGACTCTAAAATTCATTGACTTTCATTTCTTATTTATTATCATTCTCCTTCTTCTCCCTTCATTCTTTATCATCTTCTTGGCCATTCTTTCTGAAATCATTCCCTTATTTTTTATTTCACTTTATTTCAATTATTTATTTATTTTCCTTATCTCCATTATTTTCTCACTTTTTCTTTTTCTTTTCATTCAATTATCTCCCATCATATTTCATTAATATTTTCCTTCTTATTTTTCTCTTATCAATGTCTTTGTTAGATAAATTTTAATAATATTTAAGAAATCTCTCTTATTGCAAAGTTTAATATATAATATTTATGATAAATATATACTTTCGCTTTTATATTAATTATGTAATTATATTTTTAATTTATTAGAATGCTGATGTAATTAAAGAAAATCTTTGGTATTAATATCCACAAATTAAAAAATATTAATTAAATTACATTAATTGAAATAAATTTTAATTAATTTTTTAATAATATTATATAACTTTTATTTATAGAATCTATTAAATATAACAACATAATAAAATAAATTATATTAAATTTAAAAGAACATAAATATTTTTAAATGTTATTTATATTTATTATCTATATTTCATGGTATGGAGTTAATATATTATAATAGTTATATTATTAATAATTTTGTTAAGTTTTTAATTATGATTGTGAATAAAATTATATTAAATTAATACAAAAAATATTCTTTAAATATTAACAATGTTATAAAAAAAATTATAAATCTCAAATATTCCTTAAACTTTACTGTTATTAAATATTGTATAACATTAACTTGTTATATTTAATAAATATCATTTGTTTAATTCCTAAAATTTAGATTTTACTTAACTATTTGTCACATTTGTTCTCTTTACCTTTATTTCTCCCAAATTTTCTTACTTCCATCACTATCCAATTATAATTCTCTTAATTCACTCTTCATTCTATATCTTATTAAGTTTTCTTTCCCTCTCCATCCTCCCTTTTTTCACTACTTTCTCATTTCTCTCTCTATCATATACTTTTTCTCTCTAGCAATGCTTTATTCTTTCTTCTCATTTCTTCTCCACTAAATTGTATATCAACTCTTTCTATTAATATTTTTCTATCTAATTTTCTCTTACTAATGTTTTGCTTTCTCTCTATTGCATAATAATTATCTCCATCTCTATTATCTCTTATTTAATACATTAATTAAAAATGTTTAAGAAATCTCTCATATTACATTGTTTAATATTTAATATTTATGATAAATAAAAAACTTATTATTGTTATTATTTTATATTTTAATTCTTGATTTATAGGAATTTTAATATAGTAGAAAAAACTCTTTTGTATTAATCTCTCTTTTATAAAAAAGATATGTTTATGTAATTTTTTATTACTTTCACATTAATAAAATATTAATATTAGAGTATAATATGACAGATATAATCACATATGTTTCTTCAAAAGTCCACGCGATAGATAATTTAAAAAGTTAATAAAATCTTCTTAATCATCAAGACATCGATCACACAATTTTTTTCCTTTGTATGCATGTGCAACCATACCAATATTATATCTTTGTGTCTTATTAGAACTTAAACTTTGAACTATAAACATATTCTTTTCATACCTATACTTTCCCAAATGGATGATAATTGATTTTAATTAAGTGTTAATGATAAAAAATTACATTATTACAAATGATAGATTATATATACCATTTTAATAAAAAATTATTATAACATAATTTATAACATTATTATTAATTTTATATAATAATAAACATGACACATCATATGATATACTAAAAAAATAACTTTAACATATTTTAATACTGAGTAAAATAATTTGTATCATTTTTGATAAATTAAAATATATTTTAATATTATGTCAAATAACATATATCAATTATAACAAACTAGAATAAGCTAATTCGTATACAAGTATATATTTATTGCATATAGAATATTTTAAATATTTATTTTATGTATTATATATATATTAATTCAATTAAAGTTAGTATATTAGAAAAATTATATTATTTATAATTTAAATAATTTTTTTTAATTTTTTATATGGATAAACTTAAATAATATAATTAATTAAAATGTTCTTTAAATATCTGTAATTTTAAAAAATAATAATATAATTAAAATACTTTTAAAATTATGTTATTATTAAATATTATATATTATTAACTTATTATATTTAAAGTTTATTATAATTTTATTCATTAAACATTAACTTTTATTTAATTATTTCTTATTATGTTTTCGATTTAATTTAATATATCTCAAATTCTCTAACTTCCTTCTATCTCTTGTTACCTTTTTATTATTTATGTCATAATTCTTTATCTTTTTATGTTCTTCTTGGCCTCTCCTTCAACTCTATCCTTCTTTAATTTCTCATCTCTATTTCACATATTTATTTATTCTCTCTATCAGTTTTGTTTTCTTTCTTCTCCCTTTTTTGTTAAATTATCTCTCATGTCTCTTCGTTACTATTTTCCTCTATATTTTGCAATTATAAATCATTCATTTTCTTTCTCTCTTGTAGAATTGTTTCTCCATCTCTATTATCTCTTTCTTAGTTTAGGAGTACAAAATATTTATGAAATCTCTCATGTTCTATAATTTAATTTTGAGTATTTCTGGTAAATATAAATTTAATTATTTTCTTATGAGAATGGTAACATTCAGGAAGAAGACTTTACGTGTTAACATCTTTATTAAAAAAGATAATAGTTCATATAGTTTTTTAGTTTTTTAATGTAAATGAAATCTTGATATTACAATAAATTAAGAAATATATAATTAGAATTTTTATCAAAAGTATAATTAATTGATAATTTAGAAAATTTTATAAAATATCAATTAACTTAAGTACACTACACTGCTAGAATTTTTCCATTTGGGTTCTTGTACCACCACACCAACATTATAACTCTTGATTGCATTAGAACTCTAAATTAAAGTTGTATTGGGTGGGAGTGCTATTTGGATGGGTGGCCTCTTTACAAGTTTTCATCTTGTACCTATTTTCTCATAGAATTTCTATTTACAATAAACCATAATTTATTTTTATAATTTTTTAACTACTAAAAACTTAAATTATTATAAATGGTAGTTTATAAGTATAATTTTAGCAATTAATTCATAATAATAACTTTATAACATTATTATTAATTTTATATAATAAAATAATAACTTTAATATAGTTTAATATTTTGGAAAATAACTTATATCACTTATAATCAATTAGAATAATTTATTTTTATAATATTTCATAAAGGTTATTCACACAATTTTTTAAATATACTAATATAATATTTTAAAAAATAAGAGATAGAAAATTATATAATTAATATTAAATATTATTTATATTTATTATATATATTATAACATATGAAGATAATATTTGGAATAATCATATAACTTATCATTTAATTAACTTTTTAAGTTATAAGTATGAATAAAATAATGTTTAATTAATAACTTAAAGTTATTTATGCATTTCTAATGTGCTAAAATTATAATAAATTTTTAATTATTTTAAAAATTTATTATTATTAAACATTATATATGATTAACTTGTAATATTTAACAAAAATTATAGGTTTAGTTATTAGGTTTTAACTTTTATTTAATTATTTCTTTCACATTTTTTCTTTACCATAATATGTCTATATTCTCACACTTTGCTCTAACGCATTATTATTCTCTTATTTCTTCATTCATTCTCTATCTCTTTATATTCTTTTGGGCATCTCTCTCTCCTCTAATTTATTATTTTCTCATTTCTCTCTTTCATCTTTTTTATTCTCTTTATGTCATCTGTGTTCTCTATCTTGTTTTTCTCGTCATTAAATAGTCTTCATCTCTTTATATTACTATTTTCTACCTATTTTCACCTAATTTTACAAATCTTTCACTTTCACTCTTTCTTTTAGAGTACTAATCTTCATCTTTACTATCTCTTTCTCTGGTGATAATTAGCCATTTTTAGAAATACAGTATGTTGCATAGTTTAATGAAAAATTTTATGACAAAAATATATTTTATTATTTTATATTGGTTACATAATTTAAATCATTATTTATATGATTAATAAAATAATGGAACAAAATCTTACGTATTAATTTCTAAATTATTAAGAGTAATAGATTATATAAATTTCTCATAATTTAAAATAAATTAAATATTCATATTTTAATACAATATTACATTTACAATGAACATAATTTTTTTTGAATGTGCAAGATAATATTCTTCAGGACAATAATTGCGTATGTATGATTTTTTTGAAGTGGTTCTTTACCTTTAAGACAATAATCACATAACTATGATTTTTAGTTTTTTAAAAAAATATAAACAACACAAGCATTATTGCATTAGATTTCTTTAGAAATAAATTTCTAAACATGCTCAGGTAGGAGTAGTATTTTAATAGTGACCAGAAGTTTTCATGTTGCACCTACTTGTTCTATTTGTATTTCCTTTTGTAATGAATGATAATTGCTTTTAATAACATGTTAATGCTAAAAAATTAAAATTATTATAAATGAAAGTTTATATTAACAATTTCTATAATTCAGTGATATTAATAAATTGATTACATAATTATTAATATAATATAATAACATATGATGGGCATCACTAGATATAATAGAATAATAAGTTTAAAAAAGTTTAATATTTATTAATATTATATTATAGAATATTTAAAATATTATATAATACAATTATAGCAAAATGTTATTTATAATTATTATATATTGTATATCATATAAAGATAAATAATAAAAGAGTTATATTATTTATTATTTAATTAATTTTTTAATTATAAGTCTGAAAAAAAAAATATTAAATTAATAGTCATAATATTTTTTAAACATTTCTAATATAATAAAATAATAATAAATATCAAATATTTTTTAAGGATTATTATTACTAATTATTCTGTATGATAACCCTATTATATCTAATAAATATTATTAGATTAATTATTTAAATTTATTTTTTATTTAATGATTTTCATCACATTCTTCTGTTTATTTTAATGTCTCTCATATTCTATCACTTCCTCTCTCTCACATTATAATTTTCTAATTCTCTCTTATTTCTCTATCTCATTATATTTTTCTTTTCCTCTCTCCTTTCTTCCTTTCTTTATATTCTTATTTGTCTATCTTTCAAATATTTCTTTATTCCCTCTAATAATTATATGTTCTCTTCTCTTTTTTCTTCATTAAATTATCTCTCATCTTATTTTATTACTATTTTCCTTTGAACTTTCCTCTTATGAATCCTTGACTTTCCCTCCCTCATAGAATTATTATCTTCATCATTATAACCTTATTTTGTAGCAATGATTAAAAATATTTAAAAAAAAGTAATGTTGCATTTTTAAATGTATGATATTTAGGTTAAATAAATATTTTTTTTATATTTATTAGGTAATTTACGTTTTTTAGAATGATAAAAAAATGGAAGAATCTCTTCTCTTTTACTATCCATAATATGGAAATTAGCATTTTATATAATTTTTTATTAATTTTATATTCATAAAATCATTACATTAGGATATATTATTGAATGTGTAATGATATATATTCTTTAAGGAGCATATCATAGATATTTTAGAAATTTTTTTTTAAATTGTTGATAAATTTTATGGTGACAATCACATAATTACCATTCTTTTTTTTTGTATGCTTGTGTGACCACACTAGTATTATAGCACTATATCTTCTTAGAACTCAAAAGTTGAGCATACCTTGGTGAGTGTCTTAAGTTCTAACATTACACATTTTTTCATAGTCTAAGTATTACTTAAAAATTTATAATAACAAAAAATTATAATAAACATGAAATATTTTTTATTATTAAATTCCATAATTTATTTACTTGTTATATTTAATAAATACCATAAGCTTAATTTTTAAGTTTCAATTTTTATTTAATTGTTTTCCTTATTTTTTTCCTTGATCTTAATGTCTCTCCTCTATCCATCTCAACTTTCTCATTTCTCTCTCTTCAACATATTTATTTCTTTTTTCTTCTTTAGTAAATAATTTTAATTCCCTCTCTATCACTTTTTTCCTTTCTATTTGGCTATAACAAATTACTGATATTCTCTATCTCTTATAGAATAGAATTTTTTATCTCTAGAATCTCTTTTTCAAACAATCAACTAATAAAATTAAGCAAAATGCTTTTGTTGCATTGTTTAATATATAATATTTATGGTAAGTATATATATTTTATCATTTAATTTTTTTTATGATTTAGTTTTTCTTAATAAAATGATAACAAAATTGAACAAAATCTTATGTATTAAAATTTACATAATTAAAAAAATGGTTCAAGTAATTCATCATTAATTTTATATAAATAATTTATTAATAATAGAACATATTCTTGCATAAATCAAAATCATAATTTCTTTAAGTGTAGATGTGCTCTATAATTTAAAAAATTTTAAAAATAGCTTATTCTTCTTAAAGAAAATAATCACATTATAATGATTTTTTTATTAAGCATGAGCAACCACACTTGTATGATAGCATTGGATCACATTAAATTTTTAATGTTGGCCATGGTTAGGCTACGTCAGCATTGGGGTGCATGACCTCTTTAGAATTCCTCATTTTTTAAATATAGTTTCATAGAATTCCTTCATTTGATAAATGATTATTGATTTTAAAAATGTTAATGTCCAAAAATTAAATAATTACAAACTATATTTTATAATTACCATTTAAGTAACTAATTGTTAATGTTATGTTCATAACATTTTTATTATTTTCATATAATAATAAACATGCTACATCATTTGACATAATAAAATAGTAATTTAAGTATGGTTTAATATTGAATAAAATAACTTATATCAATCATAATTAAAAAGCAATATTTTATGTTTATAATATTATATACAAGTTGTCTACATAATGTTTTTAATGTTAAAAATATTATACTACCAAATATTTGAATTCTAAAGATTAATAAATATTATAAAAAATTATTTATATTTAATATTTATATTATTGAATTTAAATACAATATTTAATAATATTAATTTTAAATATCTTTAAAATAATTGTAAATTAATAACCACAATATTTGATAAATTATTTTTAATATTTCAAAATAGTAATAATTGTTAAATATTCTTTTAATTTTTGATACTATCAAATATGATAAATTATTAACTTATGATGTTGAATGAATATTATAAGCTTAATTATTAAGATTTGATTTTTATTTAAATATTCTCTTTGTTGTTTCTATTTATCTTAATGTCTATCATGTTCTCTCACTTGTATTATCATTCTCTAATTTGTTTATTTGTTCCTTATCTCTTTAAACTCCTCTTTCACTCTCTTTCCTCTATCCTTCTCTACTTTCACATTTCTTTCTCTTTCAAACTTTTGTTTATTCACTCCATCTCCTTTAAGTTATCTTTACTCTTCTGTTATCACTCTCTAATTTACTATAGTATATCTATGGCTTTCTCTTGATCATGGAGTAGTTAGCAATACCTCCATTACATGTTTTTAAGCCATAAATTAATAATATATAAGAATCTTATATGTTAAGTAGTTTAATTTTATATCTATAAGAAAGCTAACATAATGAAAGAAAATCTTTTTTATTGATATTTACATTATTCAAAATAACTATTTATATAATTTCTTAATAATTTGATACAATAAAATATTGATATTGGAATTTATTATTGCTTACATATTAAGCATTATTTTTTTTAAAAAGTTCATATTCTTGATGATTTAGAAAAATTTAGAAATAATTTATTATCTTCAAGGCAATAACTAGACAACTATACTTTTTTATTATTTGCATGCATGTGGGACCACACAAGTATTATAGCACTAGATCAAATTATAAATGAAATGGTGAGCAAGCTTTGGTTAGTGAAGTTTCTGGATGGGTGACCTATTGCAAAGCCAATGAGTTGTAGGTATGTTTTTGTGGCATTCTTCTTCTAATGAATAATAATTGATTTTAATAACCATAACTGTTAAAATAAGTAAATTATTATAAATAATTATTCGTAATTACAATTTTTGTAACTAATATTAACTTTATAATTTTTTTATTAATTTCATATAATAGTAAATATTTCATATCATATGATATAAGTAATAAAACAACCTATATCTATTATAATAAATTATACGTAATTCATTTTTTTAATAGTATATACATATTATGTATAGTGGCCTTTAAATATCATGATATTATATTATAGAATTTTAGAAATTAAAAAATTATAACTTTGATGTTAAATATCATTTATCTTTATTATGTGTATTACATCATAAAAGGATAATATATTAAAATAATTATATTATTTATTTTGTATATATCTTTTTCATTTTTTGATTATGAATAAAAATCAAATATTCTTTATATTTAATAGATATTAGATGTTTAATTATCAAGCTTTAACTTTTATTTAATTAGTTATGTCGTTTTTTCTTTTAACTAAAAGCCCCTCACACTCCATCACATGCTTCTCTCACTTATTATCATTCTCTTATTTATCTCTTCATTCTTCTTCACTATATATTCTTCTTTCTCTCTCTCCACTATCCTTCCAATCTTTATTATTTCTCTCTTTTTTATTTTTTATTTTATCTCTATATCAACTCTATATTCTATAAGTTCCTCTCTATTTCCCTCTTAATAGTTCTAAGCTTTCTTTAACTCTAGTAGAATAATTATCTCTGTATTAATTATCTCATTTTTAGTCATCAAGTAATGTCATTCAAGAAATATCTAATTAAAGATTATTTAACATATAATATTTATGATAAATATTTATTTTACTCATTATGTTTATTAAATATTTTAATATTTTATTTATAAAAAAAGGATAACATAATAACAACAGCTGATGTATTGATATTTACTTTATAAACAATAATAATTTATTTAAATAACATATTAATATTATAATATATTAGGACATAAATTATAAGAAAAAAGTTTTTTAAAGGTACATATGTTAGAGAGTTGAAAAACTTTTAGAAATGGTTTTTTATCTTCAAGACAATGATCAAAACAATGTAATTGTTGTCTTTTGTATGCATGTCTTATCACATTGTTATTATCACAATAAACTCATTAGAGCTCAAAATTTAAGCATTAATGGGCAATTTATTTTTAAGTATTATATATGATTAACTTATTATATTTATTTAATATTATAAATTTAGTAAATATTTTTTTATTTTTTTTTTATTATTTCTTGCACTATTTTCTTTTTATCTTAATGTATCTCACATTCTCTAAGTTCCTTCTCTCTTATTATTATTCTCTTATTTGTCTTCTATTATTTATCTCTTTATACTCTTCTTTCCTCTCTCCCCTTTTGTTCTTTTGCTCTTTCTTATTTCTCTCATTCTTCCACTTATTTATTTTCTTTATGTCCACTATATTATTTACTTTTCTTTTTTCTTCATTAATTCATTTCAAGTCTCACTTTATTGTTATTTTTTTTTATTTTCCTCTAAACTAAATATGATGTTCTCTATCTTATGTAGAATAGTTATCTCCATTTTAATTATCTCTTTTTAACCAATCAATTAACTATATTTATGAAATTTCTAATTTTACATAGTTTAAAATATAATACTTGTGGATATAGTTTTTTTTTTTATATTGATAATATAATTTAATTTATTTTTTTATTAGAATACAAACACAATAAGAGAAAATCTAATGTATTAATTTTTAATTTTTAAACAATTATAACTTATGCAATATTTCATTAAATTTATGCAAAAACATTCTGATATTAGAATATTTTATGACGTAAACTGTAAACATAAAATTTTTTTAAAAATACATATGCTTGATAAAATAAAATTATTATTGAAATTATTTATTATCCACAAGATAACAATCACATAACTATAATTTTTTGTGTTCATGTGCAAGCACATCAATATTATTGCATTAGATCTCACAAGGTCACAAAAGTCAAGAATGTTTGTGTGATTATTGTCTTGAAGATAATGAACTATTTCTATTTTTTTCTAAATTATCAAGAATATTTAGTTTTAAAAAAATTATGCTTGTTATATATGCCATATTATATTCTAATATAAAAATTTAATTAAAATAAAATTATTAAAAAAATAAACTATCGTTTTAAAAAAGTAGGTATTTTTAAATAATATTTTCTTCCATTATATTATTATTCTCTTAAATAAGAAATTTAATTATGCAATATATTTAAATAATTAAAGACATATTACCATACATATTATATGTTAAACATTACAACATAAGAGATTTGATAAAGATTTTAATTGAGGTCCCAAAAAGTTATAATGGCATTAAAGATATGGATTCTATGTGAGAAAAGTCACAAAGTATTATGAGAAAATACAGAGGAAAAAAATTAATGGATATACCAAAAATAGTTTTCTGTATTTTTGTCCACAAATTTCCTCTTAAAAATTTGTTATAAAAATAATATTATATAATAGAAATATTTCGTTCACAAATATAATAATTTATAATTTGTATGATGAAAAGAATTGTCAAAATGATAGACCAAAATTATTATGTGGTTCAATGTAAATAAAAATAAATGTCCACGCAATCATGGTAAAAAAAGTCAACAAGTAAAGGAATCATAACTTGAGGTTTTTCTTTACAAGTCATCCCTAACATTCTAGCTTTTGATGTTTATGCTATAACCTAAGCTTTCAGGACCTCAACTGTAACTTTGTTTTCAATGAGATCAAACTGAACACAAGCTTTCACAGATACTACACCACTGAACCAAAAAAACAACAAAGATATAATAAGAAACTAACTTTCAATAAAAATAATAATTTTTTTTCATGGTAATTATATATATAAAAAGGCACCAAGAGCTCAAAATTATGAAAAGAATTAAGAACATAAATGCTTAAAAAAATTAAGCTTAGTTGAAATAATTTTTAATTTACAGTATTTGTAAGTTATTGGTGTTGCTAGAGGAAACTTACACTTCTAGAATTTGATATAGTCCATCTTTGAGACATTAAATTTTGTCACAATCATTAGCCATTTCATTCATAATGTTTAGGTATTTCAAGAAACTTTTTTTATCATAGTTGATAAATTTTGGCCAAAAGCTATTAAAAATGCAGTTTCCAAATAGGTTAAGAAGATATTAAAATGTTCTTCCAAAATGGCAACTTAAATGGATCATGTCGATACAAAGGTAATATCAATAATTTGATAAAACATCATAAACATAGATGAGTTTTATACAATTGGATCATGTTGGATTTTATCTATGCCATTCAATCAAGTTAGATGAGATTTAGAATACTTGAATAATCAACAATAAAATTAGGATTAGACCTGGACTTTTGTACTCAAATAGGAGAGAACTAGGTCATCATCTAAAGGATAGGTTATTTCAAAAAGCCAAATAAAATAGCCAGCCAATGAAGTTCGACGAGAACATGACCATCAGATAGAACAATCATTTACAAGAGATGTAGCAATTCTTCGAAAAGTTTATAAAATGCATGATTGGATCAATTATGACAACTATTTAAAGTGGAGGTGACATACACTTTGCTCTCTCGAAAATGTGCTATTGGATTCTACTGAGCACTACCAATTTTGGATGGAGACTATCCCAAGGGACATAGTCCAACATTGTTAAAGAGAAAACTTATTTGTTCTTTATAAGTATTTGTGCAAGAATGACATCTAAACCTAATGTTGGTTGAATCCTCAATTATGCACCCAAGCTTTAACAACTTAGGTAGACTCATTCCTTATGTGATTATCAGTGTTTGACCCATCCCGTATATATAGTTGGATAAAATTCTTACTAGTTCTAGCTAATGTCGTACCACATCTAGTTTCAAAACTTCACCATGAACTAGAACTCATCTAACCGATCTAGATTTAGCCATTTTTTTAATTCGATGCTTGCGATTATGTTTGGCCCAAGACTGAGACGTTGGAGCACAACTTAGGATGTGGCATAAAATTTTGATCATTATTTTATTATGAATATTTCAATAGAATTATTTTTTTGATGTAACAAAATTTTAATAACCAATCTAACATAGATTTTGCCAAAAATATAAAAGTATTATTTAAACAAAGAAATGATTCAAAAAAATAAATTATGTTATAAAAATCAATTGTTTAAGTAAGATTTCAACTAAAAAATTAATTCAGAGATAAAAAAATTTAATCTTACTCATGTGTTTAATCAAGGAGATTATTAAACAATTTAGATACCTGAATATGGTTTTAAAATGATACAAATAGAGAGTGCATTAAACTCAACAAGCTAAAGTTATATTTCATTGTAAAACAAAACCTTATCAAAGAGATGCGCATGTCTTCATTCTTTGAGGTTTGTTGAACACTCTAAGGTGCTTTGAAAACCACTATTTCATTAAAAATAACCACATTAGAGCAAATAGATAAATGTTTAAAGCTTGTCTAATTAAACACTAAGGTAACCTAAGTTGTATGTTTCATAAATTAGAAAATTTTAAAAATTGTTCATTATTTTCAAAATAAAAATCATATAACTAAGATTGTTTGTCATGATGTGCATGTGTGACCACACCAATATTATTGCAATATATCTCATTACATATCAAAATTTAAGCATGTTTCAGTGTCATCAATATTTGGATGGGTAACCTCTTTGACAAGTCCTCATGTTCTACATATTTTTTCATTAAATTTTTTCTAATTAACTACAACATATTTTAAAAATATGTTAATATTAAAAAATAAAAATATTATTAATGATGCTTTATAGTTATCATTTTGTTAACTAATTGGGATTAATAATTTTATGACATTATTGTTAATCTTATAAAATACTAAATTTAACACACATCACATGATATAATAAAATAATATATTAATATTGTATGATATTAAGCAAAATAAATTATATCAAACATAGTAAACAACTATTAATTTAGTTTTATATATTAGAAAAATTTTATAATGTTTTTATGCAATTAACTTCCTTAGTTAATTTTTAAACAAAATTATTTTAAATTAATATTTTAAAAATCTTTATATATTTGTAATATTTTAAAATATTAATAAACCTAAATTAGTTTCAATTTCTAATTATTATAAGATATAACACATGAGTAACTTAATATATTTAATGAATATTATTAGTTTTATTATTTTATTAAACATTTATTTAATTATTTCTCTTATTTTTTATCTCAATGACTCAAATTCTCTCACTTCTTATACTCCTCTTTTATTATTCTCTTATTGTTACTTTATTCTCTATCTCCTTTTTTTTCTTTGCCTCTAACTCTCTTTTGTCATTATTCACTTTCACATCTCTCTTTCTCTTATATTTTTGTTATTCTATGTATCTTCTCTTATTTTCTCTTTTTTTTTCGTTCAAATAACTCTTTATCATTAGACTCATTTATTATTTTCCACCCTATTTTGATCTTTTTAATCTGTGATTTTCACTCTCCTTTAAAAAAGAATTATCTCTATCTCTATAATTTTTTTTAATTCAATAATAAATAATATTTACGGAATCTCATGTGTCGAATTCGTTAATGCAAAATATTTATTTTAAATACATATTTAATTTTTTATGTTTATCTTTTAATATAATTTTTATTTATATAATTAATACATAATAAATGAAAATCTTTTATATTAATGTCTATGTTATCAAAGATAATGGTTTATTTAATTATTTTATTTACTCTAATGTGAAGAAATCATTATGTTTCAAATATTGTTTAATATTTCTTTTATTAAAGAACAACAATTTTTTAAATCACATGTTGACATAAAAAAATTAAATTACTATAAGTGATAGTGTATAATTAGCATTTTTGTATTTAATGGTTAATAATAGTTTTATAACAGTATTAACTATTTCATCTAAAATTAAAAAATGACACATTATATGATATAAAAAATAATATACTTAACACTTTATAATAGAATTAATTTATATTTATAATCGCATATGTATGATGTGTATAAAATTTTAAAAAAAAAATTATATTATATTTTACAAACTTAGAAATTTAAAATTATATCATTATTATCAAATATTATTTATATTTATCATGTATGTTACAACATATAAAAATAATATTTTAAAATAATTATATAATTTATTATTTAATAATTTTTAAAAAATTTGTATTACTAATGAAATATTATAAATTTTAATAGTTAAAACATTATGCAAAATTTGAAATTTTCTAAAGTAATAATAAACCTCATATATTTTTTTAAAATTTTTATTATTTAAAATTGTATATCATTAACTCATTCTGTTTAATAAATATTCCAACTTTAATTGTTAGTATTTCACTTTTCTTTAATTATTTCTCTAACTTCTATCTTTTTCTTAATTTCTCCCATATTCTATAACTTCATTCTCTCTTATTATCATTCTCTTTATTTTTCTCTTCATTCTCCACCTTAGGATATTTTTCTTGGCCTCAAACTCCACCTTATCATTCTTTTGCTCCTCATTTTATCTCTTTCACTTTCATATTTATTCTCTTAATGTTCTCTATTTTGTGTATTTTCATTTCTTTTTAATTAAATTGTCCCTCAACAATATCTATTACAATTTTTCTCTCTATTCTACACTTATACATTCATTACTTTCTCTCTCTTACAAAATAGTTGTCTCCATCTCTATTATTTCTTTTTTCAACCATTCAATTAAAAAAATTTAAGAAACCTTTATTATTGCATAATTTATTATATAATAATTATTAAATATATATGTATACTATTTATATTGGTTTCATAGTTCAAATTTTTTTAATTAAAATTATTTCTTAATTAAAGAAAATCTTATGTATTATCGTAAATACAATAGTCACACAACTAAATTTTTTTTATTGTGCCTGTGTGATGACCTCAATATTATGATGGTAGATCTCATTAGAACTCAAAAGTTAATGTCCCTCAGGTGAGAGTGGTATTGGGTTGGGTGGCCTTTTTAGAAGCCCTTGGGTGTGAAATATTTTTCATATTCCTTTCCAAATTAATGATTATTTATTTTACAAACTTGTTAATATTTAAATAAATTATTATATAGAAATTTTACTGTTACCACTTTAGCAATTAATAGTTAATAATAACTTTGTAATATTATTATCAATTTCATATAATATTAAATAATGACACATCACATGATATAATTAAATAATATCTTTAGTATTGCTCAATATTGAGCAAAAAAATTATGTAAATTATAATAAATTACAATTAAAATATATTTATAATATTATTAATATTATATTTATTAAAGTTTTCAAATATGGTAATGTTATATAACTATATATTAAAAAATATAAAATTATTTCATCAATATAAATATTATTTATATTTACTTTTTTTATTACATCAAATAATGATAAAATATTAAAATAATTATATTATTTAGTTTTTAACTAATTTTTAATTAATTCTTTAGTATAATAATACTTAATTAATATTGAAATTAATGTTTAAATATTTGTAATATTTTAAAATAAAAAAAAGTATATTATTTTATGTTTTATTATTTCATAAATTAAGTATAGAATGGTGAAATAAGTTTTTATTATTTCTTTTTTGAGCCAAATAATTGACTATCTTTAAGAAATTTCCTATGTTTCATAATTTAATATATAAATGTAATGATAAATATATCTTCATATTATTATTATTTTAGATAATTTAATTCTTAATTTTTGGGATTGAGATCATAATATAAGAAATTCGTATATATTAATATCTACCATATAGAAAATATTTTTTCAAAAATTTTATGAGTATTATATGAATAAAATTTTATATTCGAATACATTATTACATATAAATATGAAAACATTTTTTAAAATTTGGGTAAGCCTGATAACTATGGAAAGTTTAAAAATTATTCATTACGTTCAACACAATAATCACATAACTATCATCATTTTCTTCTATTTGCATGCACGACCACACCAGCATTATAATACATAATCTCATTAGGGCTTAAAAAAAAAGCAAAACTTGGATGAGAGTAGTATGGCGATTGGTGACCTCTTGAGAAGTCCTTTTGTTGTACCTACATTTGATGGAATTTCTTTTTCTAATGAATGATAGTTAATTTTAATAACATGTTAATTTTGAAATAATTAAACTACAATAAATGATAGTTATAATTAATATTTTAATTATTAATTATTAATAACATTATTATTAATTTCATAAAATGTCTAATATTACTCATCATATTATTAATAAAATAGTAACTTTATAGTTTTTTTTATTGACAAAAATAGAATATATCAATTGTAATAAAAAGGAACTAATTTATTTTTATAATAGTTTTTATCCCTTACACAGATAGCTTTTACATAAAGTAATACAACATTATTGAGAACTAAAAACCTAAAAGTATTTCGTTAATGTTAAAAAATATTTCTATTTTTTATTTGTATAACATCATATAAAGAGAATATCTTCAAACAATTACATAATTTTTTCTTTCATTTACTTTTTAATAAATGATTGAGAATATAAAATTTAATTAATATTGAAGATATTTTTTAAATATTTGTAATATTGTAAACTAATAAAAAATGTACAATTTTTTTAAATTTTATTATTATAAAAAATAATATATAATTAACTTTTGTCTATCATCTTTATATTCACTTTTTTCTTTTTCTCTTCGTTTATTTATCTCTTATTAATCTTTATTACTATTTTTGTCCTTATTTTTCTATTATAAATATATGACTTTTTCTCTTTTTATTAAATAGTTATCTCTCTCTCTTACTATTTCTTAAGTCCATTAATTAATAATATTTATGAAATCTCAAGTGTTGCATAGTTTCATATAAAATTCGTTAAAAATATATATATTTTTTATATTTATTTTGTAATTTAGGTATCTATTTGTAAATAAGATTGCGTAATGGAAGAAACTCCTATATATTGATAAAAATGATATCAAAATAATATTTTATGTAATTTGTGATAATTTTTTTCTAAATTAAATAATGATATAAGAATAAAATATGACATATATCATATGCATAATTTTTTAATGAAAATATTATTACCTAGTTAATTTTGAAAACTTTAGAAATGGTTCATTTCTTCAGCACGATAATCACATAACTATAACTTTTTGTCTATTGTATGCATTTTCGACAATTCGAGCATTATGGCACTTCAATGTATTAGAACTCTAAATTTAACCTGGCTTCGGTGAGAGTGGTATTATAATGGATGACCTACTAAGAAGTCATCGTGTTGCAAATATTTTTTCATATACCTTTCTGTAATGAAAAAAATTTAATTTAAAGACATGTTAATATTCAAAAATGAAGTTAGTATAAATGACTATTTAAAATTACCATTTTAGCATTCATTTATCAATAACAACTTTATAAAATTATTATCAATTTCATATTATAATAAATATTTTATGTCATATGATATACTAATGTAATAAATTTAATATACATTAATATTAAAAAAACTTATATATAATATAATAAATTAGAATTAATTGATATTTATAATAGTATATATGATGAGTATATAATTTTTGATATATATTAAAATTATGTTATGTAATAATAATAATTTTATATTATATCATTATATTAAAATTTATTAGCATTAATCAACTATATTAACTGATATGAAAATAATCTATTATAATAATTATATTACTTATTTATAATATTTTTTAAAATTTCATTATTAGTTAAATAATATTTAATTAATTATAAAATTTTTCTTAGAATATTTGAAATATTTTTAAATAATAATTAACATCATTTTTTTAATTGAATATTAATTCAATTCAATATATGATTAATTTTTTATAATTAGTGTATATTATAAAATTAATTATAATGATTTAACTTTTGTTAAATTACTTCTCATTTTTTCCCACTATCTCAATTTCTATCACATTCTCTCAATTTCTTCTCTCTCCAACACTCCTCTATCATTCACTACTTTCTTGTTTCTCTTTCCCTTTTACCTATTTATTTACTCTCTTTATCTTTTCATGTTTTTTTTTATTTTGCTCTTCATTGAATTTTCTCTTAATAACCTCTATTATTTTTTTCTCTCAATAATACTCAAATCAACACATGGTTTTTGCTGTCTATTAAAGAGTAATCTCCATTTCTATTATCTTTTTCTAAGCCTATAATTTTAAAAATTTTAAGAAATCTCTGTTGAATTGTTTATTATGTTACATTTATGATAAATATTTTTTTAATTACTTATATTTATTACATAATTTATTTTTATTTTAAAAAAATGATAACAAAATGAAATAAAGTCTTATGCATTAATATTTGTGTTATCAAAAAAATTTGTCTATAAAGTTATTTAATAGTCTTATATAAGTAAAATATTTATATTAGATTATATTATGACACATATAATAATAAAAAAAAATTAAAAAAGAAATTACTTAATAATTTTTATAATTATAGAAATAGTTCGTTATCTTCCTTGGGTAAAGGTGGTTTTTGGATGGGTGAGTTTTAGAAAAGTGCCCTTGTTGAAAAAAATTTTTCAAGTTCCTTTTTGTTATTAATGATAATTTATTTTAATGACATGTTAATACTAAAATAAATATATTATAATAGGTGATGCATTATAATTACAACTTTAACAATAAATTGTTCATAATAAATTTATAACATTTTATTAATTTCATTAAATAGTAAATATTGAACATTATATGATATGGTAAAATTGTGACTTTAATACACTTAAATATTGAGCAAAATGACTTATAAATTTATAATAAATTATATTTACTTTTACATTTTTAATATTATGTATGTGATGTCTATAAAAAGACTTAAATAAAGTAATATAATATTATAGAAGTTTATTAGTCTAAAATTATATCATTAATGTTAAATATTTTTTATATTTATTATCTATATTAGATCACAAAAAAATAATATATTAGAATATTTATATTATTTATTACATAATTAAAATTTTTTATTAATGTTTTGTGCAAAATTCTACTAAATAAATAATCCTAAAAATTTTAAATATTTGTAATATTTTAAAGTAATATTATAAAAATATTTTTTTTAGATTTTTTAATTATTAAATTTTTAAAACCATCAATTAAAAAAATTTACGAAATCCCTTATGTTACATAATTTAATATAAAGTATTTATGATAAATAAATATTTGATTATTTATATTTTTTATATACTTTCACCTTTTGTTCATGAGAATCAAAATAGAATAGACAAAAATTTTATGTATTAATGCCTACACTATAAGAAATAATAGTTTATGAAGCTTTTTATTAGTTTTATACAAATAAAAATGCTGATATTTTAATATATTACCACAAACACAACAATGACTAATTTTGTAAACGTAAATATCGTTTATAAATTAAGAAATTTTAGAAATACTCTAGTATCTTCAAGACAATAATCACATAACAATGAAATGTTTTTTTTTTATATGCATGCGCTTCCATACTAGCATTAGAGCTCCAAAGTTAAGCAAACTAAGGTGAGAGAAGCTTTGAGATGAGCCACCTCATGGTAAGTCCTTGTTGATGTCAAAAAATTGAACTATTATATATGATATTTTATAATTAATATTTTATTCATTAGTTATTAATAATAACTTTATAATTTTATTATTAATTTTATATATCAATAAATGTATTAATTTAGATGATATAGTAAAATAATAACTTTATTTTTGTTTAACATTGAGAAAAATAAATTTATTAATTACAAAAATTCGAATTAATTTATCTTTATAGTAGTATATATATGTTGTCTATAATTCAATAAATATAGTAATAATATATTTTAAAAATTGGAAAACTCCAAAAATTATATTTATAATGTTAAATAGTATTTAAATTACTTATTTATAACGTCATCTATTTTCAACCCATCAATTAAAAACACTTAACAAACCTCTAGTGTTGTATAATTTATTACACAATATTTATGACAATTATTTATTTTATTTTTGATATTTATTACATAATTTATTTTTTAAATAAAAATTATATGATAATAAAAGAAAATCTTATAAATTATTTTCTACAATATTGAAAAAAATACTTTATAAATTTTGAATTACTTTTATATAAGTAAAATACTAATATTAGAATTTATTATTACATAAAAAATAACCACAAAACTTTTTAAAAGTGAAAATGTTTTATAATTTGGAAAATTTTAGAAATGGCTCATTATGTTCAACAAAAAAAGTACTCAACCATAATTTTTGTCTATTATACGTGTGCGTAACCAAACAAGCATTATGGTGCAAGATCTCAATAGAACTAAAAAATTAAGCTTCCTTAGTTGAGAATGGTGTTGGGACACTGACTTCTTGAAAAGTCCACTTATTACAAATTAATTTTTCATATTTATTTATGCTATTAATGATAATTTAATTTAATAACTTGTTATAATTAAAAAATTATGCTATTATAAGAAACCTCTAGTGTTGTATAATAATAAATATTATATATGATTATAAAGAACCTCGTATTGTACCAATTTTTTGTGCATTCCTTTTCCTAATGAATGATAATAAAATTTAAAAATTTTTTAATGGTAAAAAAATTAAATTATTATAAATCATTATATATAAGTGTAATTTCAGCAATTAATGCTTTCTAATAACTTGATAACATTGTTGTTAATTTTGCATAATAATAAATTTGCCCCATTGTATCATAAATTTTTTTGTTTATAATATTATATATATGTTTTGTATATAATTTTGAAATGAAGTAATATTATATTATAGAATATTTGAAATGTAAAACTATATAGTTAATGCTAAATATTATTTATATTTATTATTTTATTACATCATACAAAGGTAATCTATTAGAATAATAATATAATTTTTTATTTAACTAAATTTTTAAATTAATGTTTCAGTAAAAAATATTAATTAATAGTTAAAAATTCTACAAATATTTCTAAAATTAAAAAGTAGAGAAAAACCCACAAATATTTTTTATATTGCATAAATATTAAATATTATATATGATTGATTTTTAATGTTTAATAAACATTATATGTTAATTTTTAATTTTTTAACTTTTATTTAATTATTTCTCGTTCATTTTTCTCTTTATCTCCATGTCACTCACTTTCCCTCACTTCTTTTTCTCTCTTATTATCATTATTTTACCTATGTTTGTATTCTTTACCACCTTATATTCCTTTAAGACTCTCCTTGTGTCCTCTCTCTTTCTTTACTTTCTCATCTTTCTCACTTTTACTTATTTATTTATTCTCAATAACTCCTCTATGTTCACTTATTTCTTTTTCTCTTCACCAAAACATCTCTCAACTCTCTTTATTGCTATTTTCTTCTTTATTTCGTTTATCAATTCATGTCTTCTTCTCTCTTTTGTTGAACAGTGTTCTCCACTTGTATTGTTCCTTTTCCTACCCATCAATTAACATTAATAAAAAAGAAGCTTATGTCAGATTTTATAATATATAACATTTATGATAAATATATTTTAATTATTTTTATATTTGTTAATTAATTTAAGTTTTTATTTAAAAGAATGATAACAAAATATAATAAAACGTAATGACTTAATATTTGTTTTACATATACATAAAATATTGATATGAGAATATATATTGAGATATATATAAAAATAATTTTTTTAAAACTTCAAATGTTTGATAATTTAGAAAATTTTAGAAAATGTCCTTTTCCTTCAAGATAATAATCATGTAACTATGATTTTATCATTTTTGTGCATATTTAACAACTTTAGTATTATAGCATTAGATTTTGTTGGAACTCTTAAGTCAAGCATGCTTGAGCGAGAGTAGTATTTGGATGGGTGACCATTTTAGAAGTCTACATGTTGGACATATGTTTTAATAGCAATCTTTTTTGTAATTGCTTGTTAAATTAAGGGCTTAATTAATTAAGATCATTGTTTAAAAGTGGAGGCGATCTCCATCGTGCGATCCTAAAAATGCTTGGTAAGACTATGCTTAATGCTGCAAATTTTTTATGGTGACTATTACAAGGGACATAGTCCCACATTAATGTAGAGGAAACTTAGTCTTTGTACTTATTCAATTGGTCATAACTTGTCCTCCCATTATTGGTTAGCTCCTCATTTGTGCAGTTAGCATTTAATAACTCAGGATTCAACCCATCCTATATTTACATTTTGTTCGAATGCTTGCTGGTTCTATCTATTGCCTTGCTCATCTAGTTTAAACAACTTGTCATAAGCTAGAACTTGTGCACCTATCCTAGATCTACCTATTTTTCCTGACCTGATGCTTGGTTAAAAGTTTAGGTCAAACTTTTGCATTGGAGCACAGCTTGGGATGTGGCACAAAATTTTTTCATCTATTTCATTATGAATATTTCAATAGAATTATGTTTTTATCTAGTCATGGTTTAATAATCAACCTAATATAATTTTTGTTAAAAAAAAAGATTTAACTAATGAAAGAATTATTCAAAAATAGAATTATTTTTAATCAAATAATTGTTTAAGAAGGATTTGATCCAAGAACAAAAAGATTAAAAAATTGAATATTATTGTTATGGTAAATTAAGGAGTTGATTAAACAATTTTGACCCCCAAATATGATTTGAAGTTGATACAAATGGATAATGCATTTAATATGACATGCTAACATTCTATTTCAAATTAAAATATTACATTATCAAAGTCAATGCACATGTTTTAATTCGTTGAAGTTTGATTAACACTTTATGGTGCTTTGAAAACAATTATTTCATATAAGGCAAGCACTTTAGAACAAAAGGATAAATATTTAAGACTTGAGCCATCAAACACAAGAGTGATCCGACACATATGTTTGACTATTAAAAAAATTTAGAAATAGTTTATTAGCTTTATGATAATAATCACAAACTATGATTCTTTGTCCTTTCTATGCATGTGTGACAACACTAGTATTATAATACTCTATCTCATTTTACCTGTAAAGTTAAGCATACCTGGGTGAGAATAATATTAGGATGGGTGACCTCATAAGATGTCTTCATATTCTATAACTTTTTTCATAGCATTATTTTTTCTAATGAACCACTATATATTTTAATAAATTATTAATATTAAAAGAATAAAATTGTTTTTAGTGAGAAATTATAATTATCATTTTAATCAATTAATTTTTATTAATAACTTCATAACATTATTATATATTTTAAACATTAATAAATATAATGCATAAAATGAAGGAATAAAATAATTATTTCAATATGGCTTAATGTTGAGTAAAATAACTTATATCAATTATGATAGACTAGAATTAATTAATGTTTATAATCTTATATATGAAATGTATGTATAATTTTTTAAAATAACTTGTACTATCTTATAAAATATTAAAAATTTAAAATTATATCATTAATTTTAAATATTATTTATATTTATTATTCATGTTAGATAACAAAAATATAATATAATAGAATAATTAATTAATTTATTATTTTATTAAATTTTTTAATAAATGTTTGAATAAAATGATTTTTAATTAATAATCAAAATATCATTTTAAAATTTGCAATATTCTATAATAATGGCAAACCTAAAATATTTCTTATTTTTTATTATTATGAACTATAATATATGACTTATTATATTTATTAAATATTATTATTTTAATTATTTATATTTAATTATTCTATAATTATTTTTATCTTTTGTTTTTCTTTATCATAATGTGTCTCACTTTCTCACATCCTACTATCTCTTACTATCATTCTTTTTTTTTATTCATTCACTACCTCATATCATTCTTCGCCTCCAAGTCTCCTTTATTATTATTATCTTTCTCATTTCTCATTGTCTTTCACTTTTTATTTAGTCTTTCGATCTTGTCTATAATTTATTCTTTCTTCTTCTCTTAATTAAAGTGTCTCTCATTTATGTCAATTATTACTTTTTTCTTTGATTTGCTCTTAACAATCTATGACTTTCTGTCCCTTTTATAGACTAGTTATCTCTTTTATTTATTTTTCAATCAATCAATTAAAAGAATTTAAGAATTCTCACTTGTTGTATAGTTTAGTATCAATGATTTATCATAATTATATATTTTCTTTTTACAAAGTATTACATAGAATTAAATCCTTATATTTAATAGATGTTGTAAGTTAAATTATTAACATTTAATTTTTACTTAATTTCCCTAACATTTTTCTCATTATCTTATTGTCTTTCACATTCTCACTTTTAATTACCATTCAATATCTCCTTATTTTTGTTACATAATTTAATTTTTTTTTTTGGAATAATGGTAAAATTTTATAAGAAATTTAAATGATGTAATATTTGTGTTATAAAAAATATTATTTTATTTAATTCTTTCTTAATTATCTATAAATAAAATATAGATATAATATTATATTACGACATATATATAAACATAATTTCTTAAAAGTTAAAATTCTTAATAATTTTAAAAAATTTCAAAAAATGGTTTATCTTAGAGAAAAAAATCACACAACCATTATTTTATTCTTTTATGCATATGTTACAACACGAATATCATTACACTAAATCTTATTGGGACACAAAAATTTAGCTTGCTTAGGCTAGTGTTTTACTAGGATTAGTGACCTTTTGGGAAGTACTTGTATGTGACATTTTTTTCATCAAAATCCTTTTTCTGATGAATGATAATTCATTTTAAAAACGTTTTAATGCCAAATAATTATATTTTTATAAATGATATTTTAAAATTACAATTTTAGTAATTAATAATTAATAATAATTTTTACTATTACAATCAATTTCACATTATAATAAATATAACACAACATATGACATAACAAAATAATCACTTGAATATTTTTTTATATTAACCAAAATTACTTATATCAATTAAAATAAATTTGAGTTAATTTACGTTTATAATAAAGAATGCATACAATGTATAGAATTTTTTAAATATTGTATTACTGTGTTATAAATTATTAAATATCTTAAATTATCTCACTTCCTATTCCGTTCTATTATTATCAAAAAATTTGCCTCTTTATTCCAAATTTTCTTATATTTTTTGTGAATGCCAACAAACCTCTATCATACATTTTAACATTCATCAACAAGTCTAAAAACATTTTGACATTATTAAAAGATAATTGTTTCATGCTTTATTGTTTCTTCTAGGTTTGGTCAAATGACAGTTACAAAAGCCTAAGTTTGCTTTGATCTATTGAAAATTGAGTTACAGTTGAGCTCATTAAAGCAATGGTTATAATTGAACTAGTAAAAGATAGTATGTTAGAACTGAAGTGTAACGAAATAGCTCATGTTGTAGTTATTTTATTAATAAGATTTTTTTATCTATGTTGTGGGGTTCACTTAGGTTTTAAATTGAAAAAACAACATAAAAATTTTAGTATACCTTTTCAAATTTTACGTTTATTATAACAAAATATAAATCATTCTTTTTTAGATAAAAGTTCTTAATAAACTTAAAATTACCTTTATAATGGATTTTTAAAATAAATACAACGAGAAAATTTGTAAGTAATTTTCAAAATAATAATTCACCCACAGCTATAGGAATTGCACACTCATTTTCACTTCAATATGCAGTTTTAAGAAGTTATACTTGTTATATATGTCATGATATAACATTTCCCTCCATTTTATTATTATTCTTACAAATAAAAAAACTTTTAGGTATATGGAATAAAATATATTATTATTAAAATATAATATATTAAACTATGTAATATAAGTGATTTTATAGACATAATTAACTGATGTACTGAAACAGGATTAATTTAGATGAACAAAATTCTTCTATAATGGAGTGGGAGAGAAATACATGGATTAATAAAAGTAAAATAAAGAAGAAAATTGTAATAGATAGGGTGATAGAAGTTTTAATGAAAAGGAAAAGAAAATCAATAGTATAGGAGAGATATGGAAATAAATAAATAAATAAATAAGAGAGAAATGAGAAAGTAGAGAAGGAATGAAGAGGGAGAGAGACCAAGAAAAAATAAAGTGATTGAGAATGAGGAAACAAATAGAGATCGATAATAAGAAATAGAAACAATTGAGAGAATATGAGAAATATTGAAAAACAAAAAAAACATAAATAAATAAAAACTAAATAATAATAATTAAACCAATACTATTTATTTTATTTGATAAAGAATTCATGTATAATATTTAATAATAAAAAATATTAAAATATCATTTATATCTTGAGCTTTATTATTATATTAGAATATTTTAAATATTTGAAGAATATTTCTAATTTTAATTTAATTATACTTTATTCAAATGTGAAATTAAAAAAATTATTAAATAATGAATAATATAAATATTCTAATATATTATCTTCATATGATAAAACAAAGATAATAAAAATAAATAATATTTATCTTTGTTTTTATAACTCTAAATTTCTAATAATCTAGAATATAATTTTGCTATAAATAAAAATATAATATACTCATCTTATATATTATCATAAATACAGCCTAAATCTAATTTCTTATAATATAAATTAGTTATTCAAATAAATATTAAACTACATTAAAGTTTTTATTTCATATGATGAATCACATTTATTATTATACATATTTGACTATAATGTTATAAAATTATTATTTATAATTAAATTGTGAAATGTAAATTATGAACTATAATTTCTAATTTTTTCATTATTCAACATTAACATTTTAATAAAAGTAATCGTCCTTCATTACAAAAATGAATATGAAAAAATATTTGCAATCGTACGTCCATATAAAAGTTACTGAGCCATATAAAAAATTTTCAAATAAATCAAGTATATGAACTTTTAAAGAAATTATGTTTATTTTAATTATCATAATATATTCTAAAAAGAATTTATTTCTAAATAAAATTAGTAAGACATTACATAAGCTATTATTTTTTATAGCATATATATAAACACATAAAATTTTGATCCATTTTGTGAAACATTTTATTTAGAAAAACTAAATTATATAACAGAGAAAAAATAATAAAATATAAATTTATCACAAAACTAACATATTAAACTATGCAACATGTGCGAAATTGGAGAATTATAATATGAAATGAAGAGAAATTGGAGAATTATAATATGATAGAGAAGTATGTTAGAGAATATATGAGATAGAAAAAAAAAAGATAAAAAAGTTAGTGAAATATTATATAAAATTAAATTATTAATATTTAAATTTCCAATATATATTAAATATAATAATTTAATAAGATATAATATTTAACAATAATAAAATTTATGAATCTATCTAAGGTTGATTATTATTTTAGTATATGTAAAACGTTAAAAGATTATTCTAGTTATTAATTTAATATTATTTTACGAAGCTAAAATTAAGTAATTTAACGAAAAAGTAATTTATGTAATTATTATAATATGTTATCTTCATTTAAAAAATAATACATTATAAATATAAATTATATTTATTATTAATTCTATAATTTTAAATTTCCAATATTTTATGTTTAAATAATACTTTATAATATTTTTTTAATGTTAGCATGTTATTAATTGAAATAATATATTATATTTATTTGAAAAAATATAAATTATAAGTATAAATAATATTTAATATTAATTATATAATTTTAAATTTCAAAAATTTTACAATATACCATTGCTGTATCTACAAAATTCTCTACATATCATTCACATATTATTAGAAATAAAAATTAATTATAAATTATTATAATTGAAATTAATTATTTTTTTTAATATTAAACTATATATGATTATTATTTTGTTAGATCTCATGATATGTCATATTTTTTACTATATGAAATTAACAACAATGTGACAAAGTTATTATTAACAACTAATTACTAAAGTTATAATTATAATATATCATTTTATTTAATTTAATTTTTTAACATTAATATATTGTTAAATAAAATTTCATTCGTTATAACAACAAATACGAAAAATTGTGTACAACATGCGGAGTTCTAATGTTCCAATGACATTTTGTGCCATAATGCTTGTGTGGACATAAATGTACATAGTAGATAGAAAATCTTTATTGTGTGATTATTATGTTGAAGCAAATAAAACATTTCTAAAATTTCTAAAATTATCAAGCATATGTAATTTTAAAAAAAATTTGTGTATTATATATGTCATACTATAATATAATATCATAACCTTATATATCTAAAATTATTAAAAAATGGTACAAATTTTTTTTTATAATGTAAACACTCGTACATAATATTTTCTTTCATTATCACTCAATCGTTGATAATATAAAATTAAATTATGTAATAAATATAAAAAAAATCATATATTTATCATAAATATTATTTATTAAAAAAATTCAATGTGGTACATACCTTAAAAGTTTTAATTTATGGGTTACAAAAATGACAATGAAGATGAATATAACTTTTATATGAGAGAGTCACATATTGATAGAGGCAAAATAGAGAAATAGTAATGAAGGATATTAATAGAAAATTTAATAAGGAGAAAAAGAAAAGAAATAACATAGAGGAGATACGAAGAACAAACAAGTGACAGAGATGGGAAAATGAGAATGTAGTGAACAATAGAGAATAACTTGAGGCACAGAAAATATAAGATAAAGAATGAAGAGACAATTATGTGAATGGTAAAATGAGTGAGTAAGCTAGAGAATATTAGAGACAATGAGATTAAAATAGAAAAGTGAGAGAAATAATTAAATAAAAGTTAAATCTTAACAATTTAGCTTAGAGTATTTTTTAAAAATAATAATTTTGCAATATATAATATTTTTAATGAACAATTATAAAAAAATTATTAGGTTTATTGTTATTTTAAAACATTACAAATATATAAACATTTTTTATTGATATATTAGTATTATATAATTCATACTTAAAATTAAAATACTTAATTAAAACATCAATAATATAATTATTCTAACAAATTATCTTGATATGATGTAATATAAATAATAAATATAAATAATTTTTAACGTTAATGATATAGTTTAAATTTCTAATATTCTATAACATAATATTACTATATTTAATAAATTCTATACATAATATATATTCAATAATTAACATAAAACAAATTTCTTTTTATTATAATTGATAAAAGTCATTTTGCTCCATATTAAATGATTTTAAAGTTATTATGTCATTATGTCATATCAGTCTTTTTATTACTGTTGTATAAAATTATTTATAACGTTATCAAGTTGTTTGTAAAACTTTATTACAAAAATTTTAATTATAAGCTGTCATTTATAATAACTAATGTTTTTTGACATTAATATGTTGTTAACATCAATTATCATTAATTAGAAGAAAGAATGTCATGAAACAATAGGTGGAACACAAGGGCATCTTAAGAGGTCACCAATCATAATACGAATCTCACTAAAGCAAAACTTTTGAGTTCTAATGAGATCGGATGCTATAACCATTGTGTTGTCACATGCATACAAATGACAAAGAATCATAGCAGTTTGCTTATTATCTTTATGATAGTGAAACATTTAGAATCATAGCAGTTTGTTTATTATCTTTAGGATAGGGAAACATTTCTAAAATTTCCTAAATTATCAAACATATGTGTTGACAACTTTTGCGGTTGGTGAATCAAGAAATTTTTTTTAGCCTTTTATTTTAAAGGGCTTTCATGTGACATGACTTTACATATGTAGAGCAAGCTATGCAATTTCAACATGGTGAACTAGAAGTTGTCAAAGAACCTTGGCATGTCTAGCAAGCTTCAAGAATAGATGAACTACACATCAGCTTTTATAACATTTTCTTTTACCATGAAATAGAATGTTAGTTCTTTCTTTTTAAGACACTCTCCTTTCTTATCAACATATTTAGGAATCTAATCACAATTTAGCAAACAAAAAAGATTCAACTTTCAATCTCTTAATTTATTTTTTAATTCAAATCTTACTTAAACAATTCATTAATTTAACATAATTCTTTTTTTGAGTCATTCCTTCTTTGTTTCAATCATAGTTTTGTTTTTTTAAAATTTTGTCATGTTTATTATTAAATGTTGATTAAATAAAAAAATGATTATATTAAAATTTTAATAATAAAGTAAATAATAACATTTTTTTCAACTTGAGAAGCATTGCTAAAATGAAAAATCTTAGGTCTAGTTGAAGTCTGAGCATCATTTTAGGAAAAAAAAGTGGGATGGAGACCACGTTGACCCCTTATTGTTCATGATGAATTCTTGAAAGAAACGATTCAGACCTCTTTTGTATCGATCCAATGGCTCTAGTAGATCCAGCTTCCTTCTATGTTATTTGAAAGGTGCTTTAATAATAGCTTTTCACTCTCTTTCTAACTTCTAAGAAAAAGTTTTCTTTAAATACCTAACCATTATGAATTAAAGGACCATTGAATATGAACAAAATTTTAACGTCACAAGAAAGTTCTACCAGACATTCTTCTAGTGTGAATTTCTCTATTGGTACGTATGACTTATGACTATTTGAAATTCCAAATTCTTGCAACTAAGCCTCATTCTTGTAAGCTTTAATTTTACCAATTGTTTTAAAAATTTTGAGCCTTTCATACATTTTAACATCCATCAAACAAGTCTAAAAACATTTTGACATTATTATTAGATAATTTTTTCCAGCTATATTTTTTCTTTTCTGTTAGGTGTGATGACTTTTACAAAAGCCTAAGTTTGATTTGATCTATCAAAAATTGAGTTATGGTTGAGCTCATTAAAGCCAAGGTTATAATTGGACTAGTAAAAGCTAGTAGAAGTAAAGTGTAAAGAAATAGCTCACGTTGTAATTATTTCGTTAATTGAGTTTTTTTTATTCATGTGGTGGGGTGCACTTATGTTTTAGATTGAAACAAACAACATAAAAATTGTAGTATACCTTTTCAACTTTTACTTTCAACATAAAAAATATAAAATATTCTTTTTAGTAAATGTTTTTAATAGACATAAGATTATCTTTATAATGAATTTTTTAAAATATACACAATGAGAAAATTCGTAAGTTAATTTTTAAAATAATGATTCACCTACTACTCGAGGAATTACACACTCATTTCCACAACAACATGCACTATTAAAAAAATTTATACTTGTTATATATGTCATAATATAATCTAATATAAATATTATTTTATATAAAACTAATAAAAATGACATAAAATATTTTTTTGATAAACTAAACATTAATATATAATATTTTCCTCCTTTTTATTTTTATTATTACAAATAAAAAACTTTTAGATATACAAAATAAAATGTACACTTATTATAAATATTTTATATTATACTATGTAATATAAGAGATTTGATAAATATAATTAATAGTTGTACTAAAATGAGTTTAATTGAGATGGAGATAATTATTCATAAAGTAGAGGGAGAGAAAAGCGTGGATTAATAAATCAAAAATAAAAAAGAAAATTGTAATATATAAGATGACATAAGTTTTAATGAAGAGGAAAAGAAAATCAATAATATAAGAGAGATATTGAAAAGAAATAAGAGAGAAATGAGAAAGTAGGCAAAGATAGAAGAGCAAAAGAGACCAAGAAAAATGTAAGTCATTGAGAATGAGGAAACAAAATGAGATTGATAATAAGAGATAAAAGCAAGTGACAGATTATAAGAGATATTGAGATAAAAAAAAAAGATAAATAAAAAAATAAATATTAAATCATATTCATTAAACTTATATTAATTATTTTATATGATAAAGTATTCATATATAATATTTAATAAAAAATATAAAAATATCTTTTACATGAGGTTTATTATTATTTTATAATAATTTAAATATTTGAAGAATTTTTTGAATTTTAATTTAATAAATTTTTAATCACCTGTAAAATTAAAAAAAATTTTAAATAATGAAAAATATAATTAATCTAATATATTATTTTTATATGATATAACACAGATAATAAACATAAATAATTTTTATAATTATTTTTATAACCCAAAATTTTTAATATTCTTGAATATAATTTTATAATATTTAAAACAGTAATATACTCATCTTACATACTATTATAAATATAGAAAAAATCTAATTTTTAATAATGTACATTAATTATTTTCATTGATATTAAACTACATTAAAGTTTTTATTTCATATGATGTATAAAATTTCTTATTATACTAATTTGATAATAATTTCATAAAATTATTTTCTATAATTAAATTGTAGAATTGTAATTATGAACTAAAATTTATAATAATTTTATTCTTAAACTTTAAAATTTTAGTACAAGAAATCATCATTCAGTAGGAAAATGAATATGAAAAAATACTTACAATCATATGTCCACATAATAGATAAAAAGTCATAATTATGTGATTATTATATTAAAAATAATGAACCACTTCAAAAATCTTCAAGTGCATCAAGTATGTGAACTTTTCAAAAAATATGTTTTTTCTAATTGTCGTAATATATTCTAAAAAAAGTTTATTTCAAATTAAAATTTGTAAGACTTTACGTAAGCAATTGTTTTTGGTATCATATATATTAACACATAAAATTTTGTTCCACTATGTTAGCATTTTTATTTTAAAATAAAATTACATAACAAATTAAAATTAATAAAGTATAAATTTATCATAAAACTAATATATTAAACTATACAACATGTGAGATTTCTTGAATATTTTTAATTGATGCACTAAAATGGAGATAATAGTGACGAAGGTAACTATTTTATAAAAGAGAGAACATAGAGGGGATTGATAGAGTAAATAGAAATGGAGATAGAGAAATGAGAAAGTTATGATGGAAAGAGAAGAGAAATAGGCAAAGAAAAATATAAAGAGATATGAAATAAAGAGTAAAATAGAGAATTATAATACGATAGAGAAGTAAGTGAGAGAATATAAAAAACTATAAGATAAAGAGAAAAAAGTGAGGAAAAAAATCAAATAAAGGTAAAATACTAGAACTATTATTGTCTTCAAGATAAATAACCATTGCCCAGTAGTTTCTAAATTACTAGTCATATAAACTTTTAAAAAAATTATGTTTATGCATACATAATAGTTTTGCCTAAAATCAATAGTTTGTTTGTATACAATTAAGAAACAACTATTATTTCTTATAACATAGAAATTAATATTTAAATTTTTTCTATATTAAGTTATTATTCTTAAAAATAAAAAATTAAATTATTTAATAAAGTTAAAAATTAAAATATATAAATTTTTTAAATATTATATATTAAATTATCCAACATTCGAAATTTCTTTAATATTGCTATTTTATGGTCTAAAAAATGGATAATAGAAATAGAGATAATTATTCTTTTAGAGAGAGAATGGTATCAATTGATAAGAGAAAAAAATAGTAGTACTATCAAATGAGAGATGATTTATTAAAGACACAATAGAACATAGAGAAGATAGATAGAATAAACAATTATGTAAAAGAGAGACAAATGAGAAAGTAGATAGAGATAGAGAAAACAAGAGGCTAAAAAAGCACATGGAGATAGAGAATTAAATTACTTACACCCATGCATGCTTAACATTGGAGTTCTAATAAGATCGAGTGCTATAATACTAATATGGTCACATAGGCATACAAAAGTTTAAATCCTAGTCGTGTGACTATTGTCATTGAAATAATTAAACGATTTTCTAAACTTTTCTAAATTATCAACCTTATACACTTTTAAAAAAGTTATGCTTATGTATATGCCATAATATAATCTATCTTTATTATTTTTTTGTATATAATTAATAAAAAATTACGTAAATTATTATTTTTTATAATATAAACATGAATATATAAGATTTTATTATAATATCAAATAATTTTAATAAATAAAAAATTAAATTAAGTAAAAATTACAAATTATAAAAAATGTCTATATTCCATAAGTATTGCATACTAAACCTTACAACATGTGAGATTTCTTTAATTTTATTAATGGGTTTAAAAAATGACAGACATAGAGATAACTACTATATATGAGAGAGAGAGAATGACATAGATTGATAAAAGAAAAATGATAAATAAAATAGTAATATAAAGAGATATGAGATAAAAGATTATTTTGATATAAGGAAAAGAAAAAATAAAATATAAAAGAGATAGAGGGAATAAATAAAAAAATACAAACAGAGAGAAATGAGATAGTGAATATAATAGAAGAGTGACAATGGCTAAGAAAAAAATAAGATCGACAATGAAAAGACAAATAAATGAATGATAACAAGAGAGAGAAGAATGTAATAGAATTTGAGTGGCATTGAAATAAAGAGAAAATAGTGAGGGAAATATAAAATAAAAGTGAACTCTTAGTAATTAAATTTATAATATTTATTAAATATAATAAATTAATCATACATAATAATTATTAATAATAAACTATTAATAAATAGTTTTAGGTTTATCATTATTTTAGAATATCAAAAATATTTAAAGATTATCTATAACATTAATGTACTATTATTTTTTTCATAAATTAAATAAAAAATTTAATTGAAAACTGATATACTTCTCATTATATGATATGTTTATATGATTTAGCATAGATAATAAATACAAAAGATATCTAACCTTAATGATAATTTTTTATTTATAATATTTCATAATACAATATTATTATGTTTCAAAAATTTTATGCATAATATATATACTATTATAAATATAAATTAATTCTAATTTATTATACTTGATGCAAGTTATCTTGCTTAATATTAAACGATGTTAAAGTTAATATTTTATCGTATCTATGATGTATCATTTTTACTTTTTTATAAATTTTATAAAAAATATAATAAATTTATTATTAATAATTATTTACTAAAATTGTATTTATAAAGTATCTTTTTTAATAATTAAATTTTTAACATCAACATTTTAATAAAATCAAATGTCATTCATTAGAAAAAGGATTTTTATGAAAAAAATATTTATTACACAAGAACTACTTAAGAGTTCACCCTTCTCAATCGTAATATTTCCCAAATATGCTTAACTTTTGAGTTCTAATAACATCTAATGCTATAATGCTTCTATGGTTTAGACATGCATACAAAAGAAAAGATCATAATTATGTGATTATTATCCTAAAGCAAGAGAACCATTCTCCAATAGTCTTTAAATTATGAATCGTATGCACTTTTAGAAAAATTTATCCTTATATATGTGTCATAGTAAAATGTAACATCAATGGTTTATTTATATACAATTAAGGAAAAATTATGTAAACTGCTATTTTTTGCATCATAAACTTTAATACATACATGTTTTTTTATTATTTTAACACTCATATATACAAAAATTGAAATTATGTAACAAACATAAATAATAAAATATGGATTTATCGTAAATATTATACATTAAATTATGTAGCATGAGAGATTTTTATAGTATTATTAATTTATGTGCTATATAAGAGATAATAGAGATAAAGATAATTATTATATTGAAGAGAGAAAGGCACAAATTGATAAGAGAAAAATAAAAAGAAAAATTTTAGTAGAGTAAGATGAAAGATGATATATGGAATTCAAAAAGAAATAATAGAGTATAATTGAGATAGAGATAAGAAATAATTTAGTTAAAGAGAGAAATAAGACTTGAATGGATAAAGAAGTGGAGAGGCTAAGAAAATATATGGAGATAAAGAATGAAGTGACAAATAAAATAATGATAATAGGAGAGAGAGGAAGTGAGAGAATATGACTAATATTAAGATAAAGTGAAAATAAAATTTAAATCATAAAAATTAATCTATAATATTTATTAATTGTAATAAGTTAAACTTACATAATTTTTAGTAATTATAAAATATGAAATTTTCTTTGATTTATTATTATTATCTAATATTGCAAATATTTAAACAATATTTGTATTATTAATATTTTGTTATTTTATCAATAACTAAAAAATTTTTAGTTAAATAACAAATAATATAATTATTCTAATATATTACCTTTTTGTGATGTAATATAGATTATTAAAATTAAATTTATTTGATATTAATGATATAATTTTTAGTTTTCTAAAAAAATGTATATAGTATTACTATTTAAAAAATCTTTTACAACAACTATAGAAATACTATCATAAACATAAATTAATTTTAATTTATTATAATTTTAAATAAGTTATTTTAATTAATTTCAAACTATATTAGGGTTAATATTTTACTATATCATATGATTTGTCATATTTATTATTTTGTTAAATTGATGATAATATTATTAAGTTATTATTAACAAATAATTACTGAAATAATAATTATCAACAATTGTAAATAATAATTTCATTATTTAGCATCAACGTTTTGTTAAAATCATTTTGACATTCACTGCAAATTTAATTGTTATGAAATAGTATGCACGACACAAGGAATTTTGAAGTTGTCACCCTTCCTAACATTATTCTAACCCATGTACACTTAACTTTTGAGTTCTAGTAAGATCTAGGGCCATAATACTAATGTGGTAATAGAAGAATATAAAAGATGAAATTATTGTTGTGTCATTATTATCTTGAAAATAATTGAACTATTTTTTAAAATTTTTAAAATTATCTAGCATATGCACTCTAAAAAAAATTTATTGTAATATATATGTCATAATATAATCTAATATAAATATTCTATTTATATATAATTCAAAAAACATTTCTTAAACAAATGTGTTTTATGGCATAGACATTAATATATATAAGATTTTATTCTACTATGCCAACATTCTTTTAAACAAAACATTAAAATATGTAACAAACATGAATAAAAAATACCTATGGATCAAAAATATTATACATTAAACAATGCAATACGAGTGATTTTTTTAATATTTTTAGTTGAAGGGTTTCAAAATTGATAAAATAATATGAAAAACTATCGTATAAAAGATAGAAAGATAGATTAATATGACAAAAAAATAAGAAAATATTAATAAAGAGATAATAGGTGATTTAATCAATAGAATAAAGGGAGAGAACATAGAGGAGCGATATTGATGTTATGAAGTATATAAGGAGACACAAAAAAATTCATAAGAAGAGAGAGAAGGAACTAAAAGAATATAAGTAATATTGAGATAAAAAGAAAAAATGAGAGAAATAATTAAATAAAAGAAAATTTTAATAATTTAAATTAACATGTTTATTAAATATGTTAAGATAATCATATATAATATTGAATAATATTAAATTTCTATAAACATTTTAGTTTTATTATTATTTTGTAATATTACAAATATTTAAAGAATATTTTTACAAAAATTTAATAATATTTTAATCCAACATCAATATAAAAAATTAATTAAATAATAAGTAACATAATTATTATCATATATTATCTTTATAAGGTTTAATATAAATAACAAAAGTTAAAAATATTTAAATTTAATGATAAAATTTTATTTTTCTATTATTCAATAATATAACATTAGTATATTTCTAAACTTTTATATGAAACATATATATACTATTATAAAAATAATTTAATTATAATTTGTTGTAATTGAAATAAAGTTTTTTTTTAATATTAAAGTATATTAATGTCATAATTTTATTATATCGTATGATGTGCCATATTTCTTATTATATAAAATTAACAAGAAAAGTACTAAAAAGTTATTATTAATAATTAATTTCCAATATTTTATTTATAAACTATTATTGACAACAATTTAATTTTTTAATATGTTATTAAAGTAAATTCCCATACAATAGAAAAAAGAATATCTATGAAATAATTTGTTTAAGATGAGGATTTCTTAGGATGTCACCCATCATAATACTAATCTTGCCCAACTATGCCTAACTTTGATGTTCTGATGGACTTATTATTGTAATACCCTGATGTGGTCACACATGTATATAAAAGATAAAGATATATTTATATGATTATTATCTTGAAGATAACAAGATATTTTCTAAAATTTTCAAATTATCATGAATATCTGTTGATAGAAATATATCTACTTATTTGTTGCAGCATAATCTAATATTAATATTTTTTTAATATACAATTAAGAAAATATTTTGAAAAGTATTATGTTCTATAATGCAAATATTGATACGTAAACTATCTTTCGTCTTGTTTTCATTCTTATAAATACTAAATTAAATTATGTGACAAATGTAAATAAACAAATATATATTTATTATAAATTTAGTATATTCAACTATATAGTAGGGGAGTTTTTGTTAATAATATTATTTTATGGGCAAAAGATTTATAATATGGTTGGAGATAATTATTTGACCATAGAGAAAAAATGAATTAATTATTAACGAAAAAATAAAGAAGAAAATAGTATTAGAGAGTGATGAAAGATGGTTTAATGAAGAGAAATAGAAATGATAGAACATAAAGGACAAAAGGAGAAAAAATATATGAGTGAATAAGAGAGAAATATGAAATTAAAGAACAATATAGAGGAGAAATACGCTATGAAAAATATATAATGATAAAGAATGATGGGACAAATGAAAAAAGAAACATCAAAACAAAATAAAGTAAGAGAATGTGAGCAATATTAAGATAAAGAGAAAAAGCGATAGAATTAATTAAATAAAATATAAATTAATGAAATTAAATTTATAATATTTGTTAAACATAACATGATATAATATTTGAGCTTAATTTGAGCTTAATTTTTAATATGTAATTTTTAATAATAATTAAATGCAAGAAATATTTGAAAAATTTTTAAATTTTTTTAAAATAATTATTTTTTAATTTAATCAATCATTAATTAATAGATTTATTGAGTATGAAAAATAATTATTCTAATATATTATCTTTATATGATGTTAAATAGTAAATAAATATAAATAATATTAAATAATATTGAATTAAATTTTTATTTTTAATACTTTTTAATATAATATTACTATATTTAAAATTTTTTTGACACAATCTATATATGCTATTATAAAGATAAAATAATTGTAATATATTATGTATGATATAAGTTATCTTGCTTATTATTAAACTATATTAACATTATTACTTTATTATGTGAGATGATGTGTCATATTTAATATTATATGAAATTGACAGTAATATTAAAATGTTATTATAGAAAATTAATTACTAAAACACTAATTATAACGTATCATTTATAATCTTTTAATTTTTTTATATTAACATATTAGGAAAAGTAATTATCATTCATTAGAAAAAGAAATTCTGTGGAAAAATAGGTAAAACATGAATTTCTCAAGTGGTCACCCATCCCGATACTACTTTCATCTAAGCATGATGAACTTTTGAGTTCCAATAACATCTAATGCTTGAATTGTGGTGTGACACCCATGCATATAAATAAAAAATAATTGTAATTATTTCATTATTTTCTTGAAGATGTTTAACCATTTTTAGATATCTCTAAAATATCAAACATGTGTTGGGTCGCATTTTTTTTTGATGGGACAAAACTTAAATATTTAGCCTTTTATTCTAATGAGGTTATTTAGTGTTGAAAAGGTTTAGATGTAAAAACATACTACAAAGTTTTAAGAAGGTCAACATGGGCTCTTAAGAACACATTATAGTGCTACGTATGCTTTGAAGATTGAAGACAAGGCCATCAATTTTAATATAGTTTTACAATAAAAAGAATTTAGCTTATTGATTTTAAGGCACTCTCGTACCATCTCAATTTCAAAAATAATTTAGCCATCTAAATTATTTAATCATATGGACGATTTAGAAAATGAATAGAATTCAATTTTTAAATCTCTAAGTTCTTTTCTTGATTCAAAGATTATTTTAGGTATTCAATGATTTAAGATAATTCTACTTTTGAATAACTTCTTCTTTTGTTTAATAATAATTTTGTATTCTTTAAAAATTCTATGTTAAGTCAATCCAATCTAGTTCATAGTGAATTCCTACACGTAATGCGGTAATGTATTGGATCGAACAAGGAAGCATTACAAACAATTATAAGAATAAGACAGGTTAAACCTTGGCAACCCAAAAGATACAAGTCTAACAAGGTGATTAAATTTCGACAACACAAATAAGAAGATAACACATATAAGTTATTAGGTTATACTTAGGTAGATGCTTCTAAAGGCCAAATAAAATTACTCTTTTGTAAAGCAGGAATAAGCCCCTTTTCACTATCTCCATCAAAAATTGATAGCTCTCAGCAATGTACGATCTCATATTTTTTGGGATCGATAATTGGAGGTTGCCTCCACTTTTAAACAATGTTCCTAATCGATCCAACCATCAGCTATAAACATTTGATTAATCTGATGGTCATGATCTCGTCTGACTTCACTGGATGGCTTTTTTTATTTCTACCTTTTCAAAAAATCTCTCCTTAATTTGATGACCTAGATCTCTTTTTTTTGAATTCTATGGTTTAGATCTAATCTTAATTCTATCATTGATTAATTTGATAATCCATATCTTAACTGACTTGATGAAATGGCCAAGATTAAATGAAGCTTAATCTAATAGTATAGAAATCATCTGCCTTTAAAGCATTTGATTTGTAGGGTAAGATCTCGTTTTTGTCGATCGTATGGATCTAATCAATATAGTTTAATAGCTAAATTACATGTCATTGTAATGCAGTTGTAGCAACCTCTTTTGAAAAATATTTGAAGATATTTTTAAGTTATTTAGAAATTGGTTTAATAAGGGAATTTCAATAACTTTCTACTGGCTGTTACAAAAGTTTTTCTATAAAAGGTTACCCATTGTGAATAAAATGACCAATGAATGTGAATTGGATTTTAACACATTAAAGAAGGATTACATACATTTTACTTCCAAACATTTTTTATAACAGCACCTATGGATTATATTTACTTGAAAACATAAATTTTTTTGCCTAAGCCTAATTCTTCGAAGCTTTCATTTCTTAGTTCGATTCATAACTTTGAGCTCTTCATGCCTTTTTTTCTTTTGGTTTGGGTCTCCTACCATTTGTAAAAGATTGGGTTTGATTTCTTCTCATTAAAATTAATGTAATGGTTCAACTCATAAATTCCAAAGATATAGTTCAACTTATAATAGATTGTACGTAAAAGGTAAATCGTTAAAAAAAGTACATGTAATTCTTTTACTAGTTGATTTTTTGCCATATTTGGGGGTCAAAATAGATTCAAGGAATAACAAAACAACATAAAAAGTAAATAAAATGATATATTTATAAAAATAAATTTCTTTTTATAATTTTTTTAAAGTAAATAAAATATAAAATTAGTAACAATATATTAAAACAATAAAATATCAACTTTTCTGACATTCACACACACATTTTTACTTTAATATTCCCTTTTATAAAAAAATTTACAACATATATATATATATGCATTGTATATTCTAATATCAATATTTCAAATTTATAAAAACAACAAAAAATTACATAAAATATTATGTTTTATGATATAGAGATTAATACTTATACATTAAAATTTAAATTATGTAACAAATATGTATAATAAGATATATGTTTAGCAAAAATATTATATATTGAACTATAGATCATAAGAAACCTTTTTAATATTTTTAATTGTTGAGCTAAAAATAAGATAACGAAGATGCAAGTATTTATTCTAAAAAAGAGAATAAGACACATATTGATAAAAGCATAATTGAAGAGCTAAAGATAATAAATAAATAAATTAAAGAGAAAAAGAGAAATTAGAAGGTAAAGAAAGAGGAGTGAGATAGCTTACAAAAAATATAATGACGTAGAGAATGGATAGACAAATAGAGAATCATAATAAAAGAAAAAAATGAAAAATGTGATAATCATTAAGATAAAAAGAAAAAGCAATAGAAATAATTAAATAAATATTTAATCTTAATAATAAAACTTATAATGTTTATTAAATATAACAAGTTAATCATATATATATGAAAAGAAAATAAAATATTGGAACTATTTGAAGTTTAGTACAGTTTTTAAATTTTTTGAAATGTGTAATGAATATTTTTTACTATTAATTTAATAATATTTTATTCATACTTAAAATTGCAAATTTTTTTAAAGTAATAAATAATATAATTTTTTCTAATATATGACGTTTAAATGTTGTAATATAATGATAAATATATATAATATTGAGCATTTATGATGTAATTTTAAATTTTTAATATTCTATAACAAAAAATTAATATATTTAAAAAATTATATACACATCATGTATATACCATTATAAATATAAATGAACTCTAATTTATTGTTTTTTATATAATATTTTTGCTCAATATAATGATATGTTAAAAGTGATTATTTTACTAGATCATATAATGTGTTTATTTTTTGTGATATTAAATTTATGATAATGACATAAATTTGTTATTAAAAAATAATTACTAAAATTATAATTATAAAATATCATTTATAATTATATAATACTTTAACATTGACATGTCATTAAAATAAATTATCGTTATTTCGAAAAAGTGATGTTATAACATATTTGGAATATGTGGACATCTGAAGACATCACCCATCTAAATACCACCCTTGCCTCAATTAGCATATCTTTTAAATTCTAAAAAGGTTTTCGTGCAACAATGCTTATGTGGTCAAACATGCATACGATAGAAAAATATTCATAATTATGTGACTATTTTTTTGGAGATAATAAACAATTTTTAACATTCTTAAATGGCCAAAAAATGAACTTTTTAAAAATTTATGATTTTTATATAAGTCATAATATATTCCAAAATAAATATTTTTTTCATAAAAAAATAATAAAAAATATATAAACATTTATTTTAACAATGTTGACAATAATAACTAAAATTTCTCTATTATATTTTAATTTTTAAGAACAAAAAATTGAATTATTTAATAAAAATGAATAATAAAATAAATATTTAACATAAATATTATTTTTTAAGCTATGAAACTTAAGAGATTTCTTAAAGTTTAGTAAGTGATGAGCTAAAAAGAGATAATGTAGATAAAGACAGCTATTCTAAAAGTGATTGAAAGTCATAGTTTGATAAGAGCAAAATAGAGAGCAAAATTGCAATAGAGATTGATAATAGTTGAATTAATAAAGAAGAAAAAAAGAGAAAACATAAAGGACATAAAGAGAATAAAGAAGTGAAAGGGAAATAGAAATGAGAAAGCAAAAATTAATAGAGTAGAGTTGGAAGTCAAGAAAATTATGAAAAGATAGTTAATGAAGAGATAAACAAGAGAATTATAACATCAGTGAGTAGGACTTGAGAAAATGTAAGAGACCTTTGGATATAGAGAAAAAATAAGAAATAATTAAATAAAAGTTAAATTTTTATAATTAAACTTGTAATATTTATAAAACATAGCCAGTTAACCAAATATAATATTTTATGATAATAACATACTAAAAAAATTATAGGCTTCCAAATTTTTTATATTATTATAAATATTTCAAGATTATTTTGATCATTAATATTATATCATTAAATTTGTAATGAAAATTTTAAAAGTTAATTAATTAATTAATAATATATTTATTATAATAAATTATTATATATGATATAATAAATAATAAATATAAATAATATTTAGTAGTAATGATTAAATTTTACATTTTTAATTTTGTATAACATAATATTCCACATTTAAAAGCGATATACACAACATAGTTATATATATTATAAAAATATATTAATTCAATTTTTTATAGTTGATATATGTATTATTTTTCTTAATATTAAACAATGCTTGATTTAATATTTTATTATATCTAACGATTTTCATATTTACTATTATATAAAATTGAAGATATTGTTATAAAGTTGTTGTCAATAATTAATTAATTAATTATTAATTATTATCTATCATTTATATTAATTTTCTCTTTTTAAAATTAATATTTTAAAAAAATTAATTGTCGTTCATTAAAAAAACAATTCCATGGAAAAATAAGTCATCCAAGAGGACAATTTGGGAAGTCACCCATTCCAATGTTACTCTCACAAAATCATCCTCCACTTTGGAGCATTAAAGGGATATTCTATTATAATGTTAGTGCTGTCGCACATGCATATAAAAGAAAAGTTAGTTATATAATTATTGTTTTGAAGATAATTAACCATTTCTAAAAGTTTTCTTAATTATAAAGTAAATCTACTTTTCAATAATTTATGTTTAATGTACATGTCATAATATAATACAATTTCAATATTTTTTGATATATAATTCATAAATAATTATTTTTAATAATGAGGTATTCAAACATAAATTTTGTTTTATTATATTATAATTCTTATAAATTAAAAATTAAATTATGTAACAAATATAACTTACATAATACATATTCTTCATCAATATTATATATTTAAGTGCACAACATAAGAGATTTCACAAATACTATTAATTGATCGATTGAAAAAAAGATAATAGAAAAAGAGTAACAATTCAATAAGAGAGATAAAGTCATTGATTGATAAAAGCAAAATAGAGAGAAAAATAGTGAGAGAGTGAGTTGAGATTTAATTTAATGAAGTAAAAAAAGAAGAGATCATAGAGGAGAATGAGAGAATAATTAAATAAGTGAAAGATAGAGAAACAGGAAAGTAAATATTGATCTAAAAGGGCAAGATGTCAAGAAGCTATAAGAAGATGGAGAACGAACAAACAAATAAGGGAATGATAATATAAGAGGAAAGGAAGTGAGATAATGTAAGAGACATTAAGCTAAATAGAGAAATAAGAGATAAATAATTAAATCAAAGTTAAATCTTAATTATAAAAATATAATATTTTTTAAATATACCAAATTAATCATATATAATATTTTTAAATTATGAAATAAAAAACATATTGTTGATTTATTATAATTTTAGAATATTAAAAAAATTTAATGAGTATTTTAACTATTAATTTAATGTAATTTTTTTAATAATAAAAAATTTTAAAAAAATAATTATTTGATAAATAACATAATTATTCTAAATTGTTATCTTTATATGATATATTATAGATAATAAATATAAATAATATTTCAAATTAATGATACAATTTTAGATTTTTTTAATTGTATAATATAATATTACTATATTTATAAAATCCTACAAAAAGCACTTTTATATAATTTTAAAGATAAATTAGTTCTAATTTATTATAGTTAATATAATTTTTTTTATTAGATATTAAAACATATTAAAAATATTACCTTATTATATTAAATGATGTATCATGTTTATTATTATATAAAATTAATCATAATTTTATAAAGTTATTAATAATAATTAATTAAAATTTTTTAATTATAAAAACTATAATTTACAATAATTTAATTTTTTAACATTAACACGTTATTAAAAATATTTGTCATTCATTAAAAAAAGAATTGAAAGAAATAGTCAGTAGAACAAGAAGATATCTAAAGTGGTCACCCATCCCAACACTACTCTCACCCTGGCATTCCTAACTATTGAGTTCTAATGAGATTATGTGCTATAATGCTTGTGTGGTCTAAGATGTTTATAAATGACAGAATTTTAGATGTGTAATTATGGTTTGAAAGCTAATGGACTATTTCTAAGATTTTCTAAATTATAAAACATGTGTGTTAGGTCACTCTTTTTATTTAATGGATCAAGCCTTACTTATTTAGCCTTTTATTCTAATGGGCATGTTTAATATAAAAGGGGTTTACATGTAATGAACCAGGTATGCATTTTGAATATATGGAACTTTGATCTTCAAAGCACCATGGAGTCTTTAGCAATTATCATAGATTGAGGACATACACTTAAACTTTGATATGGTTTTATTTTATTGATTAATAGAAAGTTAGTTTATTGATTTTAAGGCACTCTCCTCTTTTATCAATTTAAAATCATGTTCAAGCATTCAATTTTTCAGTCATCCCCACGATTCAACTAATTTATTTGATTAAATATTTGAATCTCTTTGTTTTATATTGGTTGAAATCCTACAAGAATCATTAATTAATTTAATGTAATTCTATTTTTGAAACATTCTTTCAATGGTTTAATCATCGTTTTATATTTTTGTCAAATTTAATATTAGCTTGATTATTAAATTTTGATTACATAAAAAATAACTCTATTAAAATGTCCATAATTTTGTAAATAAAAATAATTTTATTCAACATCCCAAGTTGTGCCCAATTGAGCTCAAGCATAAGAATTCTTTATCTTTTAAAATTTCTTTATTAGGTTGATTATTATACTTTGATTACATCAAAATAATAATTATTTTATGAAACAACCCAAGCTATGCTCAAATGCAAAATTCTAAGGCTGAGCCTAAAGTAGAGCATAAGCAGTTCATCAGACTATGTTGAATTTGAACTAGATATAACTATCTTATTGGTTCATTCAACATAAACACCTACAATACGAGTCTACCCAAGTGATTAAATCGCAAGAACACTATTTGGGAGATTGTTGATATCAGGCTCGCAAGTTATGCCCAATTGAATGCTTATAAAGACTAAAAGTTTTGCTCTCCAACATTGTTGGACTATGCCCATTGTGACAATCTGCATCAAAAACTTGTAGCACTAAACTTGTTCTAATCATTTATTTTCATGATTGCACCATGGATTTTGCCTCCATCATTAAAAGGGATGATAATTGATCGAGCAATGAATTTCAAAGGTTGGTCAGATCATGACCTTCTCTCCGATATGAATCCTATGATCCAAATCTAATCTTGATTTTATCTTGAACTAATCTAATGATCTAGATCTCATCAGACTTTTTCTATTGGCCCAAAAAATCTCAGTTTATCCATTTGTCATGAACTCTTCCACCATTTTAGCTTTTCTTTAGATGGTTGAGTTCTCTACTACGCTAATCGAAGGGCTCAATTCAATCCTACAAAATAGTGAAATATTTGGCCATTATTAGGCCATTATAGTAGCCATTTTGCAGGAATGTTTTAAGGTCTTTCTAAGCTTTTTGAAGCTACTTTTATAAAATCTTCCACTCACTTTTTAATAGCTATCAGAAAACTTTTTAATAAATAACTAATCATTGCAAATGAAAAAGCAAAAAAACTTGAACAAGAATTTAACATCTCAAAGAAGGTAGCATGATATTGTACTAAATTTGCTATAATGGCACTTACGGTTGACGACTACTTGATGATAAAAAAAATTTCAACTAAACTTAATTCAATTAATCAATAATTTTCACAATTATTTTCATAATTATGATCTCCTAATGATTTTTTATATTCTTCAACAAGCATTAGAATACTTTTATATTTTTATCAAAAATTTATCTCGTATTGTTTTTTTTTCCTTCTTTTATGTTGGGCTGTGTAACATTTATGAAAGACTTAGCTTTATTTTATATTTTAAACAACAAGTTAGAGTTTGGATAATAAATCCCTTGGTTATAATTTAACATACAAAGGTTAGTATGTTAATGATGAGCCTTACGGAAAATTGTAAAGGTGTAATCCTTTTCCTCTTGTAGTTTATTTATCACTATTGAGCATGGACCTAGTTCTAGAATGAATCAAAACACATAAAAATTTTAGTGTGCCATTTCAATCCTTTTTTATCATTTAAATTATAAATTTCTATATTTCCAAATCAAACTTTTATATAAAAAAATGTTTGTAACTAATTTTTGAAAATAAATATAACAAAAAAATAAGAAAACAATTTTTCCAAAAAATAATTCACCCCATTTTGTTGGCTTAACACACTCATTTTCATTTCAATATACATTATTTTAACATATTTATACTTTTTATTTATGTAACAATATATTTTATTGTAAACATTTGTTTAATAAAATTAATAAAAACTACATTAACTATTATTTTTTTGCATTGACATTAATATATAAGATTTTCATTCCTTACATTATCATTCATAGAAATAAGAATTAAATAATGCATGAAATATAAATAATAAAATATATATTTATCATAAATATTATATATTAAACTGTACAACAGAAAAGATTTCTTAAACATTATTAATTAATGGGCTAAAAAGGACATAACGTAGATGGAGATATGTATTCTACATGAGAGAGAGAAATACATGGATTGATAAGAACAAATTAGAGAAAGAAATAATAATAGAGAGAGATGAGAGACTTATTTAGTTAATAGGAAAAAAAAGACAGAATATCGAGATGATAGAAACAATCAATAAATAAATGACTGGGAGGGAGAAATGAGAAAGTAGAGACCGATAGAGAAGAGAAGCTAAGAAAAATATAACATAAAAAGTGAAGAGATAATTAGAGAATAATAATAAAAGAGAGAAGAAAGAGATGGAACATGAGTGATAAAACAATATTTTTATATTAATATTATTAACTTAATATTATTTTATTCATTCTAAAATTTAAAAAAATATTTAAGTAATAAAGAATAAAATTTCTTTAATAGATTACATTAATTTGTGTTGAGATTTAATAAGTATACATAATATTAAACATGAATGATATAATTTTAAAAATCAAATAGTCTATATAACAATATTAATTTTTTAAAATTGTATCAATGTTATTATTTTGTTATATCATATTATGTGCCATATTTATTATTATATCAAATTGATAATAATATTATAAAATTATTATTAACAATTAATTACTAAAATTACAATAAAAGACTACAAGACAGAGAAAGAGATAATAGCTCTATAAAAGAGAGAAAGTCACAAGTTGATAAGACTAAAATAAAATCAAAAAGAGCTATAAAACATTTTTATGAGAAGATTTAATGAAGAGGAAAATAAAATAAAGAACATGAAGCAGATCAAAATAGCAAATAAAAAGTCAAAGAAAATAAATTTGAAATTAAAGATCTATAGGTTGTAGTTTTAGGCCAAGAAAAATATAAGAAAAAAAGAATGAAGTTACAAATATGATAATAATAACAATATAAGATAATAGAATGCTTGAGAAATTAAGATAAAATAAAAAAGTGAGTCAAATAACTAAATAAAATTAAATCTTAGTAAATATTTAAAAAAATTTATCAATTATTAATATTATATTATTTAGCTGATATTTAAAGTTAAAAAGGTTAATTAAATAGTAAATAATGTAATTTATTTAATATATTATGATTATATGATGTAAAATATATAATAAATATGAATAATATTTAACATTATTGACATAATTTTATATTTCTAATATTATTTAACATAATATTACTATATTTGAAAAATTCTAAATACATCACATATATATTATTGTTACTATTAATTAATTTTAATTTATTATAAATGATATAAGTTTTTTTCTTAATATAAAGCTATATCAAAATTATTATTTTATTACATCATATGATTTCTCAAATTTATTCTTATATGAAACTAGCTATAATATCACAAAGTTATTATTACAATTAATTAAAAAGGTAATTATTAAATATCAATTATACTAATTTAATTTTTTAAAATCAACATGTCATTAAAATAAATTATTGTTCATTAGAAAAAGAAATATGGAAAAAAATTTAAAATATGTGGACTTTTCGAGAGGTCACATATGCTAATACCACTCTAACCAAGCATTCTTTGCATTATATTTTCTTCTATTATGATATAGTTTTTAGAAATATAAAATTTAATAATAAAATAAAAATAAATAATATTATATATATAACAAAAAAATTATTTATTTCATTATGCAACATGAAAAATTTCTTCAATAAAGTTAATTCAGTGACCAAAAAAGAGATGAGACAAGAAAACTATTATGTAATTTAGAGAGAAAGTTACATAATGATAAGAAATATCTAGAGAAAAAATGTAAAAGCAAACGAGAGACAATTTAAGAAAGAGGAGAATAAATTGGATAACATAGTTAACATAGAAAGAATAAATAAATAAGTGATAGAGAAAGACAAATAAAAATGTAAAGAATGATTACAGAGAGCATAAGATTAAGAAAAAAAATACAGAGATGGAGACTGAAGAGCTAAGTTAGAGAATTATAATAAGATAGAGTAAGAAGTGAGATAATATGAGACACATTGAGATAGAGCAAAAAAAATAAGAAATAATTAAATCAAAATTATAACTTATTAATTAAACTTATGATATTTATTGCATATGACATATTAATCATATACAATATTTATGAAAATAAAATATCAAAAATATTAACCTTTTATTATTATTTAAGAAAAACATAAATGTATCAAGAAAATTTTGATGATTAATATTATGTTATTTTATAAAAATTTAAAACTAAACAAACAAAATTAATAATAAAAAATAATAATTATTAAAAAATATTACCTTTATATAACATAATATACATAATAAATATCTTTAATATCAAACATTAATGACACGATTTTAGATTTCTCATATTTTATAATATAATATTATTATATTTAAAAAATTGTATGCATAGTATATGTAAACTATTATAAATATAAATTCATTAAAATTTATCACAAGTGATTTAAGTTATTTTTCTCAAAATTAAATTATATTAATATTTTTTTATGTCAAATGTTGGGCCATATTTCATGTTATAAAAATTTCGAAAAAATTATAAAGTTTTTATTAACACGTTATCATAAATTATCATCTACAATAATTTAATTTCTTAAAATAAACATGTTATTATAATCAATTATTCTTCACTAAAAAAAGAATTGCTATGAAATAATATATCTAAAATATGAACTTCTAAAGTGGTCCCACATCCTAATCCTACAAATACCAAAGCATGCTTAATTTTTGAGGCCTAATAAAATCTAGTACTATAATGCTCACATTATCACACATGTACACAAAAGAAAAAAAAACCTAGTTATGCGGTTATTGTCGTGAAGAAAATGGATCTTTTTTTTAGCATTTTCTAGATTATAAAGCATTTGAACTTTTACAAAAAGCTTTTTATTATATAGTTTCTAATATAATTAATTTTTATAAAAAATTAACAGAAATTTATGCAAACTAATATTTTATATAACGTACACATTAACACAAGAGAATGTTTTACATTATGAAATAATTATTATATAAAAAAATTAAATTATTTAATAAATATAAATTCAAAATATATATTTATCACAAATATTATGTATTAAATAAGAAAAAGATAAATTCCTTTCACATTTTTAATTAATGTGCTAAAAAAGAGATAATGGAGATGGAGATAACTATTTACAAGAGGGAGAAAGACACGAATTGATAAGAGACAAATAAATAAGAAAATAGTAATAGCAAGAGATATAAATGATTTAATTAAGAGGAAAAGAAAAAAGAGAAGGTAGAGAAAATAAATGGAATAAATAAATAAATGAAAGAGAGATGGAGATGAAAAAGTAGAGATGGATAGAGGAGAGAGAGACCAAGAAAAATATAAGAAAACTCAAAATAGAGAGACAAATAGAGAATGATAATAGGAGAGAGAAGAGGGATAGAATTTGAAAGAAATTAAGATAAGAATAAAAAAGGAGATCAATAATTTATGAAACATTAATTCTTAATGCTTAATCTTATAATATTTACTAAGCATTACAATTTAATAGAATATAATCTTTTATAATAAAAAATTTAAATAATATTAGAAAAAATTAAAATTAAGTTATAAATAATATAATTATTCAAATATGTTACCATTATATTATATAATATGGGTAATAAATTTAAATAATATTTAATATTAATGATATTATTTTAAATTTCTAATATTGTATATTGCATTATTACTATATTCAAAAAAAGCTAAACACATTATATTTGTATTGTTATAATTATAAATTAATTCTAATTAATTATATATGATACAAATTATTTACTAAATACTAAATTATACTAAATTTTTTATTTTATTGTATCATATGGTTTATTATATTTATTATTATATAAATTTAAAAATAATGATATAATTTACTATTAATAATTAATTTAAAAACAATTATTATGAACTATTATTATAATAATTTAATTTTTTAACTTTATCTGATGATAAAAATAAATTGTGGTTGATTAGAAAAATGGAATACAAAAAAATATTTACAATAGGCTGACTTCTAAAAATGTCAACCATGCCAACACCCCTCTCACAAAAGCAAGTGTAACATCGTTGTCCTATGTGACATAATGCCATTATGTATGTGTAATCCCAAAACTATACAATAGACAAAAAACACAATTGTTAGAATATTATGCTGAAGCCTATGCAGCATATATAAAGTTATCAAAATTATCAAGCATATGCACTTCTAAAAAAATATCCTTATGCAAAACTTATAATTATTTTTAATATCAATATTTATTTATAAAAAATTAACAACAAATTACATAAACTTCTATTTTCAATAAAATAAATTCCTATACATATTATTTTCTTCCATTATGTTATCTTTTTAATAATTAGTTATTAAATTAATTAATAGAAATAAATATATATATATATATATTTATCATAGCTATTATATGTTAAATTATACAAAGTGAGAGATTTATCAAAGATTTTTAATTGATGCATTAAAAAATGGACAATGAAAATAGATATAAATATTACATATGAGGGAGAAAGTCACAAAATGATAAGAGCAAAATAGACAATAAAATAGTAATTAAGATTGCTGGAGATGGTTTAATGAAGTGGGAAAAAGAGAAAACATTGATTAGAAGAAAGAGATCAAATAAAAATGTGAAAGAGAAAGATAAATAAGAAAGTAAACATTGGTAGAGGCGAGTTTGTGGCCATGAAAAATATACAAAAATACAATAGAGAATGAAGAAACAAATAAGAGAGTAATAAGAGTAGAGAGCTGGAAGTTTTTGAATGTGAGAAACATTAAGATAAAGAGAAATAAGTGGGATAGATGGTTAAAAAATGTTAAATCATAATAGTTAAAATTATAAATTTTTTCAAATATAACAAATTAATCATATGTGATATTTTCTAATAATAAAAATAAAAAAACATAATAAGGATCATTATTACCTTAGAATATTAAAAAATATTAAAAGAACTTTTGGATTATTAATATTATATTACTTTGATATTTAAAATTACAAAAGTAAATGAAATAATAAATATTCTTATTATTTTAATATATTTTTTTTATATGATGTAAAGTTCATAACAAATACTAATAACATTAAATATAATTTCTAGACACATTAAATATATACAATTCTAAATATAAATTCATTATTACTTATTATAATTCTATTAAATTATATTGCTAAGTATTAAACTATATCAAATTTATTATTTAATTATATGTAACAAAAAATAACTTCACAAAGTTATTATTAATAATTAATTACTAAAATGGCAATTATAAATTTTCATTTGAACTAATATAATTTTCAACATCAAGTTTTTATAATACTTTTTCATTCATTAGAAAAAGAAATATGAAAAAAATATTTTCAATAAGAGGAGTTCTCAAGAATCATCCATCCAAATACCATTCTTACCCAAGCAAGCTTAAATTTTTAGTTTTAATGGGTCTACTCTCATAATGCTCATTTCATTGCACATGCTGATAAAAAACTAAAAATCATTGTTTTTTATTACGTTAAACATAGAACGTAATTTGTAGACTTTTAAAAGTTTTCAAGCATATCAACACTATAAAAAATATTCTTATTATATATGTTATAACATATTCTATTGTCAATATTTTCTTTATATGAAATTACATAAACAATTTTTTTCTTATAATTTTTACTTTAAGAAATATGATTTTCATCAATTTTGTACAAATTTTTATAAATTATATAAAAAATAACAAAATAAATATAAAAAATAAAAATATATATTTGTCATTAATATTGTATATTAAATAATTCAACCTGAGAGATTTGATAAATATGGCTGTTTGATTGGCTAAAACGGAGATAATAAAGATGGAGATATCAATATTGTAAGAGAGAGAATGTTAGAGAAACATAAGAGCAAAATTGAGATGAAAATTATAAAAACTAAAGAGAGATGATTCAATTAAGAGAAACAGAAAAGTGATAACAAAAAAGTTACAAATAATAAATAAGTGAAAGAAAAAAAGAAATAAGAAAGTAAAGAATGATAGAGCAGGGTTGGTGGCCAAGAAAAATATAAAAAGATAAAAAATGAAGGGACAAATAGTAGAAAGTGAGTTAATGTGAGAGATATTGAGATAAAAATAAAAAAATAAAAGAAAAAATTCTATAAAAGTTTTATCTTGTTAATTCAAATTATAATATTTATTAAATTTAAATTTTTTGTAATATTTAATATTTTGTAATAATAAAATATGAAAATAATCTTTTTTAATTATTATTTTAAATATTAAAAATATTTTAAGAATATTTTATCTTTTAATATTATATTATGTTATTCATACATAAATTTAAAAAATCAAATAAATAGAGAGTAATATAATAACTATAATATATTATCCTTATATGACATTAAACAATGAAACATGAGAGATTTCTCTAATACTTTTAATTAATTCATAGAAAAAGAAATAATTAAAATGGAGGCAATTATTTTTTAAGAAAGAGATACAAATATATTAGAGAAAAACATAAGAGAAAATATTAAAAAGGAGATGGGAGATCACTTCATTAAGAGAGAAAAAGAGAGAATATAGATGAGATACTGAGAATAAATTAATAAGTGAATGAGAAAGAGAAACAAGAAAGTAAAGAGCAATAGAGGTGAGTTTGAGTCCAACAAAAATAGAATAATGAGGGAAATGAGAAAATAATGATATAAGTGAGTAAGAAGAGATATAATATGAAAAATATTGAATAAAAAAATTAAATAAACGTTAAATCTTGATAGTTAAATTTATGATATTTATTAAATATTACAAGTTAATCATATATTATTTTTATAGTAACAAAACACAAAAAGTATTTGATGTTTCTTATAATTTTACAAATTTATAAATACTCAAAGAATATTTTGATTATTAATATTATATTATTTTGTTAGTGTTGAAAACGTAAGAAGTTGATTAAATAATTAATAATAAAATTATTCAAATATACAATCTTTATATAATGTAATATAGATCATAAGCATAGGTAATATTTAACATTAACGATATAATTTTAGATTTCTAATATTCTATTATATAATATTATTATTTTAAAAAACTTATCCACAAAATATGTATATATTATTGTGAAAATAAATAAAAAATAATTCATTACAATTGATAGAAGTAATTATGATCAAAATAAAGCTATACTAAAGTAATTATTTTTTATAACATTTTATTTATAATATTAATTATTCTATGAAAATTATAATACTATTATAAAATTATTATTAACAATTAATTACTAAAATAATGTTTATTAAGTATCATTTATAATAATTTAATTTTTTTCACATTAACATCTTAAAAAAATATTTTGTTCATTAGAATAAAGATTGTTATGAAAAAATCTATGCAATGATAGTACCTCTCAAGTGGATGCCCATCACAATACGACTTTTGCCCATGCATGCTTAACTTTAGAGTTCCAATCTGATCTAGAGCAAGAATATTGGTGTGTTCACACATGCATTCAAAAGAAAAAAAAACACAATACCATTACTATTTTCATAAAGATAACGTATCATTTCTTAAGTCTTACGAAATTATGAAGCCAAAGCACTATTAAAAAAATTTGTCTATAAATATCACACGATATATTCTAATATTAATAATTTATCAATAAAAAATTAACAAAAATTAATGTAAACTAATATTTTTTATGATATAGATATTAACACATACGATTTTCCTACATTATAATATCTTTTTTATAAATAAAACATTAAATTTTGCAAAAAATATAAATATTTAAATATATATTTATTAAAAATGTTATAACTAGACTTAAAACATGAGTTTATTTAATATTGTTAATTATTTGGCTTAAAAAAAGATAAAAGTTATAGAGATAACAACTATATATGAGAGAGAAAGACAAATTTATAAGAGAAAATTAGAGAAGAAAATAGTAATATAGAGAGATGAGAGATAATTGAATGAATAGTTAAAAAAAAGAACTGAGAAGTGGCAGAGAGAATAAATAATTGAAAGAGATAGAAAAATGAGAAAGTAAAGAAGGGTAGAAGAGAAAAAGAGGCCAATAATAGTATATGGAGGTAGAGAATAAAGAGACTAATAAAAAATGATAATAAGAGAGAATATGAGAGACATTGAGATTAAGAAAAAATGTGAGAAATAATTTAATAAAATTTAAAAATTATTAATTAAAATTATAATATTAATAAATATAATATGAAAATAATATTTAATATTTTATAATAATACTCTATATAAAATACTAAATTTTTATTAATATTTTTTACTATTGCAATATTTTAAAGGATACAGATAATAAATGTCCTATGTCTATAACGATTATTCTAATAGATTATCTTTTTTATAATAAAAAAAAAAAATTGTAAATAATATCTAATATTCATAGTGTAATTTTTGAATTCTAATATTTTATATTACAATATTACTATGTTTAAAAAATTTCTTTATACAACAATTGTAAATAATATCTAGCTCTATATCAAATTATATTAAAGTTATTCTTTTAGTATGCCGTATAATTTACTATTTCTATTATAATGCTAAATTAATAATAATATTATAAAGTTTTATAATAATTAGTTACTAAAATTATCTTTATAATTTACCAATTAGAATAATTTTGGTTTTTAAATTTAACATGTTACTAAAGTCAATTATCATTCATTAGAAAATGAAATGTTATAGAAAATAGCTGTAGTAAGAGAACTCTCAAGTGGTTGCCTCACACAAATACAACTCTAGGCCCTAGCATGCTTAAATTTGGAGCTACAATTTGATCTAGTGTCATAATATTGGTGTGGTTGTAATGCATACAAATTACAAATAATCATGATTATGTGATTAGCCTTCAAGATGATTATGTATTTCAAAATTTTTTATATTATCAGACATATGTGTTGCATCACCCATGTGTTTAATGGGTCATGTCTTAAATTTTTAGCTTTTATTCTAATGAGCTTATTAAATGTGAAATAAGTTTACAAGTAAAGAACAAGTTATGCACTTTTAACATGGTGAATAAGCAGTCTTATAACCACCTAATAGTATTCGACAGTTTAAAGGACTAAAGACCTGTACATCAGCTTTGATAAGAGCTTATTTTGCCATGAAATAGAATGTTAGCATGCTGATTTTAAAACACTCTCTGTTCATGTCAAATTGAAATCATATTAAGGCATCTAAATTTTTCAATTATCTTCTTTATTTATTTGATGAATAGAAGTCAATTTTATAATCACTTAATTGGTTTCTTGGTTCAAATGATACTTAAACTATTTATTTTTTTTAACATATTTCTATTTCATTTGATTAAATTATATTTTTGTCTTTTGGTTAATTTTTTTGTTATGCTAATCATTAAACATTGATTTAGTTAAAAATAATTCTATTGAAATTTTAATAATTCAATAAATAAAAAACTTTTATGCCATATGCTAATCTATGGTCAAATGTAATTGTGTTAAGCCGAGCTTACGCCCGAGAATCAGGACAAGAAAAACAGTGACATCTTGATCGAGTCAACTAGTTGTAGTTCGTGAAATGGTACTAAGCAAAATGATAAAAGGTGTTGGATCAAATCAGGAAGTATTCGACTTCAACATTATTATCGGATTGCTCAAATCTGAATAAACTCGTCTGTTATAAGTTTTCCCAAGTGATTAAATCTAAGTGGACAAAGGGGGAGCCAACTAATTTTTTTGTCGACTAATGCGGAACAATGTCCCTTATGACTATCTCCATCCAAACTTAGTTGTCCTTAACATTGTCTGATCATGCATTTTTGTGATCACATGGTAGAAATTGTCTCCTCCTTTAAATAGTGATCTTAACTGATCCAATCATACATTTGATAAGCCAATCAGATTGTTACTTATTCATTTTTTTTAACCGATTGATACATCCAATGGTAGTGATCTCTTATAACTTCATCGGATGACTATATTTATTTTTTCTTTTGAAATAATATATTATTGATTTGATAACATAAATCTCTCTTGTTTGAATCCCAAGTTCATATCTAATGTTGTTTTCACCATTGGCTAATCATGCTATAAAGATTTCATATTACTTAATCGAATGGCCTCGATGAAATCTAGCTTTATCCAACCATCCAGAACTCAATTGCCCTTATTATGTTTAATAAGGTGGTTGAGATCACCTCTTTATTGAACCAATGAATCATATCAATTTAGGCCTACATTTAAATAACTAGGCATCATTATGCCATTATAGAAGCCATTTTTCAGGAATATTTTATGATCATTTTAAGTTTTTTGGTTCTACTCTGTGACAGCATTTCACTTACTTTCTAATAACTATGACAAAAAAGTTTCTATAGTACCTAACCATTATGAATGAAATGACTAATGATTATGAAAAAAATTTTAATATCTCGAAGAAGAGTTGCATTATATTCTATTAGAATAAATTTCCACTAGTAGCATCGAAGGATAACGACTACTTGAAATTTCAAATTCTTTTAACTAAGACAATTCTCCTAAGATTAAATTTTCTTAATTTTTTAGTAATTTGATCTCTTCCTACCTCTTTACATTAATCAATAAAAATAAAATCCTTTTTAGATTTTTATAAGAAATTTATTTCTTGCTGTGTTTTTATTTTTCTTTTGTGCTGGGTAGTATAATATTAATGAAAGCCTAAGTTCAATTTCATCTCATAAAAAACTCAAGATAAGATTTAGGTTGTAAAAGCCAAGTTATAATTGAACCTACAAAATGTAGTAAGTTAGAGGTGAACCATAAGAAAAAATCTCACATTGTAATTTTTTTACTTTGAAGTTTTTTCTTACCTTTGGTGGGTGTTGTATGTTCTAGTTTGAACTAAGCCCAAAAACTTTGCTATATTTTTTCAACATATATTTATTTTATAAAAGTTACAAATTACAATATTTGTAAATAAAAGATTTTTACAAACTTTAAATTATTTTTATAATGATTCTTAAAACAATAAAATTAAAAAATTTGGAATAATAGTTTAAAACCACAATTCATTCCTTTTTTACTTGCACTATCATTATCACTTCAATATAAAATTTTTAAAAATTATTCCTATTATGTATATTATAATATATTCTAACATAATTATTTTATTTATATAGAATTAATTAAAAATTACATAAACAATTATTTTTGATAACGTGGACATTAATATATAAGTTTTTCTTCCACTATATTATCATTCTCATAAATGAAAAATTAAGTTTTTTATAAAATATAAATAATTATATATATTTATCTTAAATATTATGTAGTAAACTAAACAAAATGAGAGATTTTGGAAATATTATTAATTGATTGGATAAAGAAGAGATAATTAAGATGGTGATAACTATCCTAAAAGATAGATAGAGGCATGGATTGATAAGAGTAAAATAGATATGTAAATAATAATAGATAGAGATGAGAGAAGATTTAATAAAGAGGAAAAAAAGGTGAACATAAAAAAGATTGAGAGAATAAATAAATAAAAAAATAAGAAGGGAAAAGAGAAAAAAGAGAAAGTAAGAGGAGAGAAAGCCCTAGAAAAAAAATAGAGTATGATGAGACAGATAGAGAATGATAATAAGCGAGAATGTAGTGGGAGAATCTCAGAGGCATTAGGGTAAACGAGAAAAGTAATAAAAAATATTAAAATAAAGTTAAATCATAACAATTTATAATATTCATTAAATATAATAAGTTAATCATATATAATATATAACAAAAATTAAATATTAAAAAATATTTAATGTTTATTATTTTTTAGTATATTTTAATTATTTAAGAAATATTTTTATTACTAAATTAATATTTTATTTCATATTTAAAAAAAAATACATTTAATAAATTAATAAATAATATAATCATTCTTATATATTATGCTTCTATGATATAATATCGATAATAATTATAAATGGTATTTAATATTTATGATAAAATTTTAAATTTCTTTTATCTATAATATAATATTACTACTTTTTAAAATGTTTATATAAATTACATATATACTATTATAAATGTAAGTTAATTCTTATTTGTTATGATTGATATAAGTTATGTTGCTCAATATTAAACTATGTTAAAATTATTATTTTATTATAATATAAGATATGACATATTTATTATTATATTAAATTGTTAATAGTGTTATAAACTTATTATTAATAACTCATTATTCTTTATAATAGTTTAATTTTGAAATATTAGCATATTATTAAAATAAATTATCTTTCATTAGAAAAAAAAATTTTGAAAAAAAAATTGTAGCATTAGAACATCACAAGAAGTCCCCTATCTAAATCGCATCCTCCGAGAGCATGCTTAATTTTTGAGTTGTGATGGGATCTAGTGTCATAATGCCCATGGGGCCACACAAGCACACAATAAAAAAAATTATTGTTCTATAATTATTTTATTGAAGATAACGAAAATATTTATGCTAACCATATATGTTATAATATATTTTAACATAAATAATTTATTTATAAAAAATTAATAAAAAAACATACTAAGCTAATATTTTTGATAGTGTTGACATTAAGATATATGGTTTTCTTCAATTATGTTAACATTTTAAAAAATTTAAAAATTAAATTACACACTTTGGAGTTTTGATGATATTTATTGCCATAAATCTCGTGTGGTCAAACAAGCATACAATAGAAAATAAATATTGATCTGTGATTATTTTTTCAAAAGATAATGAACTATATTTAAAATTTTAAAAATTATCAAGCATACGGACTTTTAAAAATAATTATGCTATTTATAAATATCATAATATATTTTAATTTCAACAATTTATTTATATAGAATTCATAAAAAATTAATAAACTAATATTTTTTTTAATGTTACATTAATATATCAAATTTCTTTAATTATGATATCATTTTCATAAATAAAAATATAATTACATAATAAATACAAAAAATAAAATATAGAATTATCATGAATATTATATATTAAACTATGAATGATGAGATATTTTTAAATATTTTTAATTGATTGGCTAAAAATGAAATAATAGAGAACATAATAATTATTCTATAAGAGAGAGAACATCATTAATTAATAAGAGAAAAATAAAGAGGAAATGAATAATTAAGGTTGATGAGAGATGATTAAATAAAAAAGAGAAGAGAAAACTTTGGGCAAATCAGATAAATTATATTAGAAATTTTTATTATAGAATACTAAAAAAGTCATGTGCAACGTTCTTAATTTTCAAATCAAGTATGTATCAAAATATCTTGTAAAGAATGTGAAAACCATAAAAAATAAAGAAGTTATAAATTATGCCAATGTATAATTAATTGTATAAAGCTTAGTAAGATGAGTCAATTAGTATTTATTTCGTCTTGATTGAACCTACTTTGAAATTACTTTGAATTACCCTAGTAAATAATCAAAAATATTAGTGCATTATAATGTAATAAAATTATATGGAAGGAAAACTAAGATAAGTTGAAGTAATGTTATATAACAAAATCATATAGTTGCCAAAATGGATAAATTGAAATAATTCAAATCAAATAGTTATAGGAAATCTTGAGTAAAGATCGACAAAAATCTATAAAACAAAGTATCTAAAAACAAAGAAAAGAATATTTAATTATAAAAAACTTGTCAAAATCAGCCCAACAAAATTTTTTTCATCTCTATTAGACATCGATTAAAATATTACAGTTTAAAAAAATCAATAAGCTTAAACAAAAAAAAGTTATTCTTCAAATATTAAGAAAATAATTGTTCAACCATAATGGAAATATGTTCAAGAAATGTAATATGATCAAATCACTGTAATTTAATTGTCACATTAGAGGATGTTGAGAGTGACATAGCAACACAAAAAAATCAATGGGAAAAACTTTCAAAATTGAGATATAATGTTTAGGAAGGTTTTACATCAATAAGAAAATCATAAAGTATAAAATTAGGAACAAATAAAAATATCTCGTAAAGCACAAAAAACATAAAATTCATAATGATATGGAAGGATGTTCGACACAGATGAAAAACTACTAAAAATAGACATACTAAACCAATGTAATATTGGTAATTCATGTTAATGTGAAGGTCACATGAGAGATGATTTAAAGTTATATAAGAATATAACTAAGCAAAAGAAATTTATTTGAAGAAAGATGACAAAATATGTAGAAAAAAAATATTCCAAAAGACTAAAGAGATATAAGAGTAACATCATTGTTGGTCAAATTAAGTACAAAAAGAAATGTCATCCAACTTGTACAAAAATTATTGAAAAAAATATAAAAATACATATAAATAAATATTTAATTGGATAGAGATCATAAAGTTTAGACTAGTGACTTTTTAGTTCTATCGGTTGGATCATAATTAGAATTACTGAAAATTTCAAAAATCTATAAGCATAAATAATAAAAAATTAATATTTCCATATTAAACAAACATTTTGTAAAAATTTAAAAAATTAAACAAATTTAATATAATCAAATAAAGATAATGTAAGGGTCAAATGAGGGGATATTTCGAGTTACAGAGCCGTACAACAAAATTGATGGAACTCATTGAGGAAAGTGATGATAATTTTTTTACCTAGATCAAAACTCATTTGGGATTACTACAATTCACCAATTGAAAAGGCATAAATAATAAAGAACTATTATCTTAATATTTAGTATATATATATATATATAAAAATTTAAATTAAAGAAATAGAAGCATCATAATCTAAAAAAGTCGAAGAGATGTCAACATCACATTAGATGAGACTTGCAGTTATATAATAATGCAACAAAATCAAAAGATAAGTTAAAATAGAAAGTACTATTCCAAGAGGCTAATAAGATTGAGTAAAACAACCCTGAATGCTAAATAACTAATCAATTAAACCATAAAAAAATTAATGATTGAAAAAAAAAAAATGAATATGCCATTTAGTTTATCTCAAAGAAATGAGTCCAATTAATTTGAAACTTCTCAATGAAACAAAATTAGAAATTATTACAAATTATTAAGTTTGAAATGTAGAAATAAAGATAAATTAATTCTTGAATATTATGTAAAAATATGTTAAAGCTAGAATATGATAAATTGAACAATTATAATATAACAAAATTAAAGAGCTCTGAGGGCAACATAAATGGTGATCAAGAGGAACTAAATAATATAACCACATCAAAGCAAAACATTTTAAAAACTAAATCAAATTATATAGGAAATTAGATTCTAACAGGCTGAGGGGATTGATTATAATACACTCGATCATAATATTTGGTACAAAACAAGTGTTTCTTAAGGTGTGCAAAAATATTAGAAAATAAAATATTTTGATAAAATACAAAAAATATTTATTTCGATGAGGCTCTTCTGACTAGTCTAAAGACTTTTGCTTTGTTAAGACAAGACCTTATTTTTAATTAATACTAAATTCCAAAATAAATAAGTTTGACCATAATAAATAATTATTTTAATATTAATTAAATATATATTTGTGCTTAGATATTTTGAAATATTGCTATTTATCCGAATAAACAAAATATAAATGTAACACAAAAGAAAGTATAAAGTCTCCTAATAAAATAACAAAAATACAAGCAGAATGTTTGAATAAATGAGATAATTTGCAAGAGAATGTTACATTCCATGATACATAGGAGATCATGTGAGACATCTTCGATTGCCATGTTATGAATGAATGAGAATGTCTCATAAAGCATATTAAAGTTATAAAAAAATAAAATATTTTAAAACAAAGCAATGAATATTTATTTAGAATGAACTTGTCAAACCTTGTCCAATATTGTTTGCTTTATCACAATTAGAAATCATTTTGAATTTTTATGAATTACAAAAAAAATAAGCATACATAATAATAAATTATTGAGATAATATTAAGAAAGCATATATAAAAGCTAAAATTTAATAAATTAAAGTAATACAGTATAACCAAATCAAAGCAATATAATTGTTCCAAGATAGAAGATTTAGTTATATAGTAAAATTAGAATGTCACATAAAAAATCTTTAAAAAATGAGGTAATTTTATAAGAAATTTGTACACAAGGATACTAAACAGATTGAGTATAATACTCTCAATAGTAAAATTTCCAACATATCAAAATTTCTTATAATACACATAAAAACCATTTTAAATGAAATATATAAAAAAAAAATTTGAATATTTAATTTCATAAAACTCATCGAGTTGAGTTCAACAAAGTTTTTTCATATTGTTCATACATTATTTTTCATTGTAATAGATTATCAAAGTACATAAGCATAAATAATATTGTATTTTTATTTAAATTGACAAAATATGTATTAAAGTAGAAATATAATGAAGTTAAGTAATGTAATAAAACCATATTAGAGGATGTAAAGTGAGAGGTTAATTTGAAATTTTTTGTAAAAAAATAAAAATCAAAGTAAAATATTAAAAAAATATGTAGGAAAGTTGCATTAAAGGATACTAAGGACTTCTAGTGTGGTTTCTTTGATCTTCAAATTAGTTATGAATCAAAATGCCCTTCATAAGACAAAAAACTTATCAAAAATGTAATACTACAAATATTAACGGAATGTTTATCTCGATAGAACTTGTCGAGATGAGTTCCATGATTTTTCCTTTAAAATGGTCACTCATTTTTTGTAGGATTAGGGAACTACAAGAGTAAATTAATATAAATGATAAGAAGTTACCATGGCGATATCATGTAAATATATATTAAAAGAAAAATGTCTTGAACTGAAAAAATATAATATAAAGAAATCTAGGCAACGTAATTTTCACAGAATAGAATATTTTGAGTAATATTGTAGTATCACCAGATCAAAGTAAAAGCTTGAAAAAAATGAGATAAATTGTAAGAAAAAGTTCTATTCTAGGACACTAAATATATCATGTGTAATGTTCTCAATTGTCAAATTAAGTAAGAATTTAATGACTCATAAATAACCCCAAACTAATAGAAAATAAAATATCTTAAAATTTAAAAGTGAATATTTAAGTTCCTAGTGCTCCTCAAAATGACTGTAATGATGAATTTTTCTCTCAAACAAAGAAGTTAAAAAAAAGAGTACTACCACATTAAATAAGTGTAAATAATAATAAATTGCTCTTTCAATATTACAAGAATATATAATAAAGCTAAAATGAGATAAATATAAGTATTGTAATGGAACCAAATCCAAGAGTTGTAAAAGTCACATTAAAAGTAATTTAGATCCATGGAGCGATACAAACAAATCAATGAAAAAAATTTAATAAAAAGAGAAATTTTGCTAGAAAGCTGCACTCCAGGTAACTTAGGAGATCTAGTATAATAACCTCAATCATCAAATTAGGAACAAATAAAAATATCTTATAATTAGGAAATAACCTTAGAAAGAAAATATTAAAAAAATATACAATAACATATGTAGTTGGACAAGGTTCATCAACATGAGACAAACGATAATTTTTGTTTCGATTGAACCTTGCCAAGAATTTCTATGAATTACCAGTGGAAATAAACATTAATAATAACAAATTACTTTCTTTATATTAAATAAATATATTTTAAAATTGAAGTGTGATAAATTGAAGCAATACAATGTAACAAAATAAAAGTAATATAAACCTAACATGATAAGTACAATATAATTACTATGTGATTAAACCATATAAAAGAATAAAAAATGAATAAAAAACATATTGTATAGGAAAGTATCATTCAAATATAATACGGAGATCAAGTTTAACACCCTTAATCCTACAATCCTAGTTGAATCAAAAATGTTTTGTCGAGTTTGCCAAAACCTTAAACAGTAAAATATTTAAAATATTAAAAAGATTATCTAGTTTGATAAAGTTAATAGAGACAAGTCTAATGATATTTCTTATGTCTTCATTAGTCCTTGTTTACAAATACTATAAATTAAAAAATTCAAAAGCTTAAATAATAATACGTTATTATTTAAATATTAATTGAATGCATATTAAAAAAATTAGATATATTGAAGTAATATGAAATAGCCAAATTGAAACAACATAATTGACATAAGTCAAATTATTTGAAGCTATATTGCAATATTACCAAATCATAGTAGAAAATTTTATAAGATAACAAAAATTAAGTTTAATATTGCATTCCAAGAAATTGAGGTGTTAGATTGTAGCTTCATTGATCATGAAATTGTGTATGAATAAAAACTTTTCATAAAATATGGAAAAATCATAGAAAAAATTATTTGTGAGTTTAAAAAAATATTTAACATGATAGAGTATATGAAATTTAGTCAAATGAATTTTTTCATCTTAATCTGATCATATTTAAACTAATTGTGAATTATCCAAGTTAATAAGCATAAGTATTTCAAACTTCTTATTTTAAAATTAAATTAATTTATATAATAATTTAAATTACTTAAATTGGAGGAATGTAATAAAGTCATATGGAAGTGATGCAAAGGTCACATGTGAGGAGAATTAGAGTTTCAAAGTAATGTAACGACATCAAAGTGAAAACTTTGGAATAAAACTTATAAATTATGAAATTAGTTACATTTCAAAACACTAAGGACATTGAGTGTAAATTGTTGATTATTAAAAAATGTACAAATAAAAATGTCTCATAAAGCTTACATAAATTAATGAAAATGAAGCATTTAAAAATATAATTTAATATATAAATGGATAGAGTTAATCAAGATGAATTTATTGAAGTTTTTTCATCTTGATCAAGTCTCACTTGGAATTTTGATGAACTACAACTATTAAAAAATAAATAAATAATAAAAAATTATTTCTTAATATTGTAAAAATGTATTAAACTTTAAATGTGGTTAATTAAATCAATGGAATATAATTAAATGGTAGCGATGTAAAGGTCAAATATGAGGAAATTTAGTGCTTCATTATAATGTATAAAATCAGAAGAAAACATCTGAAGAAAAACGACAAATTATATAGGAAAGTTGCATTATAGGATACTAAGGCAATCATGTGCAGCATGCTTGATCTTCAAATTGGGTGAAAATAAAAATATCTCATAAACCATTAAAACCACTAAAAATAGGCATACAAAACAATAGTAATAAATATTTAATTTAATATAGTTCATTGAGAATAGTCAAATGATGCAAGTTTTATCCCCATTGAGCCTTGTTTGGAATATATATTAAATTTAAGAAGATATGAATTAAAACATTGTAATAGAATAAAATTAAAGTAATTTAAAGTTTGGAAGATAAGGAGAATTAGAGTATCCTAACAATATACATGTATAAAAGAATAAAAAAATGAAAAAAAGGGATAAAGCTTTTTGTAATATTGTTTTCCAAGGTAATAAGGAGATCGAGTGTGACATCTCCAATCATCAAATCAAGTGTATAACAAAATGCCTCATAAAAAATACCTAAATAATAGAAAATAAAATATTTTAAAAATATATAAATTAATATTTAATTTGATAGTGCACATCTTTATGATTCAAATAACACACATTTTATCTAAACTAGACCTCATTTAGAATTATCATGAGTAAAAATACAAATAAACATTAATAGTAAAAAATTAATAGTTTATTTATAAGCGATTAGATTTTGAACATAAGATAAGTTAAACAAAAGCAATGTAATACAATCAAATCTAAGCTATGTAAAGGTCACAGAAGTGGTGATTTAGAATTACATAATGATATAACGAAACAAAAAAACTTAAAAAACTGAGATAAATTTTCTTAGAAAGATGCTTTTGAAGAGACTAAAGTTAACAAATAGATAGAGTCTAAAATATTAGATTTTCATTATAAGTAGTAATCAAAGTGCCTTATAAATAATGTCTAAGCCTAAAAAAAAAATATTTTAAAATATTGTAATGAATATTAATTTGGATATAGCTCATCGAGAGTGGTTAAATGACTTTTGTTTTATCTGGACTACATCTACTTTGGTGTTACTTTTAATTACATATGCATAAATAATAATAAATTATCATTTTAACATTACATAAATAGAAATTAAAATGGAAATTAAATGAATTAATGTAACCTAATATAGCTAAAATGAAGTGAAAATTTTGAAAAATTAGATAAATTAGGGGCAAATTTATATTTCAATAAAATCAAAAGAACAAGTGTAACATCATTATTTTTTATATCCAGTACGAATTAGAATGTCTCATAACCTGAGTTAATGACATAAAAATAAAACATTTTACAATATATAAAATAATATTTGATTTTATAGAGCTTTCTAAATGATGTCAAACGACATTTATTTCATCTTGATCGAACAGTATTACGAATAAATTATATTTTTGAATTAAGTGGATATATCTTAAAGCTTGAGTCAAATGGATGAAAATGTCGCTAGAGAAGAGATTTGGAGTAGCATAGTAATACATAAAAAACGGAGTAAACAATTTGAAGAAAAACGTAAAGTGTACAGGAATGTTACATCCTATGATGCTAAGTAGATTGAGTATAACATCTTCATTATCTTTTCAAGTATGAATCAAAACATGTCACAATGCCTGCTAAAATCATGAAACATAAAATCTTAAAAAAGTAGTAATAAACAATTACTTTGTTTGAATTTATCAAAATCAGTACAATGACATATCCTTCGTCTTGGTTAAACCTAAATTTGATTACTCTAAATTACCAAATAAAATAACAACAAATAATAATAATAAAAAAATTATCTTAATATTAAGTAAATATATAATTTATTTGAAATGAGATAAATTCATGCAATCAAATTTAGCAAAATAAAAGAATTGTAAGAGGTATTGTGTTTAGGGAAAAAAGATAAACATTATGAGAAAGGCGCTATTGAAAATACTTAGAATATCGAATGTAACGTACACATTCATTAAATAAGGTATGAATGTATATTTCTATTAAAGCTTGCTAAGGCCATAGAAAAAATGATATTAATTTCAAATTAATCCTTTATATGATAAAACTCATTAATAACAAAGAAAACATATTTTAATAGTAAGTAAATATATATTGAAGCACAAAAAATTTAAATTCAAGAAAGTAATATTCCCAAATCAAAACATGTTAAGGTCACAAGATAGTAGATTTAGAGTTCTATATTAATATTACAAAATTAAAGCAAAAAAATAATAAAATAGGATAAATTATCAAGGAAAGTTGTATTCCAAAATTTTTACAAGATCATGTGAAACGTCCTCAACTACAAAATTAGGTATGACTCTATTGTCTAATAAAATTTACAAAAAAATTAGCAAAAAAACATTTAGAAATATACAAAACATTTTATAGCTAAATAGATCTCATGTAGAGAAGTCTAAAAATGTTCGCTTTATATCAATTAGAATTTCTTTGTATAATTAAAATGAATAGTAAAACTTGAAAAACATAAATAATAACAAAATATTTTTTTAATGTTAAATAAATATATTTTTATTCTAAAAAGAGATAACTTAAAGAAATATAATATGAGCAAGGGAATGTATTGTAGTGGTCACATTAGAAGTGACTTAGAGTTTCAAATTATTATATGCAAATAAAAGCAAAACATTTAAAGAAATGAGTTTAGTACAACAAGAAATTTATATTCTAAGGCCCTGAAGATATTTTTTGTGACATACTCAAACATTAAAATAAGTTTGAATCAAAATATATCAAAAACCATGTAAAAATATTTCAATGTAAAAATTGTAGTAGTATTAATATAACTTAATATTTAATTGGATTCAACACATTTAGTCCAATTGAATTAATTTTTTTCTTCTTAATCAATCCACATTTTTATTTATTATAAATTACTAAATTAAATAAGCAAATGTTGTAACAAATTATTATTTTCTAATTAATTAAATATATATTAAAGAAGAAATGAGATGAATTGAGGCAAAAAATATAAATGTCAAATGATAATATAATTATAATTTCATATTGATATTAAAAAATTAAGGTAAAAAAGTTTTAAAAAACAAATAAATATTATAGGAATGTTATTGCTAAATTATAACGAGATTGACTATGACGTCCTAGATGATAAAATTGAATTATTTTGTAAAACCTATTTGAACAAAAAAAAATTTCAAAATATTAAAACTATTATTTTATAGATAAAGCTTATTGAGATGATTCAAATGGCATTTATCTTATGTTGGTCAAGAAACCTTTTGAATTAATATGAATTACCAAATTAAATAATCATAGATAATAATAATAAAATATTATTTTAAAACTAAGCAAATACATTTTAAATTTAAAATATGATAAATTAAAAAGATGTGTAATAACCAAATGAAAGTCATGTAAATGTCACATGATTAAAGATTTTGAGTAACGTAACGAGATAACCAAATCAAATAAAAATGTTTCAAGAGATGACATAAATTTTACTAAAACTTACAATACAAAAATACTAAATATAATAGGGAGATCAAGTGTATCAGGCGAGTTTAGCAAATTAATTATTATTAAATAATGATGTAAACCTTCAAAAAGCACTAAAAATAGAAACGAATATTTGATTATACAGCGGATATAGAGATGAGTCCAGAAACATTTCTTTTGTATCAATTGGACCTTATTGACAATTATTACAAATTACCAAATTAAATAAATAATAATAATAAATTATTTTTTTAATACTATGCAAATATATATAAAAATTTAGATGAGAGACATTAAAAATAGGTAATATACTGAAATCATGAAATTTAATGGACCTAAAAGAGAGGATTTAAAAAGTAATACAACAAAAAGATATCAAAATATGTAAATAAATGAGTTCAATTATGTAGAGAAAATGATGATATTAAAGGGATGGAGTGTAATAACCTTGATTATCAAATCAATTATGAATACAAATATCCCAAAAAAACTTGAAAAATCATAGAAACTAAAATATTTTAAAATTTATAAATTAAGTTTTGATAGAGCTCATTAAGATGACCCTAATGAAGTTCATTTTTACAAATTAGGCATCATTTGGAATTTCTTTGATTTTCAAAAATTAATAAGTATAAATAAAAGTAAATTATTATTTTAATTAAGTGATCATAAATTAAATCTTTGATTAGATAAATAGATGTAATGTAACATATTAAAATCAAAATGATGCAATGGTAATCTAAGAAGAGATTTAGAGTTATACAGTAATATTGAAAATTAAAAGAAAAGAATTTGAAAATTAGATAACGAATTTGAGAAAGCTACATTCCAAGATATTGAGGAGACAAAGTATAACATTTTCGATCAACAAAGCACGTACAAATAAAAACGTCTCCCAAAGTTTTTCAAAGTGATAGAAAATAAAATATTTTAAAAATATAGAACAAAAGAAAGAAAATATGGAGACAAATTGAACAGTAGTGGTTGTCTTAGTTAGACCTTATTTGAAAATACAATGAAACACAAATATAATAGAAAAATAAAAAAATATTATTTTAGTGTTAATTTACTATATAATAAAGTTAAAATGAGATAAATTGAAGTAATATTGTACAAAAAAATCAAAACGATGTAATGGACCGAAGATCGGGGAATTAGAGTTTCATAGTAAGTTAAAAAAAATCAAAGTTAAGAACTCAAACAAGTTGGATAAATTTAATCAGAAAGTTAACTTACAAGTGATTAAGAAATATCAAGTGTAACTTACTCGATCGTCAATTCAGGTATTAATCAAAATATCTCGTAAAAGCATGTAGAAACCATAGTGAAAAATTTTTAGAAATATGTAAAAAAATATTTAATTGGATGGAGAGCATCATTTCATTTATACCTCATTTTCAATTATTGTAAAATAAAAATATAAATAAACATAAATAATAAAAAATTAATATTTCAATATCAAGGAAATATTTTAAAATAAAAAAATATTTTAAAGTAGAAAGAGACAAGATGAAGTGGCATAATTTGACCAAACAAAAGCAATATAAAGTCAAGTGAGTTATGATTGAGAGTAACAAAGTGATATGACCAAATCAAAGTAAAACATTTAATTAGATTAAATAAATTACACAAGAAAGTACACTTCAAAGATACTAACGATACTAAGATAATCGAGTGTAATATCCTCCATTATCAAATTAGATATTAATCAAAGTGGCTTTTTAAATAATCTAAAATCTTATTAAAAATATATATAATAACGAATATTTAAGTATTTATAGCTACACAATATAGTTCATTAATATTTTTTTTGTCTCAATTAGTGCCCATTTGGACTAATTGTGATTTACTAAATCATATAAGAATGAATAATTATAAATTATTTTTTAATTACTAATTGGATGAATATCAAAATAGAAATTACATATTTTGAAGCAATATATTATAATAAATAAAATAAAAGATTTAGAAGTTTTGAAATTTTTGATAATAAAGTTACGTTCAAAAAGTTTAAAAATATTTAATGTAACATTCCCATTTATCAAATCATGTACAAATCAAAATATCTTATAAGACGAGCCAAAGCCATATAAAAGAAATGTTCCTCAAAATATAGGAAAGTGCACTTTATTCCATATAGCTCATCAAGAGATATCCAATAGCACTTGTTTCATCCTAATAAAACCTCATTAGAATTTACTTCAAATTACCATAATAAAAATGCATAAAAATTGTTATTATGCGATTATAAAGTACTGCTCAAATGCTAAAATTTGATTAATTTAAACAATGCAATACGACAAAATCAATGCTAGGAAAAGGTCACATGGTAGAAGATTTACAGTTTTGTGTACGACCATTTGTTTAAAAAATGATGGAAAGGTAAATATTGGAAAATGGATGTAAATAATAAACCAATGTTGCATTTTAAGATGACAAAGAGATTTAATGTGTTAACCATAATGTTTAAATTAGGTATAAATGCAAATATCTATTAAGCAATGCAATTCACATAAAAAATAAAATATTTAAAAATATAGAAATAAATATTTAATTAAGAGATCTTGTCATGTTGGTCTAATAATCGCTATTTTTTCTTTACTAAAATTACTGTCAATTTCCAATGGAAATAAGCTTAAATAATAACAAAGTTTTATTTTAACATTTACTAAATATGTAATAAAGTTTAAATGACTTCAATTGAAGAAATAAGAAACAACAAAATCATAGAGATGTAAAAGTCTTTCAATTTGAGAAATGAGAAATGAAGGCATAGTCCATGACACAAAAGCCATCGAGTGTAACATCCTCATTCACCAAATAATGTATAAATTAAAATATCACGTAAAGTTTGCCAAACCCATAGACAAAAAATATGTGAAAATTTTAAAGTAAATATTTAATTAGGCTTTGTTCACCAAGATGCATACAACAATAATTGCTTCATCTTGATCAAAACTTTTTTAGAATTACTACAAATTACCAATGTAAATAAGAGCTAATAATAAGAAATTTTTATTTTAATATTAAGTGAATATTTATTAAATTTAAAATGAGTTAAATTAAAGAAAAGTAATATATCTAAATCAAACTGGTATAAGAATTGCATGAGAGGAGATTTATAGTTTTCAAGTATTGTAATAAAAGAAAAGTGAAATATTTGAAGAAATTGTATAAATTGTGCTTGAAATTTGCATACCATAATTCTTGGGAGATCAAGTTTAACATAAAAAATTGTCAAATCATGTACGAATCAAATATCTCATAGAACTTGCTTGAATGCATAGTTTGTTAGGTCATTTCGTGACCAGTCCAACAATGTTTGTTTAATCTCGATCAGACTATGTTTAGAATAACTACGAATTAAAAAACTAAATAAGTATAAAAGGTAACAGCATTTTTAATGTTTAGTGTATATCAAATCTAAAGTGACATAAATTGAAGCAATGTTATATGACCAAATCAAAATGATGGTTTGAGTCATATGAAAAAGAAATTAGTGTTGCAATGTAATGTAGACTAAAAAAATAAAACAATTTAAGAAATGAGATATATTTTATACGAAAGTTGCATTATAATATACTAAGTGGGTGAAGTGTAACATCCTAGACGATTAAATCACATACGAATCAGAAAGACTCATATGAAATTGCAAAAATCATGGAAAATAAAATATTTAAAAAATTAAAATTTAGCTAGAAGAAGCTCTTTGAGTTGAGTTGAACAAAGCTTCCTTCAACATAATTTAACCATGTTTGTAATTGCTCAAAATTACAAAGGTAAAAATTATAATTAATAATAAATTATTTACGTATTGTTTTATATATATAATATACCTAAATATGTTAAATTAAAGTAATGTATTATAATCAAATAAAAAAACTATAAAAATCACATGAGATGAGAATTATAGGTTTATATTAAAACAAAAAAACCAAAGTAATAACATTGTGAAAATGTGATATATAGTATGAGAAAGTTGAATTCTTAGATTCTAAATCTTTGATTCTAAAATAAATTAATTTCCTCATTCCCATCAAAACTCTAAAATGTTAAATATTTGAACTATAAGAATAAAAGTTTCATATGATAGAGCTCTTTGACACTAGTCCACTTATGATTGTTTTGAGTTAATTGGATGTCATTTGGAGTTAATACGAGTTGCCATAGTAAATAAGAATAAATAAAGGCAAATTATTAATTTAATATTGGGTATGTTTATTTTAAAGATAATCTAAAATAAATCAAAGTAATGAAATATAACTTGAATAAAGTGATGTAAATGTTGCATGAGTGGAGATTTAAAGTGATAATTGGAAATCAAAGCAAACTTATTGAGGAAATGACATAAATTCTATGAAAATTAACATTCCCAGATACTAATGATAATTAGATGTTCAATTGACATCATTCATTGTCATATCAAGTAGTAATAAAAAATTCGTAGAAATCTTTCCAAAACCCAAAAAAAAAATATTGAATGATAGATAAATGAATATTCCATTGGATAAAGTTCATCATTACAATCCCAATGTCATTATTTTCTCCTCAATCTAACTCTCTTTGGAATTACTATGAATTATTAAGTTAAATAAGAAAAAAATAATATTAAATTATTATTTTTAAATGACGTAAATATATATTAAAGCTAAAATGAGATAAATTGAACAAATGTATTATAATGAAACTAAAGGGATTTATAGTGCACACAAGGGAATATTTATAGTATTTCAATAATATAATAAAACGAAAGTATAAAATTTAATGAAATATAATAAGTTGTTAAAGAAAAATTAATTCAATGACTCTAAAGAAATTGAACGTAACAACTTCGATCAACAAATTGGTATAAATAAAATATCTCTTAGTGCTTACCAAAATAATAGAAAATAAAACATTTACCAGTGTTTAAATAAATATTTATTTAGATTAATCTCATCAGGATGAGGCTAATGATGGTTACTTTTGCTTACTTTGAGCTCATTTTCAATTACTCTGATTCACCAAAAAAAATATGAATGAATAATAAGAAATTATTATCTTTTTTCTTGTAACTATATATTTAATTTTAAATTAGTCAAATAGAAAAAAAGAGAGGGTTGGTTCCTACCCCACATTTTTCTTCCATGAGGGATAGGAGAAAGGAAGGTTTTGATCCTCAGACCTGAGTAGTTGTGCTTTGTTCATGTGGAGTATTCACGAAGGTGTGCATGGCTCAAGGCACACTTTGGCTGAATTTCTTTCTTAGAGTTGGGACTAAAGGAATTGAACTAGCAGACATAGATGAAAAGCTTTTGTAGTTCACACCATGCACAAAGGAAGGAAAAGCATAACCAAAATGCAGAGAGTCATGCCAATATGATTTGAGTCAAAAGGAAGCCATTTTCATTTTCATATATTTCATCACTAACACAACAAATTTAAAATGAAAAATTCAAAAAATTACATAAACTATACAAGAAACTTTCTTTCAAAGATACAAAGTTGATCATGTGTAAAACCTTTAAAGAATATGTTAGATGTAAAATAAATTGTATTGTAAACTATGCTAAGGACATAGAAAAAACATATATTTTAAAAAATGGAAATTTCTTTTTTTTTGATAAACTTAGTCTAAACTAGTCAATCAATCATGTTTTGTCTTGATTAGACCTTATTTGGAATTATTCATAATTGTAATAATAAAAACTAAGAAATAATAATAAATTAGAAATTTTTTAATTAGTAAATAGATATTAAAGCTAAAATGAGATAAATTGAAGGAATGAAAATCAGAAAAATCATAGTGATGTAAAAGTCATATGAGATGTGAATTATAGTTTTATAGTAATCTAAAAAAATCAAAGAAAGAAATTTGAACAAATGTGGTAAATTTTAAAAGAATCTTGTATTCCAAGAAACTATCATGGACATGTGCAAGATCCTCATTTTTCAAATTTGATACAAATAAAAATATGTCATAAAACACATAACATTCATAAAAAATTAATATTTAAAATTAGAAAAAAAAATATTTAATTAAAAAGAGCCCATCTTTACAAGATCAATGGAATTTCTTTTGTCTTTATTGGAACTCATTTAAAATTACAGCAAATTACAAAAGAAATATTTAGAAATTATAAAATAATATTTTTTCTATTAATAAAATATATTTTAAAGATTAAGTATATTTAAATTTAAAGATATGATCAAATAAAAATAAATTATTATTTATATGTTGAAGCTAGAATAACATTAATTGAAGCAACATAATATAATAGAATCGAAACTAAGAAAAAGTTCACACAAAAGCCCATTCCAAGTTATGTAGTTATATAGCAAAATCAATGCTAAATATTTGAAGAATAACAAAAATTGTAAAAGAATGTTTCATTCAAAGATGCTAAGGAGTTTTAGTGCAATGTCCTCGACAAATAAACAAAATATTAAAAGAATGTCTCATAAAGCAAACCAAAGCAATAGAAAATGAGATAATTAAAATTATAGAAATAAACATTTAATTGGATGGAGCTTAGTAAGATGAGTCCAATAATGTCAGTTTTTCCTTGACCAGAATTATTGTAATAACAAAACTAAATAAATATATATAAATAATAAAATATAAAATAAAGCTAAACTATAATAAATTAAACTCATAAAATATATCAATTTGATGTGATGCAAAGCTTAGATGATTAGAGAAACAAGATAAACTGTATAGGAAAGTTGTCATCTAAGATACGAAAGAGATTGTGCATAACAACATTGTCATCAAATAAAGTATGAATGAAATTGTATTTTTATTCTCACCAAAAATAGAAATTAAAATATGTAGAATATTTGAAATAAATATTTAGTTACAAAGAGCTCCTCGAAAGGTGTCTTGTGACGATTATTTCATTTGGATCAAACCTCACATTGAATTTCTACCAATTTCCAACATGAGTAAGAAATTAATATTTTCATATTAAGTAAATATATAATAAAGCTAAAATGAGTTCAATTCAACTAATATAAAATAACCAAATAAAAATATTGTGAAGCTTACATGAGGGAAGATTTACAATTTCATAGTATTCTAATTAATCCAAAGAAAAAACATTAAAGAAATAAAATTAATTATACAAGAAATTAGTATTTTAAGATTCTTAGGAGATCATGTGTTACATAAATGATAAGAAAAAGAAGAGGAATTAGAGACAAAGCAAGAAAGAACAAGAAATAAGAAGAAAGAAGTAGAAAGAAGAAGAAAGAATAGAGAAGAAAGAAGAAAGAAGAAAATGAAGAAGAAGAAGAAGAAGAAAAGAAGAGGAAGAAGAAAGAAGAAGAACAATAGAAGAAGATAGGAAGAAGAAGAAAGATGAAGACAGAAGAAGAAAAAAGAAGAAAGAAGAAATAAGAAAAAAGAAGGAAGAAGGAAAATGGAAGAAGGAAGAAAGAAGAAAGTAGAATGAAAAAGGAAAAAGGATGAAGGAAGAAGGAAGAAGGAAGGAGGAAGAAGAAGAAGAAGAAGAAGAAGAAGAAGGGGGAAGAAGAAGAAGAACAACAAGAAGAAAAAGAAGAAGAATAAAGGAAAGAAAAAGAAAAAGAAGAAGAAGAATAAGAAGAAGAAGAAGAGGAAGAAAAGGAAAATAAAGAAGTCAAAGAAGAAGAAGAGGAGGAAGAAGAATAAGAAAAAGTTGAAGAGGAAAAAGAAGATGAAGAAGAGGAAGAAGAAGAAGAAGAAGAAGAGGAGGAGGAGAAAGAAAAAGAAGAAGAAGAAGAAGAATAAGAAGATGAAGTAGTAGAATAAGAAGAAGAAGATCAAGAAAAAAGAAAAAGAATAAGACGAAGAAGATGAAGAAGAAGAAGAAGAAGAACAAGAATAAGTATAAGAAGAAGAAGAAGAGGAAGAAAAGGAAAATAAGAAGTCAAAGAAAAAGACGAGGAGGTGGAAGAATAAGAAAAAGATGAAGAGGAAAAAGAAGAGGAAGAAGAAGAAGATGTAGTAGAAGAAGAAGAGGAAGAAGAAGAAGAAGAAGCGACAAAAGGAGAAGAGGAAGAAGATGAAGAAGAGGAAGAGGAGGAAGAAGAAGAAAAATAAAAAGATGAGGAAGAAGAAGTGGAGGAAGAAGATGAAGAAGAGGAAGAAGAAGAAGAGTGTGAAGGGAAGAATTACAGGAAGAAGAAGAAGAGGAAGAAGAAGAAGAAGTGGAACAAGAAGTAAATGAAGAGGAAGAAGAAGTAAAACAGAAGAAGAAGAAGAAGAAGAAGAAAAAGTAGAAGAAGAAGACAAAAGATGAGAAAAAGAAGAAGAAGAAGAAGAAAAAGAAGAGGAAGAAGAAAGAAGAAGAACGATAGAAGAAGATAGAAAGAAGAAGAAAGATGATGACAGAAGAAGAAAGAAGAAGAAAGAAGAAGAAAGAAGAAATAAGAAAGAAGAAGGAAGAAGGAAAATGGAAGAAGGAAGAAAGAAGAAAGTAGAATGAAAAAGGAAAAAGGATGAAAGAAGAAGGAAGATGGAAGGAGGATGGAGGAAGGAGGAAGCAGGAAGGAAGTGCAAAACATAAAGTACAAAAAAGAAAGAAGAAAGAACAAAGAACAAAGAAAAATGAAGAAGAAGATGAAGAAGAAGAAGAATGAATGAATAACAAAAAGAAGAGGAATTAGTGACAAAGCAAGAAAGAATAAGAAATAAGAACAAAGAAGTAGAAAGAAGAAGAAAGAATAATGAAGAAAGAAGAAAGAAGAAAAAAGAAGGAAGAAAATGAAGAAGAAGAAGAAGAAGAAGAAGAAAGAGAAGAAGAAGAAGAAGAAGAAGAAGCAGAAGAAGAATGAATGAATGAATAACAAAAAGAAGAGAAAAAGAAGAGGAATTAGTGAGAAAGCAAGAAAGAATAACAAATAAGAAGAAAGAAGTAGTAAGAAGAAGGAATAAAGAAGAAAGAAGAAAGAAGAAAAAAGAAGGAAGAAAGAAGTAAGGAGAAGGAAGAAGGAACAAGGAAGAAGGAAGAATGAGGAAAGAAGTAAGAAGGAAGAAGAAAGACGGAAGAAGGAAGAAGGGCGAAGAAGGAAGGGGGAAGGAAGTAACAAAAAGGAAGATTGAAGAAGTTGGAATAAAGAAGAAAGGAGAGGGAGAAGCAGAAGTAGAATGACAAGGAGGAGGGGGTGGAGGAGAAGGAGAAGAAGAGGGAGAAGGAGAAGGAGAAGGGACAAGTAGGAGGAGGAGGAGAAGAACGAAGAGGAAGAGGAGGAGGAAGAGGAAGTGGAGAAGAAGGCGAAGGAGATGCAAAAGGAGAAGCAAAAGGAGAAGAAGAAAGAGAGCATGGAGAAGGACAAGGAGAAGAAGAAGGAGGAGAACGACAAAGAGAAGGAGAAGGAGAAGAAAAATAAAAAGAAGTAAAAGAAGAAGAAGAAGAAGAAGAAGAAGAAAAAGAATTAGAAGAGAATTGGAGGAAGAAGAATAAGAAGAAGAAGAGGAAGAAAAATATCGAAAAATGAAGAAGTATGATAGGAGAAGGAAGAAGGAAGGAGGAAGATGGAAGATGGAAGAAGTAAAAGGGATGAATGAAGAAGAAGAAGAAGAGGAAGAAGATGAAGAAAAAGAGAAAGAAGAAGAAGAAGAAGAAGCGGAAGAAGGGGAAGAGGAAGAGGAAGAGGAAGAGGAAAAAGGGAGATGGAAGAAGATAGAAGGAAGAAGGAAGCAAGAAGGAAGAAGCAAGAAGGAAGAACGAAGAAGGAAGAAGAAATAAGAAAGCAGAAAGGGGAAACAAGAAAGAAGAAATAAAAAATAAAAAGAAGAAAAAGAAGAAAAAGAAGAAGAAGAAGAACAAGAAAGAGTAGGAGAAGGACAAGGACAAGGAGGAAATGGAATAGACGTGAAGGAGAAGGAGAAGGAGAAGGAGGAGGAGAAGGAGAAGGAGAAAGAGAAGAAGAAGAAAAAGAAGAAGAAGAAGAGGAAGAGGAAGAAGTGGAAGAAGTTGTAGAAGAGGAAGAACAAGAATAAGAACTAGTACAAGAGGAAGGGGAAGTCGTATAAGAAGAAGAAGAAGAAGAAGATGATGATTATGAAAAAGAAGAAGAATTAGTAAAAGAAGAAGAACTAGAAGAATAAGAAGTACAAGAAGAAAAAGAAGCAAAAGAAGTTGAAGATGAAGAAGAAGAAGAAGAGGTAGAAGTAGAAGAAAAAGAAGAACATGAAGAAGAAGAAGAAGATGAGGAAAAAGATGAAGATGAAGAAGAAGGACAAGAAAAAGAAAAGAAGAATAATAATAATAATAATAATAATAATAATAAGAAGAAGAAGAAGAAGAAGAAGAAGAGGAAGATGAAGAAGAAGAAGATGAAGAAGTAGAAGAAGAAGAAGAAGAGGAAGAAGAAGAGAAAGAAAAAGAAGAAGAAGTGGAAGAAGAAGAAAAAGAAGAAGAAAATGAGGAGGTGGAAGAAGAAGAAGGAGAAGAATAAAAAGAAGAAGAAGAAGTAGATAAAGATGTAGAAGAAGTAGAAGAAGAGGAAGAAGAAGAAGATGAAGATGCAAAAGTTGAAGAAGAAGAAGAAGTGGAAGAAGAAGGAGAAGGAGAAGAAGAAGAAGAAGAAGAAGAAAAAGTGGAGGAAGAAGAAGAAGAAGAATATGGAAAAGAAGACGACGAAGGAGTAGGAGAAGAAGATGATGATGATGAAGAAGATGAAGAGGAAGAAGAAGAAAAAGAATAGGAAGTGGAACAGGAAGAAGAAGAGGAAGAAAAAGGTGAAGAGGAATAAAGAAAAAGGAAGAAGAAGTAAGAAGGGTGAAGAAAGAAGGAAGAAGGAAGAAGTAAACAGGAAGAAGTAAAGAGGAAGAAGTAAGAAGGAAGAAGGGAGAAGAAAAATGGGAAAAGGAAGAAGAAGTAGAAGAAAAAGAGGAAGATGAAGAAAAAGAGAATGAAGAAGAAGACAAAGAAGAGGGAGAAGTAGAAGAGGAGGAGGTGGAAGAAGAAGAAGAAGAAGAAGAAGAAGAAGATCATGAAGAAGGAGAAGGAGAAGGAGTTGAAGGAAAAGGAGAAGGAGAAGGAGAAGGGAAAGGAGAAGGGGAAGGAGAAGGAGAAAAGGGAGAAGGACAAGGACAAGGAGAAAGAGAAGGAGAAAGCGATGGAGAAGGAGAAGGAGAAGGAGAAGGAGAAGGAGAAGGAGAAGGAGAAGGAGAACAAGAAGGAGAAGGAGAAGGAGAAGAAGAAGAAGAAGAAGAAGAAAGAGAAGAAGATGAAGATGAAAAAATATAAGACGAAAAATTAGGGTGAGAGTGAAGAAGAAAAAGGAGAAGAAAAAGAAGTAGAAGAAAAAAGAAGAAGAAAAACAATAAGATGAGGAGGAAGAGGAAGAGGAAAAGTTGAAGAAGAAGAAGAAGTCGAAGAACAAAATGAAGGAGAAGAAGTAGTAGAAGAGGAAGGAGAAGAAGAAGAACAAGAAGAAGTAGATGGAAAAGAAGTAGAAGAAGAAGAAAAAGAAGAAGAATTAGTAGGACAAGAAGAAGAAGAAAATGAATTGGAAGAAGAAGAGGAACAAGAAGAGGAAGAAAAATATCGAAAAATTAAGATGTATGAAAGAAGAAGGAAGAAGGAAGGAGGAAGAAGGAAGAAGTAAGAAGGATGAAGGAAGAAGAAGAAGAAGAAGAAGAGGAAAAAGATGAAGAAAAAGAGAAAGAAGAAGAAGAAGAAGTGGAAGAAGTGGAAGAGGAAGAGGAAGAGGAAAAAGGGAGATGGAAGAAGATAGAAGGAAGAAGGAAGAAGGAGGCAAGAAGGAAGAAGAAAGAAGGAAGAACAAAGAAGGAAGAAGAAATAAGAAAGGAGAAAAGGGAAACAAGAAAGAAGAAATAAAAAAAAGAAGAAAAAGAAGAAGAAGAAGAAGAAGAAGAAGGAGAAGAAAGAGTAGGAGAAGGAGAAGGACAACGAGGAAATGGAGAAATAGATGGAGGAGTAGAGGTGAAGGAGAAAGAGAATGAGAAGGAGAAGGAGAAGGAGAAGAAGAAGAAAAAGAAGAAGAAGAAGAAGAACAGGAAGAGGGAGAAGTGGAAGAAGATGTAGAAGAGGAAGAACAAGAACAAGAACAAGTGCAAGAAGATGGAGAAGAAGTTGTATCAGAAAAAGAAGAAGAAGAAGAAGAAGAAGAAGATGATGATGACGAAAAAAAAGCAGAATTAGTAGAAGAACAAGAAGAAATAGATGAAAAAGTAGAAGAATTAGAAGAACAAGAAGAGGTAGAAGAAGAAAAATAAGTAGAAGCAGAAGAAGAAGAAGAAGAGAAAGAGGTAGAAGTAGTAGAAGAAGAAGAAGAAAAAGAAGAAGAACAAGAGGAAGACGAGAAAAAAGATGAAGAGGAAGAAGTAGAAGAAGAAGAGTAAGAAGAAGAATAAGAAGAAGAAGAAGAAGAAGAAGAAGAGGAAGAAGAAGAAGAAGAAGAAGAAGAAGATGAAGAAGTAGAAGAAGAAGAAGAAGAAGAAGAAGTGGAAGAAGATGAAAAAGAAGAAGAAAATGTAGAATAAAAAGAAGAAGAAGAAGAAGAAGAATAAAAAGAAGAAGAAGTAGATAAAGATGTTGAAGATGTAGAAGAAGAAGAAGAAGAAGAAGAAAAAGAAGAAGCAAAAGTCGAAGAAGAAGAAGAAGAAGAATAAAAAAAGAAGAAGATGAAGGAGCATGAGAGGAAGAAGATGATGATGAAGAAGATGAAGAAGATGAAGAAGTAGAAGAAGAAAATGAATAAGAAGAAGAAGAGCAAGAAAAAGGGGAAGAAGGATAAAGAAAAAGGAAGAAGAAGTAAGAAGGGGGAAGGAAGAAGGAGGAAGAATGAAGTAAAAACGAAGAAGTTAGAAGGAAGAAGAAAAAGAAGGGAAAAGGAAGAAGAAGAAGAAGAAGCAGTAGAAGAAGAAAAATAAGAAGATGAAGAAAAAGAAAATCAAGAAGAAGACGAAGAAGAGGAAGAAGAAGAAGAGGAGGAGGAGGTGGAAGAAGAAGAAGAAGAAGAAGATCGTGAAGAAGGAGAAGGAGAAGGAGATGTAGGAAAGTAGAGGGAGAAGGAGAAGGAGAAGGGAAAGGAGGAGCAGGAGAAAAGGGAGAAGGAGAAGGACATGGAGAAGGAGAAGGAGAATGAGAAGGAGAAACAGATGGAGGAGGAGAAGGGGAAGGGGAAGGAGAAATAGAACGAGAACGAGAAGAAGTAGATGGGGAGGAAGAAAAGAAGAAGAAGAAAAAGAAGAAGTTGAAGAAGAAAAAATAGAAGAAGAAAAATTAGGGTGAGAGAGTGGAAGAAGAAAAAGGAGGAGAAGAAGAAGAATGAGAAGAAGAAGAAGAAGAAAATGACAAAGAATAAGAAGAGGAGGAAGAAGAGGAAAAAGTTGAAGAAGAAGAAGAAGTGGAAGAACAAAAAGAAGAAGGAGAAGAAGAAGAAGAAGAAGAAGAATTAGAAGAAGAAGAAGTAAAAGTGGAGGAAGAAGAAGAAGATGTAAAAGAAGTAGAAGTATAAGTAGTAGTAGAAGAAGAAGAAGAAGAAGTAGAAGAAGAAGAACAACAACAACAACAAGAAAAAGAATCAAAAGAAGAAGAGGAAGAAGGAGAAGAAGAAGAAGAAGAAGATGAAGAAGAAGACGAAAAGCAGAAGAGGAGGAAGAAGAAGAAGATGAAGAAATAGAAGAAGAATAGGAATAATAATAATAATAATAAGAAGAAGAAGAATTAGAAGAAAAAGAAGAAGAAGAAGAAGAAGAAGAAGAGGAGGAGGAAGAAGAAGAACAAGAATAAGAAAAGAAAGAAGAAGTAAAAGTAGAAGAAAAAGAAGAGAAAGATGAGAAAGATAAGGAAGAAGAAGAAGAGAAGGAGGAAGAAAAGGAAAAAGAAGAAGAAGAAAAAGAAGTGGAAGAAGAAGAATAAGTTTAAGAAGAAGAAGAAGAACGAGACGGAGAAGGAGAAGGAGGAGAGATAGAAGGAGAAGGAGAAGGAGAAGGAGAAAGAGAAGGAAGAAGAAGAAGAAGAAGAAAAAGAGAAGAAAAAGATGGATAAGGAAAAGGAGGAGGAGAAGGAGAAGGAGAAGAAGAAGAAGAAGAAGAAAAAGAAGTCAACAAAGATGAAGATGTAGAACTAATTTTTGAAAATGAAAATTTTCTTGAATAAACAATACACTCATCCCCTCTTATTCGTTATGCCTCAAACATTTTACAATAAGTTAGACATCTACTTGGTTTTATTGAACATGTTAATTGCCTATTGTAATACGATCATTATGTTGTTTCATATATTTGGCTTCAAATAAGTTAGGCATATTTTTTCATTATTTTTGGATATGTGAGCACACCAAATGTTTTAAAACATAATGTATTTATTTAATTTTTTCATAAAAAGTACATTTCAAAATTAAAGTATTAATAAAAAATAAAAAAATAGAGGATGTGACACCTAATCCCAAGAAAGGCAAGCTTGGTCACCACAACTACACTCAAATCTTATGCAAATCAAGCAACAAGATTACATTATTGAACATGTGTTGCAAAGAGACAAAGATGATTTATAATGAAACAATTGATAACATTGAGATTAATAATTGGATTCAATTATTAGACAAGTTAACTAAGCTATTTAATGAAGTAATCAAAAGAATCCAACATCCTCAAGAAGTTGGTTATTAAGGGTCATATATTTGACACTTACAAGGATGACATACTTGATTGTCAAGACAACCTTATCTAGTTTGGATAAAAATTATAACAATCTCTTCTGTAATATTTACTATAAAATAATAGTTTTACTTTCCTAAACAAAATACTTATAATATTATCCAAATTATCCATTTAGGTACAAGGTCTTAAACTAATACCTAAGCCACCAAACATAAAGTATTAATGACACTAAATAATGTGATGAACCAATATCCAATAGGTATCTTGAACACCCTACACATTCCAATGGAACTATATATTCATATAACAAGAGGATAATGTTTCAAGAAAATAAAGTTCTTTGTGCTTAAGACAATCCCATAAGAGGGGGAGAATTGTGGTCAATAAACTTTTCTGTCGATTTTTAGTTTCAATTTACAGTTAACTATTTTAAGCAAGAATAAGAAAGAATAGTACACAGGATTTTTAAGATGCTTCAACTCAAAATCTAGCTTACATCCACCCCTAACTGGTGTTAGGAAAAGAACATTAAAATCACCAAATTACAAGCGATGTTTTTCGAACAGTTCACCTCAATCCTACTTGGGATTTTACCTACGGCTAATCTTGAACCTACTTGAGTTTTTTTGAGCTCAACTCAAATCCTAGGCTTTTGTACAATTGCTGGGATTCCCTTACCCCAAAGAAAAAAATACAAAAAATTGGCAAATCTTAAGACAGTTTTAAGAGAAATATGAGGCATACACAATATCGAAAAGAGGGAGGAATAGAGATTGAAAAATAGTTGATGCAAAAACCTCCAATTTCGGGTTCCTTCTTGTAGCCTTCACTTTCTGACTTTGGAAGCACCGTATACACTTAGAATTGCTTGATATTGTGATTTCAAAGCTTTGAAATCTTAGCAATGGTAATATCTAGGAGTTCTTCATCATACCCTATTTATAGAGCTTAATTTGAGTTCTAAATCCACTCCCAACGATTTTAAAATGAACTAGTCATTGGGGAACGGACACAAAGCAGTCACTGTTCGATTTGGAGCCAGAAATGGACGTTTTTGATTGAATCTTGAATTTACCGTTTAAGATCAATCCTGGCAGTTGGATCAATGTCGCCTTGATCTAGGCCATTGGATCGTGTGTTTTTTGTCCTACATGTATTAAAATCATGTTTTCATTAATCAACTAAAATAGAAACTTACTGTAGTGGTTCCGCATCCTCTTACAGATCTGGCTCAGTTTCCAATCTCCTGCTCGGAGATTTACTATGATAATGACAATTTACCTTAATTAATCTAAGCCGTCGGATTGCTCCTGCCCTTCTGCCTTCTTTGACAATTGAATGGAGGTTTAGCCTCACATCGTCCAAATGTCTTTGCCATTGCTCTTCATAACACTTTCGGTTCTTTAGTCTCTCGAGCTATTTGGGTTTGGCTTGGATCGCGCCTGCCCTTCCGCCTTCTTTGAAAATCAAATAGAAGTTTTGTCCCACATCGTCCAAATGGCTTTGCCATTTCTCTCTATAACACTTTTGGTTCATTTGTCTCTCGAGCCGTTAGGCTTTGGCTCCCCCTTCCTCGACCAAGATTTCATCACTTGGTCCTGGTTGGCTTGATTTTGCGCTTGCTTTGGTCAGCTTTCTCTGCGGACTGAGTTCACGCTTGTTTCATTCAGTAGCTGTGGGCTGATTTCTCACTTGTTCTGTTCAGTAGCTCTTCCTACAGTCTTTGGGCTTTTCTTGCCTTTTTGGGTCTATCAAACTATTTTTACTTTATTTTATTTTTTAAATCTCTAAAGCCAGGATGGACAAACCGTCAGGTTGGGTCTACCCGCCAAACAATACAGTGAAAAATCCCTAGATTAAACTTGTTTTATATTGATTTGTGAGAATTTTTGTGCCAAAATTTTGAATATAAGTATACAAAATAATTTTATATTATGATAATATTACAAGTTTCCTAAATGATTATGAAAAGAAATTCATGAAAACTTATTCCTAAATAATTTTAAAAAATCAAATACCGATGTCTATACTTTTCATCAATAATGCTTGGCACAAAAATTAAAATTCAAATATTATTAAACTTATAACATTTTCAAATATTAATAGTACTACTATACCACATCATCTCAAAGTTTGGACATATCAAATTCGAGAAAAATAAAGAGATATTCAAGTATAAATTTTTATGTTCATGCCTTCAATTTCCTTGAAGCTTGCTATCACTCCAAGAGTCTTGATGACCATTATTTTAGACATTTAAAGTCCATGGTTTGACTTAATTGAATATTAACAATTTCACTTAAAGTAAACCCATATGAGATATAAACATATATGCTTGACTCATCAAACACAATGGTTTAACAATCTCCCCCTTTTAATGATGGCAAGATAAATGTTTTAAATTCAAAAATGTGACAAAGAAAATAGAAATAAATTTTTAAGGAGGAAATTAAGAATTAATATTCTGCCCTATCTTCATGCACCCCCAAACTCCTAACTATTCTCCCCCTTTGAGACCATCAAAAAGGAGTGAACCCTAAGTAATGTTTAAAATTCTTAATTGTTCCCTCAATGTTTGAAATTGCTTGATGATAAGGGTTTGGTAAAAATGTTAAAAAATTCGAGCTTAATGAGAACATTCTCTAATTCTGCTAATCATTTGGCCAGTTGGCATCTAATAAAGTGATATCTAACATCTATGTGCTTAGTCCTAGAATGATGAACCTGATTCTTGGCTAATGCTAATCTACTAGTGTTATCAATTCTAATAGGTATATGTGAGACTTCTAAAACCATAGTCTTGTTGTTGTCTTATTTGAAATCCCAAGAAAAATAAATTTAGCTCACACATCATGCTCATTTCGAATTCTTTAGTCATAAGATCTCCAAATTCTCTATATTTCTTTTATGTTACTACCAAAAATAATATCATCAACATAATCTAAATAATTAGTAAATCATTTACTAATGATCAAATCCTTTGGATGTGAGGTTGCAATTTTCCATCCTTCATGTAACTTATTTTTTTTCTTTTTCTACTTCAAGATTTTCTAATTTTTCTTTATTTTTTTCAAATCTAAGATCTTTACTAATTTTATTTCATCTTCTAAATACTTCTTGCTAACTAGTTGGATTGACTCATCAAAGATAATATATATTGTTTCCTCTACCTTATGAGATTTTAGATTAAAGATTTTATATGCTTTTCTAATAGATGAATACCCAAGATGTGGATTTTTATTTTCTTCTTGGTTTTGACTGTATAATGTGTAAAATCTAAATTAGAAACTTACCACTAAATTAAATGATCAATTTAAGTTTTATAAATGTTCTAGACCTATCCTAGAATGTCTCCAAATATTTTGGAGACATTTTTTTCTAGTCTTCTAATTTCTACTCTTGGGAACCCAAGAAAGCTTGGTTGAGCACTAAATGCAACTTTCATGCTCGCATTCTTAATAATCTATCTAAAATTTTATTTTTGTGAATATATATTTCTTCTAAAAAAGCAATCTTTCATAGTATGTCTAGGTTTATAATAATAAAAACAAATAATATTTGATGGCCTAGGCATGCTTATGTATTTATGTTTTTCAAATTAAAGACATGTGAAGCATAAGAAGTATGAAAGTTTTTCTTACTCTAACATGCTCAAAAAATCGTATTTTTTTCTTTCAAAAGTAAAATATCATGCTTTAAAGAAGTATTCTCAATGATAAGGGAAGACTTTTCATCAGATATATGTTGATTTTCTATTCTTTTCTTTTCATCTACTTTTATAACAAAATCAAGTAATTCAACTTTTTCTTTGTAAGCTTTTTTCAATTTTTTATGAGCACTCATTAAAGAAGTCAATACATTCATAATTTCAATATAATTTCTTTCTAAAATATCTCTTGACCAAGTGCTTACCTCATTTTCTTCTTTTTCTTCACTTGAAGATATTGAAGATGCGTCATTTGCGAAAAAACAAATCATCCCTTCTTCTCCTCTACTTGAGCTTGAAACATCTAAATCTTCGGAAGCACTCCATGTAGATTGGAAAGATTTCTTTTTCTTCAAGTTCTTCTTCTTCTTCTTTTCTTCTTCTATATGCTTGTCCTTGAGTTTTGGATATTTCGATTTAATATGACTGGTTTGACCACACTCAAAACAAGTTGGTGGCCTCTTCCTCTCCCTGTTGCTCATCTTCTTCCATTTCCTATTAAGAAAACTTTTTGCCAAAGTTTTTGTTAAGCCATTAACATGAAAACTTACCTCATCCTTCAAATTTGTGGAAGAGGTAGAAGTGGAATTCTAATCACATTTGGCGGCTTTGAAGGCCATGGGTTCTTCCATCTTTCTTTCATGCTTTAACTTGCATATAAAAGCCTCTTCCATAAGTCTCCTAGTCATCTCTAGTTCGACAGTGAGAAGTTCCCCAAGGAGTTCATCTAATGAAAGTTTGTTAACATCTTTAGTCGCTTTAATAGTCGTTGTAAGGGGATCATTTTTCTTTGGAAGCATTCTTAAAATTTTCCTTACTAGGTCACCATTTGAGAATGCCCTTCGACATTCCAAGATTTATCAAGCCATTTGTTACATCATTAAAATTTTAAAAATACTTTTAATACTCTCACTAGGATTCATGCTAAAAAGCTCATAGTCATAGATGAGGATGTTGATCTTCTCTCTTTCACTTGTAAGACGCCCTTATAAGTTACTTCGAGTTTTTTTCACACCTCAAATGTCATATGAAAATTTATAATTTGTGTAAATTCATTAGGAAAAATTTCACAATGAAGATAGTTCAAGGCCCTAGCATTCAATTGGGCCAATATTTTATGCTCAACATTAAGCTCACTAAAGGACTTGACTTCATTAGTAAAAGATTTTTTAGGAAGTTCACAAGGGTTAGTCATAACTTCCCATAATTCTAAATCGATTATTGAATAAAAATTCTAAAAAAGTTTTTCCAATATTCTCCTCTAGACAAGAGAGGCCGAATTGAAGAGAAACCTTCACATAAGGTTGCGCCCATATCAACCAAAGAGGAAGCAATAAAACCAAAAATCACAAAACAACAAAGAATGTGAGAAAGCCTTCACTTAGCGCAAGTGGAACTCCTACGTGATGCTACTCACGTAATTTGGGATTCCCCTCTCTGATACCAATTGAAGTTCTTTGTTCATAAGACAATCTCACAAGAGGGGGGTGAATTATTGTAAATAAAATTTTATTTCGATTTTCAGTTTCAATTAAAATTTAAATCTTTTATGTAAGAATAAGAAAGAATAGTACACAAAAGATTTTTAAGGTAGTTTGACTCAAAATCGAGCCTACATCCACCCCCAATCAGTGTTGGGAAAAGAACACTAACATCACAAAATTACAAGCGAGGTTTTTCGTACAATACACCTCAAACCTACTTGGGAGTTTACTTAAGGCTAATCCCAAACCTACTTGAGTTTTTTTGGGCTGAACTCAAACCCCAGGCTTTTGCATAATTGTCAGGATGCCCTAACCCCAAATAAAGAAATACAAAAAATTGAAACCTAAGACAATTTTAAGAGAAATATGAGGCACACAATACCGAAAAGAGGGAGGAATAGAGATTGAAAAATAGCTGAAGAAAAAACCTCCAATTTTGGGTTCTTTCTTGCAGCTTTTACTTTGTGAGTTTAGAAGCACCGTATGCACTTGGAATTGCTTGATATTGTGATTTGAAAGCTTTGAAATCTTAGAAACGGTAACCTCTAGGAGTTCTTCATCATTCCCTATTTATAGAGCTTAATTTGAGCTCTAAATCAACTCCCAATGGCTCTAAAATGATCTAGCCATTTGGGTAACGGACAAAAAGCAATCACCGTTCAATTTGGAGCTTAAAATGGACGTTTCTGATTGAATCTTAAATTTACTATTCTAGACCAATCCTAGCCATTAGATCTAGGAGGTCATGATCGGGGCCATTTGATTGCATGTTGGTTGCCCTATATGTATTAAAATAATGTGTCCAGAAATCAACTAAAATAGAAACTTACTGTTCTGGTTCCACACCTTTTACAGATCTGGCTCGGTTTCGAATCTCCTGCTCAGTATTTTACTGTTATCATGACAATTTACCTTGATTAATCTAAGTCGCTCTTGCCCTTCCTCTGTCTTTGACAATCGAATGGAAGTTTAGTCCCATATTATCGAAATGTCTTCACCATTGCTCTTTATAACTCTTTCGGTTCATTAGTCTCTCGAGCCGTTTGAGGTTGGCTCCGATCGTGCCTACCCTTCCACCTTCTTTAACAAATGAATCGAAGTTTAGTCCCACATCATCCAAATGTCTTTTCCATTTCTTTCCATAACACTTTCGGTTCATTTGTCTCTCAAGCCGTTTGGGGTTGGCTCCCCCTTCCTCGAACAAGATTTCATCACTTGGTCTTAATTGGCTTGATTTCATGCTTGCTATGGTCAGCTTTCTCACGTGTTTGGTTCAGCAGCTCTTCCTGTGACCTTTGGGCTTCGCTCACCCCTTTAGGGTTTATCAAACAATCTTTACTTTTTTTTTTAATTCCTTAAATCCTGGAAGGACTAGCTGTCAGGTCGGATCTACTCGCCCAACTACAGTGAAAATTCTCTTAACTGAAGTGGTTTTATAGTATTTTGTGAGAATTTTTATGGCAAATTTTGCATATAATTATACCAAAATAATTTTATATTATGATAGTATTACAAGTGTCCTAAATGACTATGAAAAGAAATTCATGAAAAATTTTTCCTAAATAATTTAAAAAAATCAAATACCAACGTCTATACTTTTCATCAATAATGCTTGGCCCAAAAATTAAAATTCAAAAATTATTAAACTTATAACATTTTCAAACATTAATACTACTAGTGTGTCACATTATCTAAAATTTTGGACATATCAAATTTAAGAAAAATAAAGAGATATTCAAGTATAAAGATTTTGGTGCATGCCTTCAACTTCAATGAAGATTGCCATTACTCCAAGAGTCTTGGAGACCACTATTTTAGACATTTAAAGTTCATGTCTTGACTTAATTGAATATTAAAAATTTCACTTAAAGCAAGCCCATATGAGATATAAAAATTTATGCTTAATCATCAAACACAATGCATTCTCTCTACTTTCTCTATTACAAAAACATCAACTATATGATTCCCCCATCGTGTTGTATAATTAGCATCTCACTAAATCATTATTATTAATTCTTCACTTATTGTATTATATGGCCTCTCCATCAAACAGTATGATTCCTTCAACTCCTTATATATGGTTATCAGAAGCCCATCTTGCTCTTTGGCCTTTATTTAATCATATTGTATGGAATTCCCATGGTATAGTATGATCACTCCAACTATGATATGACGAAATTGTTGGACCACATAATAATCTTTCTTCTTGAACCAACTTAACTCTAATTATATTATATATTCTCTTAATTGTATGATATGTTTATTAACTCCCTAAACTAATTATTGATAATCATATTGTATATTGAGTCTAATCATATAGTAGACTCACCTCCAAACAAAATAATAAGGATTAAAATCAACTATATTTTACTATACAACTCTAAACCCCCATAATTAATTATCACAGCACTCTTGTGGAATAAAATAAAAAACCTCTAATTCCTTTTTAAAAATGAATAAATTCAATAAGAAATATAATTTCAACTTTTATTTGGCCTATTTTCACTCATTGTAGTAGCTTTCTAATATGTTCTTCCCCTCTTTATTTTTATAGTAATAGTAAGTCTCCTTTCTATCTTCCTTATTGCTCTCTTTATGACCAACACAATTCTTTTCTTCTCTTTCTTGTTGTCCTCTTGAATTGAAACTTTCTTCTTCCCTCCTCTTTATTTTCTCTTTTTCTCCTTCTCTCCCTCCAATTTTCTTTCATTGGTTACATCTCTAAACTGCCTAAAACTTTTAGTAATAACTTATTTAACGCTAATCTTGTTAAAGATAATTGGCTTAAATTTAAAAAGTATTATTTTACATTTAAATATTAATAATATATATATATATATATGTATTATTCAAAAAATTGTAATTAATTATGTAGGTCATAAAACATTGTTAGCACACTATAATTATATTCTTCAAAGAGAGTTCTTTTTAATTATAGGCTTTAATAAAATTTTATTTTCATTTAAAAATATGACACACTTCTCAAAATAAAATTATTATTATTTTCTTTTAATTAATAAATGTATTATTTTAAAAAATAATTTTATTGCTATTTAAATTATCATTATTACAATTATCAATCAAATTTGAAGATTTGTAATATATTATATAGAGCAAAAATTTTAAGATATTACAATAACAAAATACAATTTTTGTATGCATTATTTCATGGAAGCATATAAATTATCATGCATATCATGAAATATATATATCATTAAAATATAAAATGAAATAATAATAAAATAGTGATCAACCTCTTAATTATCAAATATTTTAATTATCAAATAAATGGTATGAAAAAATATCTTAATTATCAAATATTTTATATATTAATTTAATATTGTGCATATATCATAATTACAAGTTTTACTTATTGAATTCAGGATGAAAACATCTTTTTCAAATTATTTTTTTACTTTTTACAAATATAAACATGCATAATTATCACCAAATATTTTTTAAATATATATATATATACACATACAGACACACACAAACACACACCCAACATATTTCTTATGATTATTTCACTCAAATTATCATCTTTATTTTTCCCCTACTATAGTATTAGCATGCCATATTTTATACTTAATGTATTATATATATTGTAAAATGTTTTAATAGCATGTCATACATTAAATTCATTGCATTATATGTTTTTTGTAAAACCACTCTACAACTAATCTTATATTATTGTTGATTCCATAACTTTTATAACGTAACGTAAAATATGTTGAGCGTCTTGTATGGCAAGCACAAATTGCGTATACTGTACTCTTATACAAATGAATAATATTTTCCTCTACAATCTTAATGGAAATATGTTAGGTAATTTCTAGATATCATTATATAAGAATATTAAATAAGATGATATATTTGTAAATAATAGAATATTTAGGAATTTTATAAAAATTTCATGTTGAAACTAATGGGCAATAAGATTTTCAAATTCTCAATAGTGAAGGTACGAGTAGGATAGAAAATGATTTTAACTGCCCTCACTTCCCAAGCTTAATTCATTAGTGAGCTTTGAAGAGTTCAGGTCATCACAACCTTGTTATCTCGGCTTATAAATAAGTCTAGTAGGCCCAATCCAATGAGCTTTTTCATATAAGAAAACTGAGAAACAAAGTTGTGCCATAGAGGAGAGTTCCAAAGGTTTGAGTCATCGATGATGTATGTTTTTAGAATGACTGTAAGAAAGATTGAAAGGCATCAAGGAAAGGATGTTAACTATCGAGCAATCTCCCACACAACCAAGAAATTTATTTAACCTTTGCATGTCAATTATAAATCAGAGATGTTTCCTAAACAAATATAGATTTCGTGCTGTTTTTGCACAACAAAGTTGATCATGTTTTGGTTGTTGCTCCAAACTTGCTTGGGTTCCCGGTGAAATATATATTCACACTCACCTACTGGAAAATGGTGCAGGGAGATCGAAATGAATTGAGACAGTAAAATTATTTTTACTTTCCCCAATCAATTGTTCTCAATGAAGACACAAAATTAATGGATATTTCGGGAAAATATAAGAAACACTTGAGTAAGTGGGATTTACCTATTTTGATAATGGTAAGCCTCGCGATACAAATTGTGCTTATCTTCCTTGGATGTTTAAGAAACACGTCAGCATCGAGAGCATGGATAAGAATGGCTGTTTGGAGCAACTATCTTTTGGCCAACTGGGTTGCCGACTTCGTTCTTGACCAGCTAAGCAGCAGCATAGACGACAATAGCAACAAGGCCATCCTCGCATTCTTGGCGCATTTCCTTCTGTTTCACCTTGGTGGCCCAGACACCATCACCGCCTATTCCATGGTGGAAAATGAGCTGTGGCCTCGACACCTTCTTGCCCTCGCTTACAAGATCATCATTGTCGTCTATGTTCTGTTCCGGTCTCTTCCAAATAACCTCCTACTCGATCCCACCCTCCGCATATTCTTTGTCGCCATCATCAAGTACGCAGAGCGGTCTTACTCACTCTACAGAGCCAGCACTAACGATTTCTGCAGCTCCGTGTTCATTTCAAGCAAGCAAAGTCAATTAAACCAGATTTCTTCCAATCGTAGGACAATGGCAGCACATGTGCAGGACAAAAAAGAAAAAGACGAATTGAATGCTTTAAAAGGGGCTTTCGATATGTACTCGGTTTGCAAGCCTTTCTTCGTGGACGTTATTCCACATGTGGATGTTTACAATGTAATTGGAGACATGTTGAAGGAGATGACTATCAAGGAAGTTTTGGGCCTCACAATCATGGAACACAGCAATGCCTATGATGAGATCTACATGAAGGGCTTCGTTAATTGCTCATGTGTCGGCGTCATCCTCAGGGTGATCACTCCTCCGGTATCCTTCTCTCTTTCTTGTTATTTGTTTTCTCCCCAAAGCATGGCTTTGACACTAGTGACGTCACAATCACTTATGTCCTGCCTTGAGCTTCCATATGTCTTGATACCGTTGCTTCTGTCAAGTTCCTGCTTTTTGACTAGCCAGTGATCTTCCTTCTCGAATTTAAGAAACTGGGCAAGTTGGGTTTGCTTCTTGCCCAGCTCATTCTAAGAATTAGGAGAAGATTGTGGCGTGAAAGAAGATGGAGGCCTTCAGAGATGCCGCAACTCAACTTGATCACCAACTGCTTTAGGAATGCAGCAGTACAGTGAAAGGAACATGTATCACCAGACAATCCAAAGAACAGGAGGATAAAGAAATGGGCACGCAGAATAGAATCCAAGCTTAGACGAACCATTAAAGCATTTCAGGAGGCCACAATATTGTTCCCGAGCTGGACCAGTGGATTTTCATGCTAAACATCGTATTCACAGAAGTCTGTAAAGGTGATCAACTTCTTTTAGAGCTTGTCACTGCACATGCTCAGAAATGCTTACAAATATCGTGGGGGCAGTTCAATGATAAGGTAGGGCTGGCTGCACTCCGGCAAGTAGATGCCCCAGGATGGTTTGTCCCTGCATTCCTTAATTTGACAGAAGGCTTGTCAGCAGATCAGCAAGTTCTTGTGTGGCACATTGCGACACAGCTATGTTACCACTGGAAGCCCCAAGAGCTGGACCCGTTGAGTCATCCATATGAAACTAAACCACAGTCTAAGGGGTTAAGAGCATAGAAGAGCACTTGGCGTGGGATGCAGGCATGCAAGTGCCTATCCGACCATATGTTGTATCTGGTGTTGATGCGACTAGAGATAATGGCAACCATGGGTGGAGTGAGCCCACTGATTTACTTGCATGCTTGTTATGATATTGTGTAGTTCCTTGAATAGCATGAAGACTATTTGGCGTCGACTATGACCAGTGATGATGAGGTTGAGGGGAAGGCATGCATGCTGATGCTAAACGAACCTATAAAATTGATCACATATCCATCTTTGTTTCAGATAGCAAGAGTGCTTGCACACCTGATTCTTGTGCTTTGGGAGGACAAAGGTGGCAAGTGATCACATCGGCCTGGTTGGAGCTTTTCATACAAGGAGCAAAGAATACTCGAGCAAGCATGCAAAGCAGGGGAGGGGACATTCTAACATTTGTTTTGTTACGTGTGAATCAAGTGGGAATGGTTGATGCTTTGGATATTGGCGGATACATGACGGGCAGTGCACTGGACACAGTGAAAAAGCTACCATCCTTCATTAAACTATATTTAAGAAATCGTCCGCTTTGATGACGATTGGTGAACAAGTGTGAATAATGTATCCATAGATTCAACTTCGGTAAAATCACAAATTCTCCTTCCACTGGTCTACAAAAATTGGTCTTCATAGCAATATTGAAGATAATGACACTCTAAAATAAACAGTCTTTCAAAGCATAGTTTTTGTACATTTGCTCATTGAGAAACATGAAAGAAATAAAATATAATTTATTGAAAAAAATAATATATGGATGTTTGTTCATAAAGAATAAATAATCACATAGAAATATTTTATGATAATAGATTAATAATATCAGCGATAAAAAAAATCTTATTTTTCATGAAAGAACAAAAAATATATTTTTTTCTCTTTATATTCAAGTTGTTGCATTCATTTAAAGTTATCAAAGCATAAATATAAACAAAAATAGTAATAGTTGTTCAAAATTTATTTTATAATTTTTTCTCATTCAATATAAGTAATCTCAACAATTGTTCTATTATTCTTTTTTTATAATTTTATTTTTTTTGGTACTTTTCTAATGAACAATTGCTTATAAATTTCATGTTTTTGTGCAAAAAATCAAATTCTTTAGATAAAAATTATTCTTCTCTGTTAGCTCAAATAATTTTTATATTAAACCAATTTTTTATTTTTATAAGACCTTCAAATTCCTTATATTTTTAAAATACCTTTAATTTATAAACTACAAAAGATATCAAACTCATATGAATAAGGTCATAACTAAATAATTAATAATATCTATTGTTTTTTTGAAATAAAATATTCATTTGTTACAAATATCAACATGAACTAACTCAAGAGACTATATAACTTTTTAAAACTTAAGAATGATGATTATTGGTGCTTATCAAAAATATAACTTTCACAAATATAATCAATATTAAAAATACAAAAAATATCATTCAACATTTTTCATTTTATGACTTAAATCTAACAAAATACAAATAATCATTCTAATAATATCACAACAAAGGTTTACTCTCAACCTCTACTACAAATACATTACTTTTAATATGAAATGTTTTTATTAAATACACCTCATTGGCACCATTCATCCTCAAATATACAAAATAATGTTGTTATATTACTTATCTAATAATTAGTGAACCACAATCTAAAAATTCAAATACTAAACAAATATCATGAACCAATTTTTTTATCATTTATCATTCGTTATGATTAAAAAAGTGTCTTGACATCTATTCTATTAACTTATGTCTTCATTCATATTCACATAAAAATTTCTAGACATTGAAACTTAAGGAAGTCCACATCATTGTAATAATAGAAGTTGAATATAAAAGTTAAATGAAATTCAAAACATTGTTTCAAGGTGGCCTTGGTTTACACATCCTTTACACCTCTTTAAAGGAAAATATTAATTAACTCAAAATTTTAATCAATAATTATTGGCCTCATACATCGCATACATATCTTTAACGATTTCTAAACTAAAATAGAGTGATAAAAGATAAGCTATGTAAAGATATAGGTCCTGCCAAAAAATGTGATCCCAGATTGCTGAAATCAATTGGAGTTGCTGAGCTTCACTTCCATGCTTTCCTTCCCTAAACTGCTTACCATCTTTCCATTGCCGCTTTTTTTTCTCTTGATGAGAACGAGCTGCTCTTGCTCTTTCAGTAGCCAATGGGATGCCTTCGAGTATTGCTTCTTCCTGTTGCTTAGCCCACCAGTCTGGTTAAACAATAATGCAACTTATCTTAAGCTCACCTAGTTAAAAATAAGATTTGAAATAACAAAATCACATAACAAAATAAAAAACAAGATGCTCTTGCAATTAAAAATGGCAAATGTAACTATGACATAACTTTTTTTGTTTCACGATAGTTTTAGCCTCGTACTTTTCTCTATCCCCTCTGCCTGCTCGAACAAGAGCTACACTCTCCTGCTTGCTGAAGAGAAAAAGTAGTGAGCGGATATATGAACACACCATAAAATGGCAAAGCAAACTCCTGAGGCTTGTTAATTTCTTAGATAGATGCCATGTAATACCACCTAGGCTTCTCAAAATAACCCTAATAAGCAATCAAATACAACAAGATTTAAGACAAAGAAAAAGAAACAAAGCATATTGTATACAAGAGTATAGAAAGACTCAATCATTGGGACCAATGATCAAGCATCGTGTTAAGTGTATAAAAAAGAATGGTTGATAATATAAACATCATGAATAAGGGACTGTTCATAAATTGTTGTGCTATGATTTTGCCAAATTGTTGTCTAAATTAGCTCTTATCAACCCATGATTAATTACAGATAGTGCTGTCTCGATTAATTGTTCAACAAGAAAATGCTAACCAGTAAAGAAGAAATGATTTAATGCCATTGAACAATATGGATGTATTTCAAAAGCTCTTTGCATCTTCAGTATTCCTTTTTGAATACCAACAACTACAAGAAAATAACGCTAAGATGAATGAGCCATCAATAAAAAAAAATTTTAGTGAACCAAACCCACCCCATTATGAACAAAAAAAATAATGAACTGCCTACGCTACCTCCTAGATTGACAAGTACAATCTCACCTTCATTTGTTTGCAATTCTGTAATTCCAAGAGCCACAAGAGCATTAATATTTTCTGGATCTAACTACACAATGAAAACAAATAAAAGGGGAATATAAGAACACATAGGGCATGTCATGAAATTTGTACTAAAAATTAAAACTAACTTACATCAAGTACTCGATGAAAGGCTTGTCGAGCCTTGTCAAATTGACCAAGTCTGTATCTACAGTAACCTATACCAAGCCTCGTAGCTCCAGGACAACTAGGATAAGCTCTTAGCTCTTTCTGGCCAATATCATAATCTGTTCGTTAAAAGAGCTGTCTGACTAAATGCATGTCACTATATACAAATTACAAACATAAATTTGCACTTTCAAGTTTCACTGAAATTAACACCACATTTGTGATTAAATGCTTGAAATACCACAATGCAATAAACCAAATATATGCTCAAGAGGAGATAGGATGACTCATCTTGTCACATTTCAAAAGAAAAATACCAAATAGAAGTGCATAATATAGGCTCCAAAAAAATTGAATATAAAAAGAAGCAGTTTCAGGCATGCATTACCCTACATAACATAGGGTTTCATGATTGAACTCAACTTCCATGTCACGAAAAAACTTAACCTGAAAATGAGTAAAGCATGCCCTAAACAGTATTTAATTTTTGCTATATAATATTTAATTTGGAATCTTCAAGAAAAAAAATTCAATGTACAAAAATATTTTTATCATATGTTTGGGCATAAGAAGTGCTTAAACATACCTTATAATAGTATAAAAATCTCTTTTATGACTCTACTGCTTTCTGATACTGATCTTAATTCTCCCCAGCATCAAACTCAACACAAGCCTACAATCAAGAACTTCCAATCAAGGTGGCAATAACAAAATTCAGTGTTTGTAAATATTGACTTTATGTAATTGAAATAAACAATCTAAAAGTTAAACAAAACCATAAAGGTTTAAGTCCATGCATTTTTATCTATTATGCAAGAGAGATTTCCAACAAAGAATCTTCCTTCTTTCTATCCATCTTTTTTTCCTGAAAATTTTATAGTTTTATTCCTTGTTCTATTATCCCTTTTTTTGATAATATGGTCATGCTTTATGAAGAAACTACAAAATCATTGAGAAATGAGTTAAAGCTGTTAAAAATAACATAGTATCAACTAGAAAGTAGTACTCAAGATAAATGTCAAATGAAATATAAAAATTTGTAGAATATTTGTAGAAATTCAGATAATAATTAAATAGAAGTATTTCAAATAAAACAAAATTCTGAACAACTCCAGCTAGATATGCAAAGTGCCAAAACGAATTTGCCAGAAAAAAGCACTATGCTTGATCCATCTAAAGAAGACAAGCCAAAAGTAATTGTTTAACTATAGACGTATGTTAATGCTTGGTTAAAGAGAGGAGTTCATGCTTGAGGGGCAAGTAAAAAGAAAAAAAATCATAACAAGGGAAAATAAAGAGCAGACTAGAAATGCAAATATCATTATAGCAAAAATGGTAATCTAATTTCTAAAAATAATTAAAGCACATGAATAAGCAAGCATTAGATTCCAATGCAAATCCTGTGTCATTTAGTAGTGCCTCACACTCCTAAGCTAGACTTAATCCAGCTTAAGTGTATTAATTTATTCAATAATGGAGATTAGATTAAGAAAGAGATAAATCATGCAATATGTTTGCTTAAAAACTTATTAATGTCAACAACCATATCAAATAACAAAACATGTCATTAGCAATAATGAACACTTAAGCAACAAAAAAATGAAGATTTACTGTAAAATAACTAGTTACTTCAAAAATACTAACTAACTAACATTAATATATCATGCTATACATAAATATGAGAGTAAATTGCATATAAATCTGAGTTATGATCTAATTGTCAGTAGGTTCCTTCAAGATTTATAATAAAGCATGCAAGTCAATAAGTATTCCAATAATAAATAGGTCCAAACTTAGCATATTCAATTAAAACACAAGGTTTGGTTATGATAGACTTGTGGATTATCTTAGTATATTTATAATATTCTTAAAGTACTCTTTATTCTAGTCAGCATCTGCCTATCTCCACCTCTCCAATAATGATGTCATTTTCTACAATCTCGAGCATGTTTTCATCTCTTATCAAAGCTTCCTTGGAGTCCTCCGCAAGGCAATCGTATAAATCACTTCCTTTTAAGTCTTTCATAATGCGCTTACTAAAATTAAGATATAACAAAGGTGCCCAATGAATGTTCTCCCTTTATAAATTGCTTATAAGTCTGCATTTTTCTCTAATTCTCAACAAGTTCCTTCAAGATTTATGATAATACATGCATGTTCATAAGTATGCTCATAATAAGCAAGTCTAATTTTAACAAATTTAATTAAAATAAAAAGTTGGTCAAGTTTGGACAAGTTAGGGTAGTGGATTATTATAACATATTTATAAGATCCTTAAAATACCCTTTGTCCTAGTAGGACTCCACCTCTCCGACAATGATACCATTTTCTATGATCTCAACCATGTTTCCATCACCTCATCCAAGCTTCTTAAATTCCTCCACAAGCCATTCATTTGAATCACTTACATCTAAAAATAAGATGTAACCAATGTTTTCGATGAATGTTCTCCCTTAATTACATCTCTAAATTGAAGCTTATGATCCTTGTGAAAAATGTTTTAAGCTTTGCTTTATTTTTAATTATTTTTAGAAATTATTGAATTATAAAAATACTTTTTATTATTTATTTGGTAATAGTAACAACATCATTTTTCTTTCTCCCTTATTCCCATTTTTTCGGGTCAACCTCAAGAACCTTTGTGACCCTCACTTGTGAAGGTTTGCAAAGGAATCAGCTACCTGGGAGAAGACCTTAAAAATGAAAAGGAATCAGGGAATTAAATAGATGATGATGATATAGTAGATATAATTATTTGAGAATTAAAGTATGACATACAAGTCTCATGTTTGCATTCATGTTCTGATGCATCAATGCTTTTATGACATTGAGTAATTAGTTTTTAATTTAAATTTTTTAATGTTAAGTATCACACAAGAAATGTCATTGTTTGGTTATCATTGTGTTTCTTGAGAATTTTATATTTATATATTATTTTAACTTTAGTACCTTGTTTATGATTTTTAAATAATTATTATATCTTTTATTAAAAATATCAATATATTAAATAAAATCTTCATTATTTAATTTCCATAATAATTATTTTCTCCAATTATTGAAAACTTTTTATAAACTAATAAATTTGTAGTGATTATTGTATTAAAAAATTTTGAATACATATCATATATATATATATTGAATATTTGAAACATTGTTCTACCTCATGTTTCAATTTATAATAGGTTTTATGTTATTGACATCTCTTCAATTATTACACTATCAAGAGAACCTTTTTCATACCTAGTATGACAACATTTTTAAAATTTTAAACTCTTCTTTACAATAATGATTTTCTTTACTATAGGGTTTTATTTAAACTAAACCACTTCTGAATTTCTTGTTTAAAAAAATTAAATTTCAAAATTCTTGTTCTTTTTCATATATTTCTCTAAATTGTCTTTATAATTTAAATATAATAAATATAAAATGCAATTAAAATTATAACTTTAAAAAATCCTCATCATAAATTTTTCAACATTAAACTTAGGGACATTAGTTGCTATATGTATAATTGAAATTATTGAATGAAGTGTAATTTTTGTAATTCTTATAACTTACATTATTAAAGTTTATTAAGTTGACCTAATAACAATTTGATCATAATAACATAAAAGTTTTAATTTATATTATGCTTCATGTAAATATTTTTGTAATTTAAATTTTAGTTTGATAGCTTTGTTACGTTTGTGTTAAAAACTATGTTTAGCAGGATCATTACTTATTTTAGTTAATTAACTTACATTATTAAATCAAATAATTTTTAGCTCAAGCTTTAAAAAACAAATTCCCTTGTTTTGGTGAGAGAGAAAAATAATTATGATACATCTTATAAGCTCAAAATTTAAAATTCTAACAAATAATCAACGTATTAGTTGGTATCAATTATTATCTTATTTAAATCAATTCTTGATGTTAAACTAAAATTGCATCAATTATGTAATTATATTAACAATTATTTTCAATTTGGTTAACATCATAACTTTTATTTCATTTGCTATGATATCTATTTTTCAATATTTTGTATCAATTAAGTAGATATCTTATCAATTTTTCTAGAATTGGTAAAAAAATTTTGTAGTTTGTAGTAAATTGAAGTCCATATTATTTTTACTTATCTTACACTTTTGTTTATAAATATGTTTTAGCAAGTGTGAATCAGAAGTGCTATAATATCTTGCAACTCTTTGTATCTCTCAAATAATTGTGTAGTAATGTTTCAAAAAGGAAGTTAATGGATTCTTCTTAAACATTTTTAAAGTTTCAAGTTCATTCTCAGATTCTTTATTAAATAAATTAGTCAACCATATATATCATATATTAAATCTTAATATTGCTACTATCTATGGAATAGATGCCATGAGATATATTTTGAATGATTTTCTATCTTACCCAAGAATTAACAAATGTCTTATTGATCTTTTTATCAATTTTTGCTAATTTATTTATAATTTTTTTGCCAAAAGTTCTTTGATATTTTGTCTTATAACAAATGTCAAATATATTATCAAAATATTGGTAAAGATTAGTGTCATCAACAATCTTTTTTTCATGAACAAACAATGTGCTGGGAAAATTGGTATAGGAATAAAATTTAGAGGTATATTTATAACTATGAAGATTCTAAGACCTCGATTATAAGTAAAGCAATAATGAATATAAATGTGATTCCTGACTATCATTCTTAGACTTAATTGGTAAGGGGAAATGAAGAAATGAATTTACTATCCTCATTTTGATGAAAACAATGGGAATGATATGTGGCTATAGCAATTGTACATGTTTATTACTTTTATTTGATAAAGTTTGTGCAATACATAAATATTTTTAGCCATATAATTACTGTAAATTCGATTAAGGTATACAATTTCTTTTGATTTAAAATTTTAAATTTAAAAGTATTTAAACATTCAATACAGTCAAATTGAATGTTTAATTTTCAAATTTTAAATTTTAAAAATGGAAGCATTGTGAAATTGTAAGATTTAAATTATAAAACATAAACCTTGATTCAGCTTAATTTATAAAAATGAGCTTATAAGTTTATTATATTGTTAACTTTTTCTCTCATCTTTATTTTTATCCTACCATGAATTCTTGATAAGATATGGATTGGATTCTTAAATATTAGGGGTTGGTGGATAAAGATAGGAGAATTAAATGAAAAACTTTTATATATGATGAATTTTAGAATATCATAAGCAAAGATGAATATAATAAAAAGAAGAATCTATTACCATATCATACATAGATTCTTAAATTTAGGGAGCTTTATATAGAAGACCAAAAGGGGTGTTATTAGAAGAAGGTTATTTAATAATGAATTATGGCTACTCCAACCCAAGACTAGTTTATTATAAAGTAAATTCTTCGTTTAAGGTGATATGACCAAGGCTATAAAGTTATTAAGATGTGCTTTTAATTTAAAAAAACAAAACCATAAAAGGGGAATTTGGACGATCCAACTTAGTGGATACTAAGCAAAAAAATTGTGGTAAGCTATGAGGAAGGAGGATTAGAGCTTCAAGCAAGGAAAGATCTTAAAAAAGTGAAGTCCTCTACATGACTTTTCAACATAAGATAATACTTGAGTTCATATAATAAATTTAGCTATGATCTAAGCCAAGATAACAGGTAATTGCTTTGTGAAAATATTTATGAAACCTTGGAAATTGATTTTGAAAATAATTATGAATTTGTTTTCATTAAACTTGTTGAAGAAGGAGGAGCTTCTTTCTACCCAAGAATAATGAAGATTTATTTTTGTAAATGAATGGTTCACTTTTCACTCTTTCTTATGTAGTGTTTCTAGTTGAGTGATAAAAAATGTATATTACATTTTTTTCCTTTGAATACAAAGCAGATTACATGATTGCATATTGCATGTTTGGCTTTGGTTATAAATATATGTGGAAATTAATTTTAGAATAGCAATTTGTTGATGAAAAACACTTCGTAACATATACATCACCATGTATAAGTGAAAAGTATGCTAAATGTTATTCGAATTTGGTTATTTATATTTGTTACTTGAGCCTTTATGTTTTAAGCACATATTATCATGGAAAATCATGCTTAAGTAAACTTTAAAATTTTTGTTGACCTTCTTATTTCATAATTTCCTTAAAACTTTATTATTAAGTAGAGATTAGCATATTTCAAAAAAAATTAAACTTTTCAAAAAATTACTTTTAGATATTTGTATAAGCTTATTATAAATGTTTTTTTAGCATTTTTTTTAAAATATTTTTGCGAGAAACAAATAATTTGTTTCTTAATAATTTACTCAGTCTCTTTTTGAAACATTCTCGATATGATGCAAGGAGCTCATTTGCTTAAGATGAATGTAGAAAACTCAAATGTAGTACAAGGCGTAAATTAAAAGGAAGGAAACTAATGAAGCATAAGCAAACAAGTTGATATTTGAAATTAAGAGTTAATGGCATGGAGGACATGTGACCAACCCTAAACAATTAACAAAGGAAAAAAACAATTTTGAGTAAAAGTTTCTATTTAGTCAAATTTTAAATAATCATTCATGTGGATTAATTACATTATTTTAATCATTCTTGATTTTTTAATTATAAAAAAGCACTTTTTGACACAAGTTTCAAAAGAACATAAAAAAACATCAAGTGATAGTGAGGTGATAGAAATTTTCAAGTTTTCTATGAGCAAGATTGCAGTCCAACCTAATCTTAGGGACATTCTCTTGTAAGTAACCTCCTCTCCCTTATTGGGTGTATCTTATGAGCATTGTTCTTGTGGCCCTTCTTTTAAAGTGATATTAGGAAAGTTTTTTATCATCGCCAATCATGATAATGCTAATGTCATTATGAAAGTGTGAAGAAGAGATCATGTTTGATGAGGATCGTTTCGTTAAAAGGGTTGCTCCCTTCAAACTCACTTTACTGGGTAACATTTTCAGTTGGATGAACCAACATGGAATTTCATAGATTACGAATTCAAAGAAATTGGCATCTTTGTATCTATCATGAAAGGTAAGCATGTGCACCTAAGGGTTTCATTAGAATTCTAAAACATTTGATATCAGATGCACAATATTCAAAAATTTTAGTCTTTCAAATGATGGTCCTTGAATGTTTCCAACATTTTAGCTCAATACTAAACCTTTGTAAGCTCTAGTGTCGATCTCATTAGAGCACCATCAAATCAACTTGGTGAACAAGAAGGCTCTATTCTCAATCATGTTAATAGTTGGCAAGTCTTTAATAGTATTGCAATGATATTAAACTTAACAAGGCTCCATGGGGCTCTAGTCTGTGTTTTGGTCAAGCTTACTAACAATCTTCCTCTAGATATTAGAATATCTAGAAAGATTTGTGCAATAATGGCTTATTAAATTAAAAAAAAGCCAAAAACTAAATTTTAATCCCTCTTTAAATCATTTTTCAAGCAAATGTTCTACTCATGAACTTATGAGATTGTTGAAGGGAAGGTTTATAGTAAATATAACATGAAAATTTCAAAAATGTTTCCAATATTTTTTAACAAGATTAAACTAAATTATAAATGTAAGTAAATTGATAATACAATAAAAATAAATAGAAATATGCAATAAATAAAGGTCTACTTAGTTCATCTATAGAACTATAATAATAAGGGAGATTAATGAGAAGTATAGTAACCAATCCTCAAAGGGCTCCAAGTCCGAATAGAACTAGTACATCTCCTAGTTGAACCACTACGTGATGTACTGGATGCAACTGGATCAAATGAATAAGAGTTAAAAGATAGCTACAGTGCCGCTTAAGAATGGTAATAAAAGCACAATTGTCATCCATACAATGTTCAATAATAAGCGAATGAAGGACAATATAAAAAGAATTAAAGATCCAAATGGAAAGGGGTCTTTGATAACGATTTATTTGCCCAATATGTTGTGGATTGCTTGACGACTCACTATTCCGTACTAAGAGAAATAGTGGTGCTTTGCTTTATGATGCTTAGACTAAGTAAAAATAAATAAGATGCTAATTTGGCTAGTTAATAGAGAGAAAATACAAAAAATATTTTTTGATGGATTTCTTTTGTGCTTGTAGATTGTTGGTTTAATGTTTTGTTTTACAAGCATTGTTGGTCCATATTTCAAGATGACTTTTATGATGCTACAAAGGATTTTCTTTTTGGTAACCCATCCCCAAAAGAATGCTGCAGTGCTAATTTAATTTTTCTTTTAAACACTAATTGCAATATATCCTTCAAAGACTTTATGGCAATTTGGATGTATAGTTTCTCAAAAATATACTAAATTTTTGGTAGTTTTGCTATAAAGTTTCCTTCCCACCATCATCTTAGTGGAGCAATCAACTTTTGCTAAGGGGAAATCACTAAAAATATCTTACCTACATAAGAAATCATACTTTCATAGGAGCAACTTCATGATTTAAATGAGAATATCAAAGCTAATAGCTTGATTATTGAACTATACTTTAAGAATGTGTTTAATAATATATCATGGGGGAAACATGTATTACATAAGTTTAACTTCAATAGTTAATTTGTTAATCTAGTCATGCGTATCTATAATATAAGATTGTTGTTTGTCATTTTTAAGGAGAAAGGAAATGGTTCCATTTAACTCTCTAATTGGCTAAATCATGGTAACCCTCCATCCACATTTCTTCTCCACATTGTAGCTAAAGAACTAAGAAGATGTTTAAACATTGAACATATACAAGGTAAAGTGAAGCACTAGGCCACTCCGAGTGGTTGTCAACAAAAGTCCCATTTGTGCTTTATGGATTTCCTTTTACTCTTCTTAAAAGGTGATAATCACTTAATGAAAAATATCAAGTTATTCTTCTCTAATCTCCATGTCATATCAAGTTTGTAGATAAATGTGTAAAGGATCTTCTTTATTAGATCTACAAACACTAAAGATATGTAGGAGAACATTAACAAGGAGCTCTTACTTCAGAAAAGATTCTACCTTCCAATCCTTAACTCAAAAGAACATTATTCAAAGGTAGGAAATAAGTGGTGAACTTCGAACACTAGATTAACAAAACAAGTAAAAAAAAATTACTCTCAAGAATGGAAATGTAGTCACACAAACTCAATAGCTATTGAGAATTTGTTATTCAACCATCTCTCTTATGCTGTAATATCTATAAGAGAAAAATTTAAAACAATTAATTGAGCAAATATTCCCTATGATTTTCTTGATAGAGATAAACATAATACTTATGAATTTTAAAATGTTGCTTAATTATGTAAAGAAGTTAAATAGATACATAAATGGTAAAATATACATTTCTTCCTTAATTTTTTGAGATTAATTGAAAAAAAGAAAAGTAGTTCAATGGACTTCCATAATGGTGGATTTTGAAAAATTAAATTCTAGTCGACTCACTAAAAATAACGAAGGCCTTATAAGTTGTGTTTGTGTGATTGGAGATTACTTAGTAGAGCTATTGTACCATTGAAATACTATTTACTTTAAATTTATGTGATAATCTGGGATCATAGCAACATCATTACAAAATAAAATAATTAATCAATCAATATAATGATTCAAAAAAGGAGAGGTGATCAAATATTATATAGTGATCATAAGGAAAGTCTTCCAACTAATGCCTCAATAATCAAAGGTATGGAAAGCGTTCACATGATCCCTATGGCTGACTTGATTTTATTCTTATGGAAATTACGAATCATTTGGGGACAAAAATAATTAACTAAAATCTTGGAAAACCCCTAGATTTTATCATTTTTCTTTCATTTTAGCTTAAGAAGTAAATTTTGATAAAGTACTTTTGTTGACATAACTAATGTCTGGTTAAACATATTCTAGGAAAAAGGAATGAACATATTTGGTGTGGCTGTTTGTTAGCAGGGAAATCAATGTCCATATAATCTCTCAATTTTTAGAAATGATAACTATTCTTTTTTTTTATATTAGACCATGATTTTTTGTATAACAAAGAATACCAATTCAACCCATTCAAATATTTTCCCATCAAGCTTGAACTTGATTATAGCAAAGATACTATAGAAAGGTTTATAAAATTTTGAGTACTTTTGCTAAAGTAAATTGATTACATAATGTATTACTTTTACAATATTTAATTTGTAGTATTAATATAATAGAAAATTTGTTAATTATGATGCTACTTATCAAATTTATTTTTCTTTTTAGGAATAAGAATTGCAAAGAATGAGAAAAAAGCCATCTCTTTCACAACAATTTCTTTCTCATTTGATCTAATAGCTATTGTAATTATTCATAAATTTTAATTAATTACAAAACATGTTTCTACATCCTCATCATCTAGTACACCTTGATTCATTGACCAGCACAAGCTCCAAATCAACCTTATGTAAAGACTTCTTCAATGGCACCAGTTAAGTATGATGGACTTAATTAGACAATGTATCAAACTCTCTATTTATTTGGAATCATTAAAAACTTTCTTTGTATTCTTTGCACCTTTATCATTGCATTCAATCGTACTAATGTGATCATTAATGACTAAACAAATATGATGACACTTATCAACTATTTCAACAGGTATGGTTACAGAGTTCATTATAGTATTTAATTATATCTTACTTCGTAAGAACTACAATCATAATTAAGTAATCTACCTAGCATAGATCTTTCAGATTGGTCCAAAACATTTTAATAATGCATCAATACTTAGTTTGGATTACTCCAAATGACAACAATTTCTTGGAATGTGCTTTAAAATTTTTTGCTAAACCTAGTATAACATTTAACATCAAGAATATGATCTTCTATGCAACTTTCTTGATGCTGATCAATCAGATATATCTTTTATGCTTCCCCTTTGTGTTAAGGACATTCTAAATCCACTCATTAAAAAGGATTGGACAAATATGCTGACTACAATTTTTTTTGTTACAACATACATTCGCAAAATCCATCAATGTAGTAGTACATGATATCTTACTTTAGAGTAAGATTATCATTAGCTAACTATGTAGCATGAGACGGAATGCTTGGATTTTTCTAAAATCCTTTTGATTTGTGTCAAACTATTTAGTTACAATAACACACTAATATGTTAATCAAACTTATCATTGAGGCACATTGCCTTACTTTTTGCTACTCAATTCCTCAATTTTCTTGGTTTATCACCTCATCAATCTTTCCATTAAATGTTTGCTAATGTGGTTCTCTTCATAAAATATGATAGTTCCTTAGACCAAGACCAGTCGTTGCACTCGTATGTGTGTTATACAATTTCAATGCATAACTTTTGTGGAATCAATCATGCTCACATGATTACCTTTATACATTGTACTCATTTGAAACAATAGATTAATTTGGTAATACTAATACTTCAATGAGACACTCCAATTCATTCAATGTTAACTTGTTAGCATATTAACCACAACCTTTAAAAGTCTTGATAAGAATAATATTCCATTTTAAGTAAAAAATTATAATTATTGCGACTTCAATATCTAATAATGGGGGAAAAGTTGATTAATTATTATTGGGAGATGCCAACTACTTATAACAAATATAAATGGAACTATATAACTTATGATCAATTTAATCATCCACTAGTGAAATTACATATCATCATCTAATTATTCAAAATTTTGAAAATTTAAATTCTTTAGTTTCTAATTGCCACACAAATAAAGCCATCTATTGCATTATTAAAGAAACTATGGGGATCAATTATATCATCAACATGGCTTAATAAACTATATAAACTTTTCATATCAACATTCATATCATGCCAGACATCATATGTAATAAAAGTAGACATTATTTCTTCTATGAAGCAAAAATTGTCCAACAGGATGTAGTTCATGCTTTAAAAAAACATTGAGTATTTATGTTTTAACATTTAAAAAACTTTAGTAAGGTTGTGACATAGTAGCATTCTACACATCACACAGAGGTTCCATTGGATACTAGTCCTACATGGACTTGAAGCCATTCCAATTATGGAGTTGATTACAATTGACCCTTGTTTATTGAGCTTTTAAATTTTTTATTCACCAATAGTTTTAGTTATTGACATTTATAATTTTTTATGTTAGAGGTTTACATGAAAATTTTGTAAAACCACTATAAGGAGAAATTTGTAAAAAACGAAAAGACAGAAGATGAAGACACCAAGATGCTATGATTGTGGTCAAACCAAACATAATACACAAGCTTATCCACAACTCAAATACATAAAAAATAAGGAAGAAAGAAAGAAGAGAATGAAAAAAAAGAAAAGATTTTGAAGCTACTTGGAGTTCTTAAGAAGAATTAAACTTCAGAACTACAAGTAGTGAGGAGTGCTTATGAATCAAGTACATCAAGTGAAAAATAAAAGATTAAGGTAAACACTTGGCCCCGTGAAGCTTTTGAAAATAGTTACATACAAGTTATTATTTTTTTAACTTCTTTAATATCTGTAAATGAAAAATTAAAAATATTTTTCAATAAAAAATGATCACTTGTATTATTTATGAAAAGAGGTTGAAAATAATTTAAATGATGAAATGATTCCATGGTCATTGAGAAAACTTCTTCGAATAAAGAAAGAGTTTGGAAACAAAAATTTATTCTGTTGAACATACAAATTTTTGTAATATTTCACATGATGTTTAATTTTCTAAACATAAATATGTCTTCTTTTATTGTGCCTAATATTTGAAAATTACATCCTTTTATAGTGGTAAAAAAAATCATTCCGTTAAGGACTATAAAATTAGGGAAACTATTTCTTGCTTAAAACGTTGTTTCAAATGACAATGTCAAGCATGATGGGTTCCTAAGATTAGTGAATAGAGAATTTAGAATAAGTTGTTTTCATTATCATTTTACAAAGATATAGTGTTTTGGAGACATTGATTGGTTAGACACAATACACTTTGGAATTATGCATAAAAACAAGCAAATAAAACCTACACTTTATGATTACTAAGCAAAACTTTTATAATTTATGTAGCTATATATTGAGAAAGAAATCAAAATATAGCTCTTCAAACTTGAATAGTTGATGCGCAAGACATATGACTAAAAATTGATCAATGTTTATCTCAATAACATGTGGTCCAAATAGAAGGGTAAGACTTGGAGACTTGTTTAAGCAAAAGATAATCAAATTTGGTCAAATGGAATATTCTACATTAAAAAATAAGCAAGCCAGATGTAGTTAGAGATCTTCCCAAGGAAAACAAAGCCAATTGAAAATTTTATGAATCGTGCTAACAAGGATGGAAAGTTAAATATTTCATTTAAACCTAAAAATGACTTAACTACTAGAGGACCTTTAGGGATAGTTTAAATAGACCTTTTTAGACTCACACATCATAAAGTTTAGGTACAAAAAATATAAATTTATGATTATTAATGACTCTTCTAGATATAGTTGGGTTGCATTTCTTAAGAGTAATAGTGTAAAATTTGAAATCTTAGTTAATTTAATTAAAGAGATAGAAGTGCAAACCTATCTGAAATTAATTTGTGTTCAATGTGATAGTACTAATGAGTTTGAAAATGAGGCACATCAATTTTCATGTCCTTATTCACATCAACAAAATGGGAATGTAGAAAGAAAGAATAGGACCTTGGTGGAGATGTATTAGGCCCCATACATGAAATAAATACAACTAGATAAACAAAACATTGAAAATTTTCACTGCCACAATATCAAGTGAGGACGAGGAACAACCATAAGATGGGGACCTGACGGTGAGACACCCAAACTCCAAAATCCAAAATATATAAACAAGAAAATGTTTTTAATAGAAATTTAATCACACCAAGCCCTCCCTTTTCTCACACACCTCGTGAAAAGGGTTCTTTCGCAGTAGTACCATTCCCAGCTCTCGGTGCGATGGTTGCATGACCTATGATGTAAGAACTAAATGAGATTTTATATATCTTAGTAGATAAATCATAATAACTAACCAAGTATGAAAAAGACATCAAAGTATCATGGACAGTGAAGATGAATCGTATGCATAAAGCTCAAACCATACCAAATGTCATGTATTATGTTAGATGAAAAGCCAAAAGAAATGCCACTTCCTTATAGTTGTGTTATTACTAGGCCCGATTTCCTTTGACACATTATCCTCTTGATTCAATCATCAGCTGGCGTCCAACCAAGCATATAACACTAGGAAGATATTTGATACAAAGATTGATACCCTGCGATCCCACACACTGAGCCTAGTGCCACCAGGGAGTTATGGTACCATACCCTACGACCAAAGCTGAGCCTGGTCTAAATCATCATGGGGATGTAGCACAGAACACTAAGAAGATATCAGATCTGAAAATCGATACCCTAGGATCCTACATACTGAGCCTAGTGGTGAAGATAATGTTCTCTGGGAATCCTATTTTTACTACCATTTTTCCAACCATTAATCCAAATAAATGTGGCCTATCAAAAGATCTTTCCTTCCATATTATTTCTTCCATTTTTTATTTTAGCATACTGTACTATATTGTTTCTTACTTTTTAGGTTTTATGCAAATGAAATAAGCAAACAACCTAAACACCAAGTCATAGTAAAAATCATATAAAAATACATATAATGTGCTACATCATAGGATTAGGAGTTTATCTACAAAGATTTGTTCTACTAATCATCTTGCCCACTTCTTATTTGTTTTCTTGATGTCCTACAAGCCCATAAAATGCTAAATAATCAATTTAAAATATGCTTATTAGCCAAAATTACTTTTTCTAAAAGCTGTTCCCAAACAGTTCCCAAAAATCCAAAATTTCCTTAATTTTTGTTATTTTTTTCTCGCTGGCTTTCCATCGCCGTGGACCTGCCGCACCAAGTGCACTCGGCTCAGCAACGTGGCCTAGTTCAACACGCTAAACCGTTTTCGTGTCTCTTTCTCTCTCCTGTGCTTCCAGCAGACCGAAATATTTTATCGACAAAATTTGAGACCTCCGGTGTCTACAGCCGATCAATCGACCCCATTTTGGTCTCCGCTGCTCACCGAAAAATCTTACACAACCCCGACAACAAAGAAAACAAATTCTTACGTTATGGAAATCTTCGTCAACCGTCTTTGTCACATGCCAGAACTCACGGAATCCTCGTCGGTCGTCACTATCACGTGCCAAAACTCACGAAATCCTCGTTTGCTATTACTGTTGCATGTTGAAACTTTGTTAAGCAAGGCAGCAGCTGTCGGAAATCTCGCCCTCGCAACTCCGACCACCTCCCCACAGTTTGTGTTAGCATAAATGCTTTTCAAATGCAACCTATTTTTGGCTTTTATAACTACGTAAACTGACTTGCCCAAAAGTTCGTGAACCAGTATTTTTCTTAACACCCCCTCCAAATTCTTTATTTGCAAATATATCCTCCGCCCAGAGAAATATACCTTTGTCGAAATTCCAAAAATTGCACATTTACCCAGCACAACCAACATCTTTTTAAAATTGCAAATATACCTTCTACCACAACGAATTTGAACTATGCCAACATTTACAAAATTACAAATAGATCCTCAACGTTACAAATTTATCTCACATCTTTAAGAATTCATAATTTATTTCTTAGAGCTGCAAAAATTACAAACTAAACATCATTGGGCTCATCTCAAAAAGCTGTTTATCAAAATAAAAATAAAAAAAACTAAATCTGTTACAATTTTCTCTCCTTTCAAAAATTTCGTCCTTAAATTTAGAAAAGCTCTGGGTACTGAGTGATCATTTCTGCCTCTACTTCCCATGTAGCTTCTCTTTCTGTTTAACCATGCCATAGACCTTAACCATTGGAATAACTTTGTTTCTTAACCTTTTCTCTTGTCAATCGAGGATCCTCACTAGTGTTTCTGGATAAGTCAAATCTTTCTTATTTTCTACATCTGGATCCATGTAGCTCATCACATGGGAGGGATCTGGAATGTATATCCTTAACACTGAAACATAGAAAACATTATGTACTCCTACCAATTGAGTTGGTAAAGCTAGCCGATATGCCACTTGTCCAACCTTTTCTACTATTTGAAAAGGACCAATGTATTTAGGTTTTAATTTTCCTGTCTTCCAAACCTGATGATACCTTTTGTTGGACTTACTTTAAAAAATACATGCTACCCCTCTTTAAATTCTATCATTCATTGTTTGATATTATAATATTTCTTTTGTCTACACTGAGTTGCTTTCATTCATCCTTGAATAGTTTTGATCTTTTTAGTTACTTCTTCCAGAAATACAAGACCCATCAAACTTCTTTCCTTTCCTTCATTTCAACATAGAGGTGATCAACATTTTCTATCATAAAGTGCTTCATAAGGAGCTATTCAACTACTGGTTTGATAATTATTATTATGGGCAAATTCTACCAGAGGCAGGTGACTTTCCCAATCACATCAAAAATCTAAAATACAAAGTCGCAACAAATCCTCTAAGGTTTTTATAGTTATTTTTTATTGACGATCTGTTTGAGGATGGACAGCTGTACTGAATCTTAAACTTGTTCGAAAATCTTGATATATATTCTTCCAAAAGTGAGAAGTAAATTTAGAATCTCTATCAGAGATAATAACTTTTGGTATCCCATGCAACGTGACAATTTGTTTTACATATTGTTAAGCTAATTTTTCAATAGAATAAGTCATCTTAATAATAAGAAAATGAGTAGTTTTTGTCAGCCTATCGACGATTACCAAAATTGCATTATGACCTGCAGGTGATCTTGGTAATCCAACTACAAAATCCATTGCCACTTCCCCCCATTTCCATTTTAGTATTGATAATGACTATAGAAATCCTCCAGACTTTTGTTGTTCTCCTTTGACTTGCTGACAAAGTAAACACCTTTTAACCCAAGTAACCAAATCTTTCTTCAACACTCATCACCAATATTATTGTCTTAGCTCTTGATACATTTTATTCTCTCTTAGATGTATGGAATAGCTAGAATTGTGAGCTTCTTTTAATAGTATTTCCTTGAGTTGCTGATGTGCTGGTATACATAATCTATCTTGAAATCAGAGTAGACCATCCTGATCGAATTTAAATTCAGATTCTTGTCTGTTGTTGTCCCTTTGGTTTATCTTTTGTATTTTTTGGGTTTCAGTCAGGTCTTCTTTATTTGAAATCAACCAATCTAGCATTACAGATAGGTGAGCTAGCAATGTCGTATTGCTTTGTATTTTAGATTCCAATAGCAACTTGCCCATCGCAAAGATCAATTGCTTTTTTTCTAGGGTAGTAGTTAATAAGCTATTAACATTATCTTTCCTACTGAGAGCATCTACCACCACATTAGCTTTACCTAGATGATATGTGATTTCTACTTAATAATCATTAATAAATTCCAACCATCTTCTTTTCTTAAAATTTAATTCCTTTTGAGTGAAAAGATATTTTAAACTCTGATGATCAATAAATATCAAATATTTAACTCCACATAAGTAATGTCTAAAAATTTTTAGGACAAAAATTATAGCTACTAGCTCCAAATCATGCACATGATAGTTCTTTTCATGTGGCTTAAGTTGTCTAGATGCATAGGAAATTACCTTGTGATGTTGCATCAATACCAAACCTAGCCCTTGTAACGACTCATCACTGTATATCTGATAACCTTCTATGCCTTCTAGCACTACTAGAATTAGAGCTGTAGTTAATTTCTCTTTCAGTATTGGGAAGCTACTCTCTTAAGCTGCATCTTATTCAAATTTTGTTGTCTTTCGTGTTAAATTGGTTAATGGTGTGACAATTTGAGAAAAACACTTCACAAACTTCCTGTAATATCCAACCAATCCCAAGAAGCTTTAGATCTCAATCACAATTAAAAGCCTTTGCCAATCTATGATAGTCAAAATCTTTTGTAGATCTACAAAAATCCCTTCTACACTTCCTTGTCCTAAGAAAATGACTTTGGATAACCAAAACACACATTTCTAGAATTTGGCATATAATTAGTTTTCTCTCAAAGTCTGTAATGTTAGATGAAAATGTGTGCCATGTTCTTCTAAGGATTTGGAATAAATTAGGATATTTTCAATAACGACAACAACAAAGTGGTCCAAATATTTCTTGAACACTCAATTCATCAAATCCATAAAGGTTGCTAGTGTATTGGTTAGCCCAAAGGGTAGTACTAAGAATTCATAGTGTCTATACATTGTTTTGAAAGCTATCTTTGGAACATCTTTTTGCTTGATTTTTAACTGATGATATGCAGATCACAGAACAATTTTAGAAAATATAAGTGCTCCATGCAACTGATCAAATAACTCATCAATCCAAGGTAAAGGATATTTGTTCTTAGTCGTGATTTTTTTTATTTATTGATAATCTACACACATACGAAGACTACAATCTTTTTTTTACTCAAATAAGATAAGTGCTCCCCATGGGATACCCTTGGCCTAATAAATCTTTTGTCTGATAATTCTTGTAGTTATATTTTGACCTCTTATAGTTTAGCAGGTTTCATACGATAAGGAGATTTCAAAATTGGCTCAACATCAGGAATAAAATGAATTTCAAATTCCATTTCCCGATTAGGGGGTAACCCTGCTAATTCATCCAAATATTCTCTAACTGTCGGTACTTCTAAGGGTTAACAAAATTTTCTATCCAAACCCACAATGGATACCAGACATCCTTCACATCCTTTCTTTAGTAGCTTCTAGGCTTTGAGTATAGCAATGATAGTAATTTTTTCTCATATATGCAATTTTCCACATTACCCACATCTACTAATTCCCTTAAACATATGAGAACTTGAAAAACTAGGATTACCTCTTTTTCCTATGAATTTCAATTTAGACTTTAGAGAATTAAATCTTTTCTTCTCTTCATCTTTAATAGCTACCAGGAGTTCCAGCTCAACCGTGCGTGCATTCTCTAGTATGTCTACGTAGTTTGTGATTCAAACTAATACTAGAGCTACTAGAATTTTGTCCCGTAGGCCTCGTCGAAACATGTAACACCATTGTTCTTCGGGTGTTACTAACTGGGGCACATATTTAGCCAGGTGGGATAACTTTATTTCATATGCAGAAACTAACAGATTTCCTTGCCTGAGATTATTCAACTCCTCCCTCATTTTCGCTTTGATTGAAAGGGGCATATACCATTGCTAAAATTCTTTTGTGACTTTCATTGGTAGGCTTGAAAATCAAAGCCAATGTCAAGAACACCACCACAGTCTGGCAGCATCTTTTAGTGCCAAAACTACCAAGACTACTTTTCTATCAGCTTTGCAAGACATCCCTTCAAAGATAACACTCATTTGCTCTAGCCAGTTTTTAGGAATCATAGGATCCTCTTCGTCAGTAAAAGAAGGGGAATGCATCTGCTGAAATTGGTCAACCACCGAATCAATAGATGCTTCTCCTCTATAGCTACCAGTGCTTTCAATTAATCGCAAAAAAGAGACTATGGTTTGCGCTAATTCCTGTTGCATATCTCCTTGCTGCTCTCTTTCTTTACCCTTATCTATACTTTTAGATTTAGATTTTTCCATGGGTTATTTGACAACAAATGTCTAAGCATGAAATAACACTAAAATACAAATGCATATGCTATGCTGGTGTCCTCACTCCTCCTTTCCACCTATTCCTGAATAAAGCTCTGATACCACCTTATCAGGCCACACACCTCAAATAAACACCACTAGATAAACAAAATATCGAAAATTTTTCGCTACTACAAAATTGAGTGAAGACGAGGAACAACCCTAGGTGGGAACCCGATGTTGAGATAAACCCCAACTCCAAAATTCAAAATATATAAACAAGAACATGTTTTTAACAAAAACTTAATCACAATAAACCTCCCTTTTCTCACACACCTCGTGAAAAGAGTTCTCTGTAGTAATACCATTCCCAACTCTCAGACTAATGGTTGCAGGACCTGTGATGTAAGCACTAAAAGAGATTTCATATATCTCAATAGATAAATCACAATAACTAGCTAAGTATGAAGAAGAGATATCAAAATACCATGAATAGTGAAGATGAATCATGTGGATAAATCTCAAACCATACCAAATGTCATATATAATGTTAAATAAAAAACCAAATGAAATTCTAGTTCCTTATAGTTGTGTTATTACAAGGCTCGATTCTATTTTATGCATTGTCCTCTGGATCCAATCATCATCATGAGCTCCAGCCGACATCCAACCAAGCATATAACACTAGGAGGATACCTGATTTGAAGATTGATAACTTGTGATCCCACACGCTGAGCCTAGTGCCACCAGGCAGGCATGGTACCATACCCTGCGACCAATGTTGAGCTTGGTGTAAATCATCATGGGGTCATAGCACATAACACTAGTAGATATCTTATCAGAAGATTGATACCCTACGATCCCACATGTCGAGCCTAGTAGTGAAGGTAATGTTCTCTGAGAATCCCATTTTTACTACCATTTTTCAAACCATTAATCCAGATACGTGTGCCCTACCTTCCATATTATTTCTCCTTATTTTATTTTAGCATATTGTACTATATTGTTTCTTCCTTTTTAGGTTTTATGCAAAGGAAATAAACGAACAACATAAACACTATGTGATAGTAAAAATCATACAAAAATACATATAATGTTCTACATCTCACGGTTAGGAGTTTATCTACCTTGGTTTGCTATACTAATCATCTTGCCCACTTCTTATTTGCTTTCTTGATGTCCTACAAGCCCATAAAATGCAACAATAATCAATTTAAAATATGCTTATTTGTCGAAATTGCTTTTCCAAAAGCTATTCCCGAACGGTTCCCAAAAATCCCAAAATTTCCTTAATTTACACTTTTTCGTTGGTTTTCCATCGACGTGGACCGGCCACACGCAGCACGCCCGATTCAGCAATGTGAACCAGTTCAACTTGCTTAGTTGTTTTCCTTTGTCTCTCTTGTGCGTCCAGCGGAACAGAAATATTTCATCCGCAAAATTGGAGACCTCCTACATCTACAGCAGATCAGTAGACCCTCTTTCGGTCTTCGCCGCTCACAAAAAAAATTTACAGAACCCTGACGACAATGCAAACAAATTCTAACCTTACGAAACTCTTTACTGACCGTCACTATCGCATGTAGGAAGTCATAGAATGCTCTTCGATCGTCGCTATCACTTGCCAAAGCTCACGGAGTACTCGTCGACTGTTTCTGTCGCGTGGCAAAACTTTGCTAATTAAAGCAGCAGTTGTCGAAAATGTCGCCCTTGCAACTCCGACAACCACCATGTGGTCGGTGTTAGCATAAGTGATTTTCAAATGCACCCCATTTTTGGCTTTTATAACTGCATAAATTGACTTGCCCGAAAGTTCGTAAACCAGCAATTTGCATAACACCCCTTCCAAATTCTTTATTTGTACATATATCCTCTGCCCGAAGAAATATATGTGCTGAAATTCCTAAAATTGCAAATATACCGAGCATAGCAAACATCTTTTTAAAATTGCAAATATACCTTCCATCAAAAGGAATTTGAACTATGACGACATTTACAAAATTACAAATCTATCCTCAACATTACAAATTTATCCAAAATCTTTAAAAATTCATAATTTATTCCTTAGAGCTGTAAAAATTACAAACTAAATACTATTGGGCTCATCTCAAAGAGCTCTTTATCAAAATTAAAAAAATAAAAATAAAAAAAGTAAGTTTATTACAAGATGTGTATAACCATGTTAATCGAATACAACCTGTCAAAATCATTTTTGGTGAAGGAAACAAAAACAACTTGTTATGCAATAAATAGAATTAATTTAAGGCCCATATTTAAAAAACTCGTTGAGTTATTTAAAAATAAGAAACTAAATGTTAGTTAATTTCATATTTTTTTGTTATAAATGCACCATTCTTAACAATAAAAGGTCCAATTTGAACAAGTTTGATAAAAAAGTATGCTTAGAATTTTTCATAAGAGCTCTTCTTTTTGAAAAACTTATAAAGTTTATAACATAGATACTAAAAAGATAGAAAATAATTGTGAACATAGTGCTTGATGAATCTATTCATAAGATAAATAATAAAACTTTTCATTAATAGATGAAGTCCTAAAAGAACTTAGACTTGAGCAAAGATGAAGGTGAAAGAGAAAGTAAAATAGAAGAAGAGACAAGCCATCAATTATGTCAAGTTTAGAAATATCAAGCTTCACATCCAAAAAAATCAAATATAAGAGAAGTCAATCAAGGAGTTAAGAATAGAACCTTTACAAAAGAATTAATGATAGTAAATATCTATCTTTCATAGAATTAGTATACAGGATGCCCATAAGGTTAACTATTAAGTTTAAGTAATGAAAGAAGAGTAAAATCTATTTGAGAGAAACCAAGGGTGCGAACTAGTTCTTAAGCCTAGTGATCAACAAGTGATTGGAATGAAATGGTTTTTAAAAAATACATTTAGCAAAAATAGAGTGATCACTAAAAAAGTCAGATCTATTGGTATGTGTTATAACAAAGTTGAAGGTATATATTCTGTGGAGTCATTTCTATTAGTAACACGATTAAATGCCATTAGAATTTTCTTAGTATATTCATATCATAAGAATTTTAGATTCTTTCAAATAGATGTAAAATTTCTATTTTAAAATGAGATAATAAAAGAAGATGTGTGTACAGAACAATCCATAAGTTAAGAGACCCATGTATATAGTGATTATGTATATAAGCTTGAGAAGGGATTTTATGCCCTTAAACAAGCTTCTTTTTTATGGTATCAAAATTTGAGTAATTATCTAGTTGACAGTGGTTTTAAGAAATAAAAAAATTGATAGCATAGTATTCCTAAAATCTTTAAATGATCATTTGTTGCCTATACAAGTTTATATTGGTGACAATATTTTTTAAAGCATAAATGAAAATATGTGTAAGGAATTTAGTGACTTAATCATAAGGGAGTTTGACATAAGTATTATTTTACAAACTAAGTATTCAAAATATTTATTCAAAAAATTTGGGTATCAAAATGTGAAATATAAAGAGATTCTCATGAATCAATCAGTCCATTTAGATTTAGATGAAATTGAGAAATATATTGATAAAAATTTTTATGAAGACTTTGTTAGATCTTTACCATATCTTAGAGTTAATAGATCAGACAACTTATTTAGTGCTAGCTTACGTGTAAGAATTTAAAAAATCCTAAGAAAATCCATCTAAATGTGATTAAATTAATCTTCAAATATATAGAAAGTATAATGAACATTTGTTTAAGGGATCCTAAAAATGTTCTTTCATGAGATCTTACAGGTTTTAGATCTAAACTTTATAAGCACTAGTGTAGATAAGAAAAATATCTTAGGTACATATAAATTACTAAGATATCCTTTAATTTCATAGTTAAGAAAGAGAAAAGATTACATAGCCTTATTGACCATAAAAGTCGAGTATTTAGTGAATGAAAGTTCTTTTGCTCAAGTATTACATTTGAGAAAATAATTTCAAGGCTATGGTTTAGATCTCTAACATATTTTCATTAGAATTGATAATACTAGTGCCATGGCTTTAGCAAAGAACCAAGTTCATCATTGTAGGAGCAAACACATAATGTAAGACATCACTTTATGAGAGACTAAGGAGTAAATGCTTAATAAAATTCACATATGTTTCCACTAAATAGGAATTGGTAGATACATTTGCAAAATTCCTTCCAACTAATCGATTTCAATTCATAAGATAATAATTATGTGTAAAACAAATTGTATAAATTATACCTGTTTTTTCATAGTTTTAAAAAAGTAGAATAACCATGGTTTAAATAAGTAATGATAAGAAAAAATATTTTAAGAAATAATACTAATATAAATTATTTGAACATCAAAATGGAGTATATTAAATAGTAATATAAATTTGTTACACATAACATCTTGAGAAATTTTTTTATTAAAAATGTTTTACATATATCTTTTAATATGTTGAGCATTCTATTATCTTAATATTTTTTTAAAACTACTAAGAATTTGAAATTTTTTTATTTCTATTACAATATTTTTTCCATTATTAAGAAATTTTTATGTGCTTTGGAAATATTTTAAATAGTTTATTGTAATGATGATGTGTAGTTTGTTTTGTTTTCAAATTTTTTCTTCCACTTATCATTATAATACTTTTTATTTAATCATAAAAAAGACCAACTATGGCAAGGTGTTGGGCATCTGTCGAGGTGTTGGGCATCTGTGGCAATGTGCGCACGCGCGCTCGCTGTGGTGTCCAGTTTTTGGACCGTTTTCTTTCTAGTGCTGCTCAGCTTAACACGATGCGCGGCATCTATGTGGCTCATCTGGCCATTGTGGCCTCTACCTTGTTCCATATATGGGAGAATAAGAACCACAGGGTGAATAAGAAGTCCACCCTTAGTAATAACATGCTAATTCAGAGGATCAAATTGGAAAGTACTACCACTACAAAGCTCATTAATCATCATCCTTCTTCGTCCAGCGGGAAGTTCAACCCCTTGGGGTCCCTGGTAACCAGTTTTTGGCTTCCCCCTCTGACGGGATGGATAATGATCAATTGTGACGCTGCAGTGAGAAATGAGAAGGTTGGTATTGGCTTGGTCATTCGTGATCATGAGGGTAGGCCCATGCATGTTGTGGGGAGAGGTTTCATTTCACAAGAAAGTGACGCCTATGAGTTTAAGGCTGTTATGGAAGCTATGGTGTTTATCATGACTAAACTAAAGGAATATCCTGCGATTGAGATCCAGACTAATTCTACTTTCGCATTACATGAGAGAATGCAACGGGTTCGTTGTCCTTTGGAGGGTGGTATTGTTTCTGATGCTTTCCACTTTGTGAGAAAGCTGCCTGCTTTTTGCCTAACTGATGTTTTGAGGGAAGGCAATGCCCCTGTGTGGCAAAATTTGCATGCTCGACTGATATGTCCTGGGAAAGGGGAATGTCGCTACCCAAGCCGTTACTTAAGCTCCTACTAGCTGACTTTGCTTTTAAACCCCCATAGTGGGTTGTATAATGTACCTTGGCCACTTTTTGATAAGAAAAAGACCAACTATGCATTTTTGAGGAATTAACATTTTTGTTAACAATAAATCATTATGATATTTTAAATGCAATTAAAACTCTTTAATGATGCAAATTTTTGAGAAATAAGTATATTTATATGTTGAAAAGATGTTTTTTGAGTGAAACAAATAATTCTAATTGTTGAATATGGACTGCCAAAAACTTTTTTGATGCCAATGAAACCTAAAGTTTTTTAATAATGAATTTTTTGAGTAATTTTTAAATCTTGCAACACAAAATCAAACAATTATTAATCAATTTAAGATCCTTATCAAGTGTACGTGGAGTAATTGACATTTGAAGATAAGTCAATGAGTGTTGGTGGCTTTGTTCAAATGTAGCTCTACATGTAAATTAAGAAGTCATTTTTCTAGCACTTAACGGAATTGTTGCCTAAAAAAATCATAGTCTATACTTTATTTTAGTTAGAATTATAAAACAAAACACTTCATATTTTTATGACAAATATGACTGTATTATATTACTCATGAATTTTAATTTTTTGTGACATAAGGCATGTATTTCATACATGTTTATATTCAAATAAATGTACCTTAATAAAACTTTATTATGTAGATTAAGTTGCATGTGGTCATGAAGGACATGCATTTGTTGCATTATTTCTACTATGCATTAAAATGTGCAACATTAAAAATTAATTCAAAATTATATAATAACCATAGATGTCGTCATTCGATAATTGGATGAGAAGCTAATAGATATTGAGTATGTGATGTTTGATATGTTGCATAAATACACTAAGATCATTGCTAATCTTGAATTGGTTATGAGCTAAGAGGTGAGGACTTAATTTATTGGTTATCTAAATTATTTGTACTTTTATGATCTTAAGGTCATACTAGCACAAACAGATTAATTTAGTTGAAATTTACATTGTTGCAAGACTATACAGCGTAATCGTATTAATAAGATCAATTTTACAAAACGATATCTTCATAGACATCTATCACAATAGTGCAATATTATTATCATTCCACTATGATATAAACTTATATATGAGTTAGGTTTTGGTACTCTAATATTTTTTTTGGTTTATTTGTGTAATTTGTGTTTTATCTTCTTGTCATGTAACCACAGTCATTCATGATTACTACTATGAGCTTCTCATACAACATATTATATGCTATATTCTTTCATCATGCAAAATTTTTTGAGAGTTAAAAAATTAGGTTGGGTAAATTTGTCAAATTGTATATTAGAATGTACTTGTATAAGTAAGATACATTAGGATATCTAAAAGAAATAGCTTTGGATAGGCACTTATTATAAGAAATAATAATTTAATACTTATTAATTTCTTTAAAGATGGAATTTATTTGTTGGAATGTTTTAATTTTCATATATTCCTTTAATTCATATAAATGGAAGTTATTTTTGAAAGAATTGGTGGGCTGACCCGGTAGGGGCGCCCATAGTTCAAAGGAATTCAGGCCGCAGGCAATGCCGAACGGAGCACGGCAATTTCAGGCCGCAGGCGACGACAGAACAGTGCAAGATCAAGTCAACCCGAACGAGGTGATGAAATCCTAGTCAAGGAAGGGGGGAGCCAGCCCCAAAGAGGCTGGAGTATAATAGGAAGTGAATTAGCTTTAAAGCGCAATGGCAAAGACTTTTCTGCGATGTGGGACTAAATTCCAACCTTACTATCAAAGAAATCAGAAGAACTAGCGCGATCGGACGGCTGAGTTTATTCAGCCTAAAATGACATGCAGAAGAATCGAACCCATGTTGCACGGATATGCGCCAGGACACGGAACCATTAAGGTAAACTGTTTTAATTTGAATTATGCCAGAACACATTTTACTAATACATGTAAGATAGTATGCGTGCTGCTCAGATCAAGTCCGCTCATATCGAACGGACGAGATTAATCTCAAACGGTAAATTCGAGATTGAATCCGTGCCATCCGTGTTTTCGCCCGGATCGAACGGTAGCTGTTTTCTGTCCGTTACCCAAACGGCTAGTTGATTTTAAGAGCCGTTGGGAGTGATTTTAGAGCTAAAATTTAAGCTCTATAAATAGGAAAGATTGAAGAACTTCTAGAGGTGACATTTTGCTAAGATCTCAAAGTTTCAGATCACGACTTCGAGCAAAAATAAGTGAATACGGTGCTTCTAATTTCATAAAGAGAAAGTGGCAAGAAGGATTTCGAAAGTAGAGGTTATTACTTCAAAAGTCTCTTAATTTCTATTCCTCTATTTTTCGATCGTGTGTGCCTCTTATTTTACTTCAAGTTATTTTATGTTTTGCCAATTTTTGGATTCTGTTCTTTGTGGTAAGGGCATCCCGGCATTGTGCAAAAGCCCAGGGTTTGAGTTGAGCCCGAAAAAACTAAAGTAGGTTCGGGATTAGCCATAGGAAAAATCCCAAGTAGGTTTTAGGTGAACCATACGAAAAACCTCGATTGTAATTTGGTATTTGTAGTGTTGTTTTTCCCAACACCGGTTGGGGGTGAATGTAGGCTCGATTTTGAGTCAAACCACCTTAAAAATCTTGTTTGTTATATTTCTTCTTATTCGCGCTTAAAAAATTTAATTTTTAATTGAAACTGAAAATCGAAACAAATTTTATTTACCACAATTCACCCCCGACTTGTGGGATTTCCTTAAGCACAAAGAACTTAAATTGGTATCAGAGCGAGGAATCCCAATGTACGTGAGTAACATCACGTGGGAGATCGGCTTGTACTAAGAGAAGGTTTATTCATAATTTTTGTGGTTTTGAGTTTTTTAGTTTTATGGCTTCTTCTTTGGTTGAGATGAGTGCAACTTTGTTTGAAGGTTTTTCTTCAAATCGGCCTCCCTTATTTAAAGGAGAATTTTGCTTGTATTGGATGAATCGTTTTAAAATTTTTATTCAATCTATTGATTTAGAATTATAGGACGTTATGACTAAGCCTTGTGAACTTCCTAGAAATTCTTCTACTAATGAAGTCAAGCCTTTTAGTGAACTTAATATTGAGCACAAAAGATTGGCTCAATTAAATGCTAGGGCATTGAATTATCTTCATTGTAGAATTTCTCCTAGTGAGTTTACACAAATTATGAATTTGCATACGACATTTGAGGTATGGAAAAAACTCGAAGTAACTTATGAGGGCACCTCACAAGTGAAAGAGACAAAAATTAACATCCTCACCCATAACTATGTACTTTTTAGAATGAATCCCGATGAGAGTATTAAAAGTATGTTTTTACGATTTAATGATATTACAAATGGCTTGACAATTCTTGGGAGAGTATTCTCAAATGGTGATCTTGTAAGGAAAATTTTGAGAATCCTTCCAAAGGAATTTGATCCCCTTGCAACGGCTATTAAAGCGGCCAAAGATATCAACAAACTTTCATTGGATGAACTCCTTGGGGAACTACTCACAACCGAAATAGAGATGACTAGGAGACTAACAGAAGAGGCTTCTACAAGCAAGTTAAAGCATGAAAGGAAGAACGAAGAGCCCATGGCCTTTAAAGCCACCAAATATGATTCGGATTCCACTTCTACCTCTTCCACTGATTTGGAGGATGAGGTAAGCTTTCATGTTAAAGGTTTAACAAAAAATTTGGCAAAAAATTTTCTTAATAAGAAATGGAAGAAGAAGAGCAATAAGGAAAGGAAGAAGCCACCAACTTGCTTTGAGTGTGGTCAAAACGGTCATATTAAACCGGAATGTCCAAAACTTAAGGATAAGCATATTAAGGAAGAAAAGAAGAAGAAGAAGAGCTTGAAGAAAAAGAAAGCTTTCCAAGCTACATGGAGTGCCTTCGAAGATTCAGATGTTTCAAGCTCAAGTAGAGGAGAAGAGGGATGATTTGTTTTATGGCAAATGAGATATCTTCAACATCCTCAAGTGAAGAAGAAGAAGAAAATGAGGTAAGCTCTTGGACAAGAGATATTCTTGAAAGTAATTATATTGAAATTATGAATGTCTTGACTTCTTTAATGAGTGCTCATAAAAAATTAAAAAAGATTTACAAAGAGAAAGTTGAATTGCTTGATTTTGTTATGAAAGAAGATGAAAAGAAAAAGATAGAAAATCAAAATTTATGTGATGAAAAGGCTTCTCTTATTATTGAAAATACTTCTTTAAAGCATGATATTTGTGTTTTGAAAGAAAAAATACAATTTTCTGAGCATGCTAAAATAAGAAAAACTTCACATACTTCTCATGCTTCACATGTTTATTATTCTTCACATAACTTCAATTTTGAAAAACCTAAATACTTAAGCATGCCTAGGCCATCAAATATTGTTTGTTTTTATTGTTATAAACATGGACATACTTCGAAAGATTGCTTTTTTAAGAGAAACATGTATGCACATAAACAAAATTTTAGATGGATTATTAAGAATGAGAATGTGAAAGCTCCATTTAGTGCTCAAACCAAGTTTGCTTGGCTTCCCAAGAGTAGAACTTAGAATACTAGAAGAAAAGGTCTCCAAAATATTTGGAGACATTCTATGATAGGTCTAGAACATTTAAAAAACTTAAATTGATGATTTAATGGTGTGCTTCTAATTTAGATTTTACTCCTTATATAATCAAAATCGAGAAGAAAATCAAAATCCACATCTTAGGTATTCATCTGTTAGAAAAGCATAAAGAGTATTTAATCTAGAATCATAGGGTAGAGGAAACAATACATGTTATGTTTGATGAGTCTATACAACTAGTTAGTGAGAAGCATTGAGAAAATGAAATAAAATTAGTAAAGAACTTTGATTTGAATAAGAATGATGAAAGATTAGAAAATCTAGAAGTAAAAAAAAACAATTTATCTAGATGATGGAAATTTATAACCTCGCATCTAAAGGATTTGATCATTAGGAGATTATTCACTAATTATTCAAATTTATGTTTTGGTAGTAGAAAAGAAGAAATATGTAAAGAATTTGGAGATTTTATGTCTAAGAAAATTGAAATTAGCACGATGGTAGAGCTATTCTTTCTTAGGATTGCAAATAAGACATGAAGTTCAAGACTATGGTCACACCTATTAAAATTGATAAAACTAATGCATAAGTACTAGCTAAAAATGAAGTTCATCATTCTAGGACTAAGCACATAGATGATAGATATCACTTTATTAGACACCAAGTGGTCGAAGGATTGTTCAACATAGAGTATTCCCACTAAGCTTGAATTGGCTCATTTTTTTTTTACCAAACTTATACCATCGTAGCAATTTCAAACATTAAGGGAACAATTAGGAATTTTAGACATTGCATAAGGTTCATTACCTTTTGATGGTGTCAAAGGGGGAGAATAGTTAGGAGTTAGGGGGAGCATCAAGATAGGGGGAGCATGTTAGCTCTTAATTTCCTCCTTCAAAATTTTCTCCTTAAAATTTTTTTTTTATCACATTTTTATATTTAAAACATTTATGTCTTGTCATCATCAAAAGGGGGAGATTATTACACCCTTGTGTTTGATGAATCAAGAATAAATGTTTAAAGTTCATATGGGCTTGCTCTAAACAAAATTGTTTATATTTAATTAAGACAAGCCATGAACTCTAAATCTCTAAAATAGTGGCCTTCAACGCTCTTGGAGTCATGGCAAGCTTCAAGGAAATTGAAGACATGTACTAAAGCTTTTATACTTGATTTTTTTTTATTTTTCTTAAATTTGATATGTCTAAATTTTTAGATGATGTGGCACACTAGTAGTATTAATATTTAAAAATGTTATAAAATTAATAATGATTGAATTTTGATTTTTGGGCCAAGCTTTATTGACAAAAAGTGTAGACATTGGTATTTGATTTTTTAAAATTATTTAAGAAATAGTTTTCATGAATTTCTTTTAATAATCATTTAGAAAACTTATAATACTATGGTAAAATAAAATTATTTTGGTATACTTATATTAAATATTTTGGCACAAAAATTCCCACAAAACACCCTAAAACAACGTTACTCTAGGGAATTTTCACTGTAGCATTGGGCGGGTCGACTAGACCCAACCACTGGCCCGTCCAGGCTTTTAGTAATTTTTAAAAAATAATAATAAGTATAAAAAAATTTGTGGGCTGACCTTGTAGGGGCACCCATAGTCCAAAGGAATTCATGTCGCAGGCAACGTCGAACGGAGCATGGCAATTTCAGGTCGTAGGCGATGACGGAACAGTGCAAGATCAAATCAACCCGAACCAGGTGATGAAATCCTGGTCAAGGAAAGGGGAGCCAGCCCCAAAGAGGCTCAAGAGTAATAGGAAGCGAATTAGCTTTAAAGCGCAATGGCAAAGACTTTTCTGCGATGTGGGACTAAATTCCAACCTTACTATCAAAGAAATAAGAAGAACTAGCACGATCGGACGACTGAGTTTATTCAGCCTAAAAAGACATGCAGAAGAATCAAACCCAGGTTGTGCTGATATGCGCCAGGACACGGAACCATTGAGGTAAACTGTTTTCATTTGAATTATGCCAGAACACATTTTACTAATACATGTAGGATAGTATTCACGCTGCTCAGATCAAGTCCGCTCATATCGAACGGACGAGATTAATCTCAAACGGTAAATTTGAGATTCAATCCGTGCTGTCCGTGCTTGGGCCCAAACCGGACGATAGCTATTTTCTGTCTGTTACCCAAATGGCTAGGTTATTTTATGAGCCGTTGGGAGTGATTTTAGAGCTCAAATTTAAGCTCTATAAATAGGGAAGATTGAAAAATTTCTAGAGGTGACATTTTGCTAAGATCTCAAAGCTTTCAGATCACGACTTCCAGCAAAATCAAGTGAATACGGTGCTTCCAATTTCATAAAGAGAAAGTGGCAAGAAGGATTCCAAAAGTAGAGGTTATTGCTTCAAAAATCTCTTAATTTCTATTCCTCTATTTTTTGATCGTGTGTGCCTCTTATTTAACTTCAAGTTATTTTAAGTTTTGCTAATTTTTGTATTCTGTTCTTTGGGGTAAGGGCATCCCAGCATTGTGCAAAAGCCCGGGGTTTGAGTTGAGCCCAAAAAAACTCAAGTAGGTTCCGGATTAGCCGTAGGAAAAATCCCAAGTAGGTTTGAGGTGAACCGTACAAAAAACCTCGATTGTAATTTGGAATTTGTAGTGTTGTTTTTCCCAACACCGGTTGGGGGTGGATGTAGGCTCGATTTTGAGTCGAACCACCTTAAAAATGTTGTGTGTTATATTTCTTCTTTTTCGCGCTTAACATATTTAATTTTTAATTGAAAGCAAAAATTGAAAAAAATTTTATTTACCACAATTCACCCCCCGTCTTGTAGGATTTCCTTAAGCACAAAGAACTTCGCTCCAACGTCTAGTTCAAAATATAACTTTAATCAGTACAAATAAAAGATATTTCCACCCATTAAAATGCAAAACAGAAATATGTTGAATAATGGTGGCCCTGCAAATTGATGTGTACCGAACACTATAGCAGATTCGACAAAAAAATAAAATAAAATAACGAACCTTCTCATTGACAAGGAGGATGATGGCTTGTGCTAGATTGGAACGAAGGGAAGACAGGAGGCTCCAAACTTCAGATTGAAGGAGATGAGATACTAATGAGGAAATTCCGTGAGGCGTCGGGGATAGTATGGGGTCATGTGCGCCAGGAACATCGTTAGGTCACCGAGATCCTTCGAGACCACCAGGTCCAACAACGAACTGAGTGCGGATTGTTGAAGGAAGAGATGTTGGAACGATTCGATCGGCTGCATTTCCAGATGCAAAAAATGAATCTGGTAAGAGGAGGTTCGTCGCCATCGCAATTTCTACAGATCAATTAACAAAACCATATTCGAAGGGAAGCTCAGAAGAACCAAGCTTAGGAGCTTAATGCGGTTTCGAGATGGAAAATGTTTAAATAGAAAAAATAATTATTATATATTAATAATTTATTAAACAAAAGAAGAGAGTATTGTTTTGAATTTGATTAGCGACACTAGGATTGATCGACGTGTTAATAAGGGATTAAAATTTTTAAAATATTTAAATAAACGTAAATTTAATTATATTTAATTAAAAGAATGGAGTATTATTACTAAATTTTGAAAACAATAATATTTTTTGTTATATTATTTTTAAATTATAATCTATCAATAAGCACACCTATTTGTAATATTTATTACAATTTTAAGATGCATAAATGTGCATCACAAATTTTTGTTATCAATCTATAATATGATTATATGATAAATAATAGAGATGTAAAGTTTGAGAACCTTTATTAATAATACCAACAGCTTCAAGTTGGACAATCAAGACTTAATTGCCATCGCTCACAATGCTATCGTCTATGGAGATAATGCACATGATTCAACCATCTCGTACCCATGTCTTCTAGTAATGTTGGCACCTAAGGAGGTAAGTGTAAAGTTTAACTATCCTTTTGACAATGTCTTGTGTCGCCACATGCAACACAACCTCTAAGGAAATAAAAGAAGAAAGATAATATTTGGTCATTCTTTGTTGAAGCAGAAACTCAAATAGGAAGTGACACTTAGTGTTTAATTGAAGGAAATAAATTTGCCTACTTGAAGAACAAATATTATTCTAAAGAGAAATAGAATTTTAGTTTATTCCCCTAGTTTTTCTCGTCCTCCTTTATGATCTTCGACTTAGGAGACCCCAATTATTACTTAATTTTTTTTATAATCGCACTGAATAAAAATCTTTACAAAGTTTTTGTTGATTCCCTTGAATCTAAATTTTACATTAACATCTTTCAACATCATTGTTAAGAAACTAGATAAGTAAGCTAAAATGGAGACTAAGAATCTATGATATTGTTATTTGAAAGAGAATCTCTCAACACTTTTGGTTAAGAAGCAAGCAAAGTTCCTTACATTTCCACCTCATTAGTTTGTAATGTTTCTCCTTCATCCACAAACAATCATTTCCATTTATTTTAATAACAAATAAAATATTTCACCAAATTTATTTCTTCTTATACTTTAACGGGGCATATAAGTTAATTTAATAACTCTAGCAAGGCAGACAACACCAAATCCCTCTCTTCTAATCGAGAGCCCCTTGAGGCTTTAGTGTCACTCTTTGACATAATCACTTTGCTTCTAGTTTCACAAATCGTATACCTTATAATCCTTCACCACGTCATCTTATAGACACCACAACAATGATTTATTAATCAAAGCCTACCACCTCTTCCCTAGTTAAATTTTTTATTTTCCTTAACTTAATCTTAAATGTAACAACCCTCAAATGTCAAAGTATATCAAATAGAAAAATTTTATATTTAAGTCAAAAAGATTGTGACAAAATATTATTAAACTTAATCAAATTAATTTCTCAAAATATATTATTTTTATATAAAAATATAAAAATATATTATTTTTGTATAAAATTATTAAAATAACAATAGAGTGCTCATAATATATCATAAGTTCAAACTTAGTAAAAAAATATATTATTTGAGTATATCAATAAATAAAACTCTTGGGAGATGAACTCAACGACATTGAGTTTGTAATTTTTAAAGATCTAAAAAATTTCTTTTAAATTATTAAAGATACATGTATAAATGTAATTATCAAATGGACATGTAAGATAGTTTGGAAATTTTAAAAATTATGATTTATGTCAAATTTAATTAGTAGTTAATAAATTTATAAATATTAAAGTATAAAATGCATCATGTTAAATTTATAATTTTAGAAATTTTTACTTAAATTAAAACTAATTAGTGAATAATATATTTATAAATATATAAATATTAGATTTTGATGGGGTATATATGTAATTTCTAGATATCACTATAGAAAAATATTAAATAAGATGATATATTTGTAAATAATATAATATTTAGGTGTTTTATAAAGATGTTATATTGAAACCCATGGCATAAGATTTTCAAATTCTCAATAATCATGGTATGGTTAGGATAAAAAATGATTTTAAGCCCCCTCACTTCTCAAGCTTAATTCAATAGTGAGCTTTGAGGAGTTCAGGTCAATACGACCTTGTTGTCTCGGCTTATAAATAGGTCTAGTAAGCCCAAAAGAGGCTAAGTTCAAGTAAACTTATGTGCTCCAATGAGCTTTTTCATATAAGAAAACTGAGAAGCAGAGTTGTGCCATTAAAGGAGAGTTACAAAGGTTGAATAATCGATGATGTAAGTTCTATATTTTTCTATTATGTTACTATGTCGAATTCAGTGAAGAAAAAGGAGCTGTGGTATCACAATATACGATAAGCTTATGATAGAGCTATGAGAAGGTTGTCAAAATACTAGGAGCACAATTGTTGTGGCATAGATGAATCTATCATACAAAATAATATAAACATCATATTATATGATCTATTTCAGTTGAAAGAGAATTGATAAGTCTAAATAAGTAGATTAGTACAATGTTGGTGATTGTATGGTGCAATTTCAAGTTATATAATTTTAACAGAGGTTAATCGTATAATATGATGCATTTGTCAAATTAGTATGAAAAGCGGATGATGCTAGCAGAGAGAGATAAAACCATTTAGTAAAATAGGATAAATCATTTGGTACAATCATTAAAAAGGTCTTCATATCATATAGTTCGATTATATGGATCATAGTATAACATAAAAAATATATTAAAATATAAGGAGTCGAATTAGAACATATAATACAATATTAATATCATAGAGTATGATAGTTTTATTAGATTTGTAGATTCGAATAAACTAATATATTAGGCAATGAGGAATAGAGCGGATCATGTAGTACAATAACGATATCATATATGTACGATATAATATAGATTACTTAATTCTAGATAATTGTATGATACAATTTAAAGAATTGTTAAAGTATGATATAAGTAACAACTTAATGATAAAAAGAGAATTTACATGATTTTAATTACCTATAATTAGTATGTATGTTGACCCTTACATAAATAAAATATTTTAAAAAATTAAAAATAAATTCAAATTCAAAAGGGAAGATAACTATCATATTTAGCTAGAAAAATTGGATAACATGTTATGTAAGATGATAGTATTATTTTAGTAATATTTTTTTAATATATTTTATTGTAAATATTTTGTAATTAATAAAATTTAAAAATATAAATAAATTTATAATTTTTGATCTGACATAATATTATTTTATTTTGTTTCTTTAAAATTATATTTATTATGATGTAAAATACTTATATATTATAATTTAGTATGATATTAATGATTTTTTATATTTCTTTGTACATAACTTTATTAATTACATGATTTACATTATTTGGTTCACGTATTTGTTACATGGCATAAAAAAAAAGTAAATAAAAGCAATATGAAATAAAAACATTTAAAATATAGATAATGTATATTAGTTTTGATAATAATTTATAGGCTAACATATATATATATATATATATATATATATATATATATATATATATATATATATATATATATGTATATATATATATATATATATATATATATATATATATATATATTTCAATAGTTTCAATTAACTTATCATATGATATTATATAGCTGAAAAAAAAAATAAAAAATAGCTTTTTAAAGATATTGTCCTCAATATTATGCCTTGGAGAGTTTATGGTATCGATCTTCAAATTAGAGATTTTTTAGTGTGTGTTATCATATTGATGATAATAAACCTAGTAGATGTTATTATAAAGTATAGATCCAGATTAAATATATGCCTAGTGTATGTGTTATGACATCATTATTTATAATGGATATAGCTACCATACTTACCATAGGGCACTAAACCTAAGGAGTTATCGTAGAGTATCAATATTTGGATTAGACATCTACCTAATATTATTTAGATAGATTAAATAGATGATGATTAAATGCTATATATTGATATAATTATTGGATCTAATGAGAATAATGATTTAAAGAATATTGAACTTGATGATTATATAAAATATTAAAAATTAGAAAGAATAGAAAAACTAGTATTTATATTTTATGTAGTTTACTTATAGTATGCATGATATTTAGTATGATTTCAAACTTACACAAGTGGTTTATTATCATGGTTATGATATGCATTTTATTTTATTCAACATATTTGTTTATTTCAGCATTCCTTTATGTCTAGTTGTCTTATTTGATTTATCTTTTGAAATAATTAAATATCGTTTGTGCTTACATTACAGATCATGCATCCATTAAATTGAGATTTGGAGATTTGACACCACGAGAGAAGACCACACTCTTAAGATTTTAGAGTGGTCAATACTTAGTATAGATTGGGTAATTGAAAGTAAAATAAAACATCAATTTGAACTTTATATATATTGTTACACAAGTTATATCTTATATTATATTATGATGATAATTTATTTGTATGATTTTATTTTAGTTAGTACTAAGGATTTTGTGATATCGTCATGTCTCTACATAGAATTTACTTTCCTCACTCAATATTTTATATGCATAAAACACTTGATTTTTCATTTAATTATGTGATTAGATTGGTACCTGATATTAAGACAATACCAACTCTACTTTATTGAAGATTCCTCTATCACCTTGATGAGAAATCCAACCTATTGTAGGCATACGAGTATAATCTACAAATTTTTTTATGAGACTTCTCCAAATAAGAGGTAGATCTTATCAATTATAATTACTTAACTTTTATTTTTATTTTGATAACTCAAACCCTTGTATTTTTCTAAAGGAATTCAATATTATTAATTCTTTACAAGTCATTTCAAGACATATAAATGCAAGTTTTTTCACTTTTTTACAAGATGTAACTTCCAAATGATTGTGGAAGTAGCCTCCAATATCAAATTTCTCTCTTAAGTAATACAAGAGCATATTTTCTATCTTCTTTGCTAGTTGCATTAAACCTAAGTAGTTCTTTAAATCACTCATTAATCTAAGATAATGTTAATTTGAGCCCCTTCAAACCTTTCTCTAATTCTTCAAAGATTCTTGTAAGGAAGCAAATTAAGAAAATTCTTGCATTGCACAAGTGAGAAATCTTTAACATGGATTCTCCATCATCCTCACAATAAATTTTTAGAAGAATTTTGTGGCTCATTAACGAGAAAGAATTCTCCTTTGCACTTATTAGGAAGCCAAAAGGAAAAGCATATTTGCCTTAAAAGTGTCTCATCCAATGGCAAAAAAGACTAAGACTTGATAAGAACTTTCGTCAAAAAGCTTATCCAAGTGACCACCACCCTCAAAGCTACTAAGCTCAAGACGTTGACACCACTAAATGCACCACCTAAAGAATTATTGGCACAATAAAGAGAAAGGGCAAATGCCTAAAGTTGAGGAAAGTCTTAATGCACAATCAAGGCAAAATAAAGTTATGTAAATTCCATGATGAAAAGGAAATTGTTGGTAATTTGCTAAAATTTGCTTTATAATATATTTACTTAATATTAGAAGAATACTTCATTATTATTTGTGATCATTTATGTTGATAATTTTCTATGCCTTAAAACAAGGGGATCAGGATGAAACAAATGTGGTTATACTCATCTCCATGAGATTTATCTATTTAAATATTATTTTTGATAATTTTAAAAATTATTTTCAAAGGCTTTTGCATGCTCTCAGAGACATTTTGATTCATACCTAATTTGATGATTTAGGATGTTACACTCATTTATCTTAGTGCCTTGGAATGTAACTTTCATATATAATTTATCTTATTTCTTTTAATTTTTTAGTTGGTTTGGACATATTACAATGTAAATCATTACTGCTTTGCAAGTGATTTTCGAATCACTTTAATCAAGTTATATTACATTGACTGAATTTATCTCACTTATGCTTCAATAAATATTTACTTAATTTTTTAAAAAATAATCTTTTTATATACATTTATATATTAATAGTAGTAAAGGGCTATTATAATATTAAAACATATGCAAATGATAACATGCTATGCTAATGCTCATATCATGATGTCATTACATAATGATAGATTGGAGTTTAGTGAAGAAACTCTCTTATGTCATAATTAATTAGTTAACATATCTAAGGGTTTTGAGATATCGCTTCCATGGACACTCCTTTTCCATCATCTTCTCTTCTCATTTTTTTATACAATTCATATTATATTTTGCCGTCACTACCACTTTTTATAAAAAAAGCACTTACAAAAACTATTTCAAATAATCTTTAAACAAAATTGTATACTTCAACATTTTTAGCTTCATATCATATGGTATGATCTCTATATCACATCGTATGATCCATGGCATACATAGGCCAAATTATCGATTATATGGGATATCTCTATTAGACCTTCTTCTAAACATATCATATTCATATGATCAACTCATCATACTTGTACGATGTCAATGATCACTTGTCAAATAAAAGATTAAATAAGGCAATTGTTGTTATGTCTTTCATAAATATATTTTATTTGTCTGGTTAATTTAGTGCATTAGAACAATGATCAACTAACTGAGCCATTTACACAAAGCCAAATCCCCATCACTGGTCATGTTTCATAGATTGTACCAAATGTTTTATAGATTTAGTATTTGTGTGATTTAGAAGGAATTTTAAGTTAATAAAAAAGACTACTACATATGCACTTTGTTATCAAAAAGAGAGATTTCATAAGCTTTGGTCATAACTCTTAATTAGTTGCAGACAAGAAAAGAAAATGAATTAAAGGAACACTGTGGGAAAAATCTAATTAAAAGAGACAAGATAAGTTTCCCCATGATTACAATTGATTTTGAAGAGATATAGTTAAGATCTAAGTTAAAAGTATAAGTATTTTCATTCAAGCTATAAATGTTTCCTTTTTTTTTATCTATGGTGTCATGTATGAATGACTTGTAAAGAGAACTAAGCCTTATGTCCATGAAATCATAACTATAGAAGGGAATTTGACGATTTAAAGAAAATACAAGAAATAAACAAATTCTTCGTTATATATTCAATGGGACAATCAAAAAAACCAATAAAAGATTGAATGATCTAATGAAAATATCAAAAATCTAATGATTTTTCAACATTTGTGTTGTGTGTATTTATCGAATGCTCGATAGACAATCAAATAATCTTTCAATGAGCATTTAATGATCTTACATGCGGATTGAATAGTATGACTTGGACATATGAGGAATTAACACAAGTCAAATAAAGAAGTTGGAAAAATCTATCATCCATTAGTCATACATTGAAAAATTAAATGAATAAAAACAAATGATCTAATAGGTTGTAGATGATCCGATCGAACAAGTAGACTTTAATATGATGGATCTATTAGGACTCAAATTATAGAATTAATTGTAATAATATAATATTTAATAGTATTAGTATTATTTAATAAATTTTAATTATGATTAATCTCATTATCTACAATATAAATTAATTAAGTGCATTTATTGGATGGTGAAAAAGAGATTAAAGAGAAAGGAGATACATTATTTTCATTAAAAGTTAAAAACTATATTAAAAAATAATTTTATAAAGTTTACAACTTTTAGTGATTTATTACTACTTTATAAAAAAATTATAAATTTTAGAAGATGTGATACGAGTCCTACGGAGGAAAAAGAAGAATATTAAATATGGAATATCAAATTTTTAAGTATTTATTATTGTAATATCATAAAATTTTGAATTAAATTGGTCACAAAACAAAAGATTAAAATTATAAAAAAATATTACTTTAAATATTTTTGGAAGAAAAAAATTAAAATAAATGATCATCTTAAAACAAATAAAAAATATAAAAAATGATATATATTTTAGAAAAGAAATTTTTTTTATGAAAAAAGTTATTTAAATATTAAAAAATATTAAACAAATTAGAAAAATTATGTGTAGTATAGTTTTATGAGTTTTACAATTTGTTAAAAAAATTTGGACATCATTTGTATCAAAAGATTTAAGAAAACTAGATTTTGTTTAAAATTTTGATTAAAATATAGTATTTGCCCATTTCAAAAAATCCAATTTATTCTAAAATTAATTAGTGATCAAATACTCGTGAAATAGCCACTTGTGGCTATGAATATGTTAAGAAACTTGAAAGAAATGTTGAGTATAGTATAATCTTCATTTTGTTGAAGTTTAGTGTATTTAAGCAGAGTCAATGGACAATTTTGTCGATTTAGAAAATCATAGACATAAAATAATTTTGATGGCAAATGGTCCAAATTAAAGCTTCAAAATATGAGATTTTATTGTGAAAGTAAGTTTTAACATTGTAATAAAGAATTTAAAAGTATTGTTTTCTATTATGTGAGAATTTAAACAAACTATGTCGACAAACTTTAGTGAAATCCCAAAAATTAGTGCTTTTCCAAATTGGGTAGTTTGGCATGTGGAGCCAACGTGGGATGGAAGGTGACAACATTAAATTTCAAGTTAGGTGACTATGAATTTTTTTGTACATATGCTTAGTGGTTGATGAAAATATAAATTAGTAGTCTTTTACATCTAAACTAGATTAAATTATAAATCAATATTTTGGCAAGGTCTAATTGGGGTTGCTGATCCACTACCTCGACCAAGGTCTAATTAGTTGGTCCTGGTTGACTTGAAGTCGCATTGTTCCGTTCAGTTTCCCTTTGGGCTGATTACGCGCTGTTCTGTTCAACTTTCCCTGTGGCCTTAGTCCTTCACCATTGGGCTTTGCTCACCCCTTTGGGTCAATCGTACAATCTTTGTTTCATTTTTTTAATCCCCAAAGCCTGGATGGGCTAGTAGTCAGGTCGGGTTGACCAGCCTAACGATACAGTGAAAAATCCTGAAACTAAAGTAGTTTTATAGTATTTTGTGAGAATTTTTGCGCCAAAATTTTTAAAATAAGTGTACCAAAAAAATTTTATAGTACGATAGTGTTACAAGTGTCCTAAATGACTATGAAAAGAAATTCATAAAAAATAATTATTAAATAATTTTAAAAAAATCAAATACCAATTTCTATACTTTTCATCAATAATGCTTGGCCCAAAAATCAAAATTCAATAATTATTAAACTTATAACATTTTTAAATATTAATACTATTAGTGTGCCACATCATCTAAAAATTTAGATATATCAAATTCAAGAAAAATAAAGAGAAATTCAAGTAAAAAATTTTAGTGCATGTCTTCAATTTCCTTGAAGCTTGCCATGACTCCAATTGCCTTGAAGATCACTAGTTTAGACATTTAAAGTTCATAATTTGACTTAATTGAATATTAATAATTTCACTTAAAGTAAGCCCATATGAGATAAAAACATTTTTGCTTGACTCATCAAACACAAGAGTGTAACAGAATATCGTATAATTTTCAATTTTTTGAAGTTCAGTTTATTTAGGTGGAGTAAATAAGCAATTTTGTTGATTTAGAAAATCATAGACATAAAATGATTTTGATGGCAAATTTTCCAAATTAAAACCTCAAAATATGAGATTTTATTATGAAAGTAAGTTTTAAACATTGCAATAAAGAATTAAAAAATATTGTTTTCTATTATGTGAAAATTTAAGTAAACTAAGATTAATTAATATTAGTTATTATCTAATCATATATGTTATTGAAATCTATAGATGTGAGTCATTAGTAAGTGTTCTTTTCTATAATTATTTTTATTCCTAAGTTCTAAAACTCTAAATTAATAAAATCAAAACTTATATCATTTTATAGGATTTAAGTAAAATTTATTGTTATTGTGTGCTCACATATATTTGTCAAAAGATGTAGCATTAATCACATAATTAGTTTTGGATTACCCTCATGCAAAACATAGATGCCCCTATAGACACAGAAATTGAAGTTCTTTGTGCTTTAAGTAATCGCACAAGGGTGGGTGAATTGTGGTAAATAAAGCTTCGAGATTTTCTTTCAATTTTTGGTTTAAATTAAAAATTAAATCTTTTAAGTAAGAATGAGAAAGAGAAGTAAAATAGTACACAAAATATTTTTAAGGTGATCCGACTAAATATTGACCCTACATCCACCCCCAACCGGTGTTGGGAAAAGCCATTAAAATTCACCAAATTATAAGCGTGGTTTTTCGTACGACTCACCTCAAACCTACTTGGGATTTTACCTAAGACTAATGCCGAACCTACTTGAGTTTTTTTTTTAGCTGAATTCAAACCCAGGGCTTTTGCACATTGTCGGGATGCCCTTACCCCAAAGAAACAAATACAAAAATTGGCAACAAATTATAAACTTAAAATAATTTAAAGAAGCATGAGGCACACTAAATACAATAAAAATTTCAAATAAAAATCGAAAAGAGGGAGGAATAGAAATTGAAAATAATTGAAGAAAAAACCTCCAATTTTGGGTTCCTTCTTACAACTTTAACTTTGTGAATTTGGAAGCACCATATGCACTTAAAATTGCTCATAGTTGTGATTTGAAAGCTTTGAGAACTTAACAATTATAACAACAAGGAGTTCTTCATCCTTCCCTATTTATAGAGTACAATTTAAGCTCTAAATCCACTCCAAAAGACTCTAAAATGAACTAGCCATTTGGGTAACTAACTCAAAGCAGTCACTGTTCTATTGGGAGACTGAAATGGATGTTTTTGATTGCAGCCCAATTTTACCGTTCGAGATCAATCCTGGCTGCTGGATCTAGGAGGCTTTGATATGGGCCATTAGATCAAGCGTTGGTTGTCCTGTATGTATTAGTATAGTGTGTCCAAAAATTAATTGAATTAAAACGTTTACCGCATTGCTTACACCTCATGATGCATGCAGGTCTGCTCAGGTTCGATTCTCCTATACTTCCTGTATTTTACCTTGATTAATCTTAGCCATGGGATCGTGCTTGCCCGTGCACCATCATTAATAATCAGATTGGCACTTTAGTCCCACATTGCCCAAACTAATTTTAATATTGCGCTCTATAAGGAATTTGATTTGTATGACTCTCGAGCCATTTGGGGATTGCTCTCCTCTTCCTCGGCCAAGACACTTGGTCTTGGTTGACTTGATCTTGCACCGTTCTGTTAAAATTTCCCTGTGGATTGATTTCGCCCTGTTTCATTCAATGTTCCCACCGGCCTTCTTCCTTCGCCTTAGGGCTACGCTCGCCCATTCCGGGTTAATCTAACAATTTTTATTTTCTTATATTTTTTAAAAAAATTCGTAAAAGCCTGCATGGGCCAGTGGTGGAGCAGGGTTGCCCCACACAATGCTACAATGAAAAATCCCAAGACTAACGTTGTTTTATAGTGTTTTATGAGAATTTTTGTGCCAAAATTTTTAATATAAGCGTACCAAAGTAGTTTTATATTATGACAGTGTTACCAGATTCCTAAATGATTATGAAAAGAAATTCATGAAAAATAATTCCTAAATAATTTTAAAAAATCAAATACCAATATCTATACTTTTTATCAATAATGCTTGGCCAAAAATAAAAATTCAAAAAATAATTAAATTTATAGCATTTTCAAATATTAATATTACTAGTGTGCCACATCTTCTCAAAATTTGGACATATCAAATTCAAGAAAAATAAAGAGAAATTCAAGTATAAAAATTTAGTGCATGTCTTCAATTTCCTTGAAGTTTGCCATGACTCCAAAAGCCTTGAAGACCACTATTTTAGAGATTTAAAGTTCATGGCTTGACTTAATTGGATATTAATAATTTCACTTAAAATAAGCCAGTATGAGATAAAAATATTTATGCTTGACTCATCAAATACAAATGTGTAACAGAAATACTGGAGAACATTAATACTCAAAAAGGTATTCAGCTTAGTCGAAAAATCATCATTATATGAGATATTATTTATTGTAGTATAAAAATTATGCTCAAATTATGCTGAAGTGTAGTGTAACTTTTCATTCTATTACAAAGAGAACAATGGAAAAAGAGCAATGATGAGTAGACCATCACTATCATAGACAAGTACAGTCATTGAAATAGACCATGATGTCACAATTCATCTTGATTGAAATATTAATATAATACATTTTTACATTTTTGTTATCCTAGATATTAATTTATTAAAAATTTACTCCAAAATAATAAGACAAAATCCTAATATCATATTAAAAAATAATATTAATTTAAAGATAAAATTTGTCTAGACTAATAACAAAATTTTAAATATTGTTTCTATTTTTCTCAATCTCTAATTGTTAAATATATATATATATATATATATATATATATATATATATATATATATCTAATTTTTATTTATTTATATAAAACTCTATTTTAATATCTTTTTTCAAAGCTTTATTTTGTAATCTTTCATTTTCAAATTTAAGCTAAAAAAATTAATTCAATCAATTTTTTCGTTTAGTTGGGTTTTTAAATGTTATTACTATTTGTTTTCTGTTTTTGCTAAATAATATTTATTTGAAAGAAAATACATATAGCTGCCTTGTTCGTCATGTAATTATTAACAGGGCATGTTTGGGTCATTTCGGAATCTCTGGCATGCTCGTTTCAATAAATTACAAATCCCGAAGCTCGCCCCTTCGCTCGTGTACAGCGTGGAAGAGCAAGAGTATCATCATTCTCGAGACCAAACAATTCCTCGAAAAGATAAAGAAAAGTTTTTTTTCTTCTTCTTTAGTTTGTAATTTTGTTTGTCTGATGCTTTCTGTCTTCTGTTGCTCACCCAACCACTGCACATCATCAAGGTTCCACTTAAGCCTTCCCCCTACGTAGCTCCGGTTGATCATTTTTCTCTCATTGAAGATGTACACGAGGAACCAGAACAAACCCCAGCTAACCGTTCGGTATAATGTTTCTCAAAGCCGCTAAAATGTAAGGTTTACTTCTCGCCACATTCAGTTTCAATCCCTTCTATGGCTAGTCGTTAACTTGGAATTCTTACGTGTAGATTGATTTGCAGATGAGTGAGAACTTGGAGGAATCGTAGTTAAATAGGAAGCAGAAGATTGGAGGCAGGAATATGGTAGGAAAGGCAAACTCTGTGCATTGTCACCTTTGTCCATCGAGTATGAATACAATATCTGGGGATAATGGAGGTGTTCCCGATACTGCCAGCTCTAATGGGGATTGTGATGGTGTCGGGGTTGTGATTAACTCAAGGGAGGATGTAGTGAAGTTACTGTCTCAGAAATCAAAGCTCAAAAGAAAAGCAGATGTCCAGGCAACTAGGCTTCCTAATCTTGATGTTATAATAACAATCTATCTCTTTTTTTCTTGAGTAATTGTGTTTATTCTAATTTTTACAATTTTATTATTGCAGGGAAGGATGAATGATATGAGAAACTACATCAAGAGGCTAAAGTCCTACATTAGTTGGTATATTGATCTGGAAGATGGTTTTCTTTTAATATAGGATAAGCTCAATAGTTTGTTGGAGTCAGAAAACAGAAAGCATTCTAAAATTTGTGAATGTTTTCAATTTACATTTTGACGTGATGATGAATTTTTTTTACAATTAAACTTTGGGAAATTTTATTTCTTTTTAGAATCCCAAATGAATTCCAAAATAGAAGAGTTTACTTTGTTGATTGAGCAATCCCAGACAATGAAGGTGTCCTTAGAGAAGAATCTTAAGAGGGAGGAGTCCAACAAATTGGTACCTTCTAAAAATTAAATATAGTTTCTTTATTGACTTATATATAACGACAATACTCATGAAACATATCAAGTTGTCATTAAAGCTCAAGAGAAAGAAGCTGAAGCAAGGGCTGCTTCTGAAAATTTACATTATGGTCTTAGGGAAGATCTTGAGAAAGCTACACAAGAATAAATCATCTTAATTATCAGGTAGAGCAACATGCATTGTTGAATTTAATTGAAAGAAATATATATATATATATATATATATATATATATATATATATATATATATATATATATATATATATATATATATTTGATATATTCTGTGTTTTGTTACTACAGAGATAAAAATGATTCAAGGGACAAACAAACTACTACAAGAGTACAACAATAGCTTGCAACAGCATAACCTTCAGCCACAGGCTGATGCTATCAAGAATGGTGATACTATATCAAAGTTGCACAAGGAGAAAAATGCATTGGTGGAGATTATTACCAGATTAATGGATCAGGCTAGCTTGCTTAGGAATCAACTTGAGAATATGTGGGTGAGATTATCAATTTAAATTGAGTTTACTATCATATAAATGCACTCCACCAAATTAAAAAATAAAACATTTTCTTCATGTAATTTTGCCTCAATTATTTTTGTTCTAACTCTATGTTTTTGTTAATAATTTTGTATGCTACCACTCTTAATTTATATACTAAGAAATAGAGTTTAGTGGTTGTGCTATCATAGCTTAAATAAATCTGTCAATTGCTTAGTTTTTCATCCAACAAATGCCATTTAATCAGTAGTCTTTTTTTAGTCTAGTAATTTGCCATAGAACATGGTTGAAATTTTTGTAGTGACAATGTTGTTGAAAGCTAGCTAGATTTTGAAGAGTTCAGACATGCACAAGAGGAAGTTGAATTGTACTTTTTTTAAGTTTTTTCAAAAATTTACAAAGATAAAAATATCCTTATTTTAAAATACTATTTCTTAAAAAGTGTGTGCGCTTGTAGTATAACTAACAAAAAATAAGGATGAAGTAATTAATAGAAATTTTTAAGTGATTTGGACAATTATTGTTTATATTTACTCATAATCATAGAACATCAAACTTACTCCATTGTAGTTTTTTGTAAAAGTAGGTAGAAAAAAATTCATAACAATCCATAGAAGAGTTATATACTATAGTTCATTGTGCAACTCAAAGGAGGTACAATAGATCAAAAGATCCCATACTTGAGCCAAAAGTAGTTATAATATAAGAATGAATGCAATAAATATAGAATATATAATAGAAACTTTATATTTATAATAGAGTGAAAACCGTAGCAACAACTGGCATTTTTAATCAAAGATCAATATTGCGAAAGATCTTCTCCAAAAACCCTGATGACAATGAGTTTTTTCTTGTAATACACTTGATGTTGGATGCAAATGCCATTATTTTGCATATTTTGTTATTTTGCATGTTATTTTTTTCCATTTCAAAAAAACATTGACAACCTTTGAAGTTGTGAGTGACTTTACTTAAGAGCTTATTATTATCTCTATAGTAGTCACAATGCCTTAGAAGTACTATGAGTTAGCAACAACAAAAGCAATATGAGTGGTAAAAAGATTTAAATATTTCTCTAACAAGGTACGTTTTGATATCATTGGTTTTTTTTGTCATTGATTTTTTCTTAGATTTGCTCTTTTCCTCTTGTAAATGGAACCATGATCCCCATAACTTGGGGCTTATAAGTGCTTGCTCCTCTGATGTGAGTGCTTGGGCATAAGGCTAGTTGGGATGTTGACATGCTACTTCTTTTCCTTGTTAGTTGCACAATGTTAAATTGCAAAGAAACATGATAAGTTATTATTGACAATTCTTAGCCATGCCACTTGGTAATGCTTCCAAAGTAGCACTTGTTCTAGAAACTTTGTTAATAAATTATGGTTGGTGACTTTCAACAATTGTCTCTAATAATAGTGTTGTCATTATCATTAGAATCAATTATCAATGATCTTCTTGTGAGGTTTTCTCAACTTGAACCCTTGTCAAAAGGCTTTTTTTCATAATGATAACAAAAGAAGTGGAAGTGTAATAATGGTGAGCAAAGAAAGAACGAGAAAGAGAAGGCTAAAAGGGTTTTTACCCCAAGGAGGTTGAATTCCCCAAGAAGATTTCCTTTAAAGGATTTTGAATTTACGAAGTTTTTGATTCTCAAAACTCGTAGAATTTCTCAAGTTCTTACTTTCTATGAGTTTTGACCTCTCAGACATTTTTTGAATTATTCTAATCATTATTTCTACCTTTTTATATAGTGGTTGGGATACAATTTTTAAATATAAAACAAAACAAATGTGATTTTGATTGAAAATTAAAAATTTCTCAAATTTTACAAAAATTGCACTTATCAACGTTCGTCTTTGCTAGCGTGCATCGTGAGGTGCACAAATTTATGACCAAGCCAAGGGTCTATCCATGCATGCAGGTAGCTTGTGCGTGTAGAACACGAATTCGCTTAACTATTGATAAGGTGCACATGCAGCATTGAAAAGAAATGAACTATTGAAAATAAATGGGATATTTTGTAAAATTAATAAGGTCACCATTTGTCCATATAGTTATGGGGTTAGGTACTAAAAAAGAAATGATATAAATAACACAATTAAAAACAATAATAATCACTTGTCTGTGTGGCTAGGTGATGCAAAAAATAAATTATAAAAAAAATATTGTTAAAAAATTGAGTGGCCATAATCTATCCAAGTGACTAAAATGAGTATTGTTGAAAAGATAAAAGTAGGTAATACAATAAAGGGATATGATTCAAAGTCAATGTTATATAATTAAACATTTAAACTAGGCAATATTTATTTATGTATTAACTAGCAAATTATTAAAAGACTAAATGTAAAAGTAATGTTATGGATAATTGAGCAAGAGAAATATTAACAAAAGAGAAACTAAATGTGAAACCATTCTTTGGTGTTTGAAATTCGATGATACTAAGTCTTGTAAATCTCATCCATTAGAACCATTATTGTAGCTATCAAGAGCATTTTCTAACTTACCCACCTAAGCTCTTTTATTGCTAGAAAATGAAGATATTTAGGTAATTTTTTAATGGATTTGGGAGCAAAAATTTGGTTGAGGGTGGTGGAGATTGATTTTAGCAAAGAATAGCTTAAACCTTGAGTAAAACCAAACCAATAATTCGGCTGAGTGTTCGACTGAATCAGTTTTAAACTATTTGAAATTCTGGTTTTGGTCCCAAACCAATAAATAGCATGTGTATCACTCATTTTCTTCTTTTCCACAAGCCATGAATGTGTCTCCATTTGCAAGGATATGTTTCTCCATGCCAATGTGTTTGTTACCATAAAAGCTGGATCATTAGGCCGCAAAACACTTAAAATTTGACTGGTGATCTGGCATTTGAACGCTAGTCAGTGGTCTTAAAGAAAAAGTTCTTTTTTCTTTGTAGCTTTTTTCCTTAAAAACTTAGAGCCTTTGATAGCCATTCCATTGGAAAGTTGTACAAGAAACAAGTCCAAAATGTATATTCATATATGATATTTATACAGCATATATTATAGTTTTACTAAGCTTTAATTTTTTGCAGGAACTAAAAGGAAACATTCAAGATTTTTGTAGAGTGAGACCATTTTTGTCAGACAATGATGCCAGGGGAGCAGTTGGTTCAGTTATTTCAAATCCAACAAGAGTTGAGTCTGTTGGGAGAAGCATTGATTGATATACAGTGGTAAGGAATTTTTTTCTAACTTATTACATGCAAGCTTTCGTCTGTTTTATAATGTCTTAAGGAAACTATAATCTGTAAGGATGATCCTTCTATAGCTGATGCTTTTTCTTTTGCTTTATTTGTAAACAGCTCAAAAGTATTGTTTAACTTTTGACGAAGTTTTTTCTCCCGAGTCATCTCAGGAGGATGTGTTTTTAGAAATCTCGCAGCTAGTGCAAAATGCACTTGATGGATATAAGGTTGTATATTCTAGGCATTAAATCCATTATGTAATATATTTTATTTCAGTTTTCTTTTGTGAATTTTATCTTATCCACTTTTTTAATGTTTTCGTCATCTATTAGTAACTAGATTAAATTTATATATTTTCTTATATGCTTCTTATGGGTATGCAATCTAAATAATATTTTATTAAACCTTAAGTTCATGGATTCATAAATATTATTAGATGGTACATATATTATCCCAAAACCATGATCACTTATTTAATCCTATTTTAGTAAGTGTTATGATAGCTATTTACCATTTATGTTGTATGAATATGCAAAGTTATCATGTTAGGTTACAATTTGCTGGATCATCATATGCTTGATGATTAACATGAGGCATGTCTTTTAAAATTCGACTAGCCTTCCATGACAAAACGTTTCATGAGAACAAGGTTAAAAGGTGTAAGATTTCTAGAAATCAAGTGTTAGAGAAATAGCTCTCAAGGTGTTGGGTCACGTGGATCACTCTCAATGTCCAGATTGATTAGGATTCATCAAGCATGATAGGTATTATCATTGTTCAAGTTGAATAGGATAAAACTTAGTTCAGAGAAGGACAAAATTTTAATGAAATTTGCAAATTTATCATGTGCAAAGGTCTTTTTCTTTGCTTATAATTAACTTGCCACTCCATTATGGTTTAGTTTATGTACCATTTCGGTGCGGTGGGCAATTTTGCTAAATATAAATTTTTCTCTTTTAGGGAATTTCTCTTTGCTTATCCCTCTCTATTCTTACCTAAGTCTTATATTTGAACTTGAAGGAGCTTCCTTTTTGTAATAACTCTAAATTACCTTCTTGTGATTCTTTAGCTAAAAGGAAGTAAATCATTTCTTCTTCTTGGAATTTGTAATTAGTTTCAACACTTTTGTAACATTGCATGTTGTAATTAGTGAGTAGATAGAAGATGAGAACTATAGTTAAAAAATTTGTGCTTGTTGATGATCTTGTTTTTAATGTTTCAACGATGTAAGTGATCATTAATTCTATCCATCCACCTCTTAAGAATGATCATCCTATTGAGCCATTCTTTCAAATCTTTTCGTAACATTTGGAAATATTTTTGTGAAGGTCATTTCTATCCCTTTGAAATTATTGTTCCACTAAAGTCTACGATTCTAGCTCAAGTTTCAATTGTCTTAAATGAGCTTGTTCATTTTCTTATGATGAACTATCCTTTTTCAACTCATTCATCTCCCTTTATTTCTCTACTGGTTTATAATTTCTACAAGTGGGATACCTTTTGTTTGTGCCACTTCTTAATTTTCTTTTTACCTTTGTTGTCCTTGGATGTGTTCATTTAGCAAAGAGTGTGGCATGGTGTATGATGCGTCTTAGCTATTCTTCTTACATTGGCATTGTAATTGCCCCTCTTTTAATAGGGATTTTTTTCCCTTCTAAATTTTAAATTCCCACTTTCTGTTATGACATATCAGACCCATAAAATATTCTATGTGAATTCGAGACACTTACGTCTTTTTTTCTCTCTTTTTGGTGCAATTAAATGAACAATTTTCTCCATCTTGCTTCAAGGATGCAACATCGAAGTGGCTTTAGAAGGTATCTCGTTATTCCCAATTTCAAGTTTTTGAAAAGGATCTTTGCTTCTTCCTTTGCTAGTTAGGTCAAGCCAAAAAATTTTGTTTGAATGTTTGCCAGATATTAGTCAAAATTAAAATGGAAGCCCCAAATTTTACCTCATGTTTCCAAGAAAGCCTAAGTGAGGTGGAGCTAGAAGAAACCCAACTGACTCAAGCATCCTTAGTATTTTTTCTTTGGGCCAATGAATTTGAGAAGCCAAGGCTTTGTTTACCATCTCATATCTTACTGAAAAACTTTTATTACTCTTCATTAATGAAGAAGACTTATCTATTTCCAACACATTTCGAATCAAGAGAAGGCTTAAGGAAATTATCGATGGGCTCACCTCAATAATGAAGAAATCTAGATATTTTCATTAAGGGAGTATTTGATAGAATCATTATCATCCATCTTAGACCATTAGTTACCTCTTCAAGAGTTTGAGAATACTCCATTGAATATATCTCTCAAGTAAATTCTTATTGCCACCTTTCCTTTGGTTATCATCCATGAAGTCTTTGATTACAAAAATTTTTTAAGAAGGTTAGCTACAATAATATTATGGTAAGAAGGGAGAAAGAGAGACCTAAAGTAGCTCTCTTAGGTCCTTGTTGGATGGATAATTGGCTTTATTTAAGAGGAAGCAAGACTTCACCAAGGGTTTGTAGAGAGAGGATGATGAAAGTGACGGTTTTGAGAGTGAAAGGGACAAAAGAAGAGAAAAGGTTGTTATTTAATTTTAGGTGAGGCAAACTTGAGAAAGGGAAAGCATGTGATAATTTTGGAGGTTTTGGAGTGAGGTATTTGGCAAAAGTTTAAGCAAGGATGAAAGGGATAGGGTTTTGAGGTTTATGATGGTTTTTAGGTTTATTGAGTTTGCTTAGACTAAAAAGGAATAAAAAAGAAAAAAACAGAGGAAGAAGGAGGTCATTAAGAGTTTCAAGATGTTGGATTGATATTCAAGTCTAGTCAAACATAAGCCCTCAAGCTATGCAAGAGTTGTCACCAAAAACAACTATCTAAAACTTTCATTTATCTTATATTTTTTTAATACAAGAGTTCTTGAAAAAGAACAAAAATAGAAAGAGATGTTCATGGAAATAAAAATCTTAATTAAACTCTTCTTAATTTTGAACAACTTATTTTAGGAAAGAAAGCATGAAAAAATAAAGAGAGATCACAAAGAAATAAAAAAAAGAAAATGCTATTCTAAACCTTGGCACTTTTTATGTAATTCGTTTAAAGGAATTCATCCAAAAGGGAGCTTAATTAGCCAAAGCAAGTATCAAAGAGATTGAAAATCCATGAAAAGCTCCCAACAATGCCTCCTGTTGTCTTAATCTATGGAAAGGTGTCCAATGTGGTGTCAAGTGAAGCAACCAAGATAATTCTAATTGAACTATGATGTACTATAATAAACTATGATAAAGCACTCATAAATCATGAAGAGCTATCATATGAAATGAACGAAGTTATGTGTCATCATCTACAAAGATTGTGAATCAAGGTTTGATCTGAGTAGCTTTGAGATTGGTTTATTCTTTATGTAGTTTCTATGGACTAAATGAGGTTAAAACTCCACATTTAGTGTTGCATCACCATGAAGGAAAACCATTTAAGTCCTATCGAGACTTTTCATCTCTCTTTAGGGCCATGGAGACCAGTTTAAGTACATTTTAGTATTATTTTGGTGATCTTTGGATGGAATCAAGCATGCCCTTATAAATTAATTCTGAAATCATTTAAACATTTTTTCAAATGTAATAATGAGAATATTTTATTTGCTTCCAATCTCTTTTGAGCAAAAGCATCTTTTTTATTTAGAATTTCTTAAAACCACCATCGTGTTCACATGACTTATTGCAAACATTGATGTGTGTTTGGTATTTTGGATATCGTAGTTTTGTTGATTCCTTATTTTGGAATGCCTTCAATAATATGGGAATTTGTTTAAGTCGTGTTCTCTATATTGGTTCTCCAATTAGCTTCTTGGGAGAATAAACTAAGCTTAAGGTTAGCTTTCTTTTTTCACATATGGGAATGAAATATAAATAGTCATGTAAATGGAAAATTTTATAAACATGACAATATCATTATTTGTAATTTTTGATTTACCTACAATAAATAAATTTCACATTATGGCTTCAACACCTTCTATGTATAAATTTTACAACCTAGTTTTATTATGTCGAGATATTGTTTCATTTGATCATCCGATTCAGAACAAAGAGGGTTTTATTCTCCAAATGTTTTTAGAAATTTTAAGGCCAAATTATCAAATAAATCTCCAAAACATTTTCTTTATAGTCAACGTGGGATTATTTATTTTTATACCCATCAAACAAAAATCCTACAAAAAAATTACTCTTTGTTAAGTAATTTCAATCTTAGTCATCACCCGTTAGGTACTCCTCACACTCTTTGATCCCTTGTGTTCAAATAAAGCCTTACGCCATTAGGTTTTGCATGTTTAAGGAGAACTGCTTCAGTTGAAGAGTTGCTACCTGAGTACAATGATGGGAAGTCGTGGCATTTCGTCAATTTATTGGACGTCTTGGATCTTCTTCATAGATTGTTTTTTCTTTTCTTGTTGATCTTTTAGTTCCATCCAGAGTATACGTATATTTGTTAACTTGAATGGAGAGCAAAGGGTGACCATTCTCTCACTTCTAGCTCAGCACATTAATATTTTTTCATGGTCTTGTTTTGATGTGGTTGGTGTTACTTGAGTTATGTTTTACCAACATCTTAATGTTAACTATGAATGCTTAAGAATATGATAGATGAAGACACACTTAGCTAAGAAAAACAAGCCCTAACTAAAGAGAACTAGCTTATATTCTTAAGGTTTGACTCATTGTTGTTGTGTAATACCTCAAGTGGTTGGAAAAGTTTTTGAATGTCAAGAAAAGTAATGATAAAAGACACATTTGTGTTGACCCTTTGTTTTAGCTTATTTGGCTTGACCAAAATTTTCTTTTTTTGTCAAGAATTGATGTTTCAATGAGCTTGATTGCAACTTTTAATCATTTAAGCTTTTTTGAATGCCTCCTTTGGGGACAATAGATCAGGATTTTTGAGTTAAACAATAAAAACTTCATCTATCATCAATTTTCAATATGTTGCTAAAAGGCCATGTCATTTGTTTTAAAAATTGAAAGGGAAACATATCAATACATGGTCAATATAGTTTTTAGCCATCAATGAGGAATGAACATTGATGCATATGTTCAGGAGTTTTTAGTCAAAAGCAATCATTCTTTGCCTATGTTGAGGCTCTTAAAGAGAACTTTCAAGAATTATGAAAATTTGGGTTGCATGTCAATCTACTTGAGTGCAATTTTGGCATCTTATCAAGCACGTTAAAGAAAGGAAGTGAAGCTAACCCTAATGGCATTTGTCACTTTTTGAAAATGCATTCACCAAAGAAATTTTGAGACCTATATAAGTTAGATGGTCATATTGCTATGTTGTGTAGAATCATATCTTGCTATGAAGTCGAGGATTAACCAATTTCTAGCCATTGAGAGGCAAAATCAGATTGTAGCTTATAAAAAACTATAAGGATGCAATGGAATTAAGAAGCTCATTTGTTATGTCTTTCATGTTCTTAAATATCCAACCTCCCAAGCTGTTTGACATTATTAAATCCATTTATTTTGTGGATTGTTAAATCAGTTCTTTTGGTTATAACCTAGCCATGAATTTTTTGAACAAGAATTGTGCTGGCCAACAATGCAAAAGAATGTTGCACAATATGTTAAGATTGTAAAAATTGTTATTTTAATGGACATTTTCCTCAATGACTAATAGGATCAATGAAAGCCATTAATGTATTATGGAATTTCCTAGTTTATGAAACGATTTTCCTTGGGCAAACATTACTATTTTGTTGTGATAGTTGATTGCTTCACAAAATAGATTGAAGTAAAATCCTTGGTTAAAAGAGCCAACTAAATGAACTTTAAAATGCTTGTGTAATGTAGTGCAAGCTCTTGAAATAACATAGCAAATTAGATTTTAAACTGTATACATTTTCTATGAAGTTCGAAAGTTCTTTGAGGTGCTTCTTGGACACATGATTATCATAATAGTAAAACATTTCCTATCTTCACTCTAGAGTATTCTTATCTAATCCACAATAAGTGATCTATGAGTCTTATGATAATTTATAGAATATACTAAATGGATAAATTAGATTACATAATAAATATTTAAAGTGTTTATTATTATCAAAATAAGATACTATTTTTATTGTCATGGAATTCAATATTACCTTGCATGTTAATGGGCTTTCTAATGACTTAATTGTCCATAAATATATTCTTCGCATTTAGCATATCTCGCTCAAGAGGAAGGAGGAGAGAGAGAGAGAGAGAAAGGAGAATATTTAATTGGCTATATTTGATTTTCTCTCTTATGGTCATTTTTTCTTTGTTTATCTCCTTATTATTTCTAAGTTCAAATAGTGAACTTGGAAGAGCTTCCTTTTTGTAGTATCCCACTGCACCGAGTAATTCTTCAACTTAAATTCTCTTTTGTTTCTTAAAATCTATAGTTAGCCTCAATACTTTACACTAAGGATGCTAGTATAGATGGTCAAGACAGTGATTTTTAAAATTGTTTGCATATAAGTGCTAAAATCAAATGAAGCTTTATGAGAAGGTATTTTGTATTTCTAAAACAATATAAAATTTTTTTTATTTTGAAGAAGCTACTATAACTTTTGATAAAATGCATCAGATATCATCTGATGCTCTAGCAAGATTAGAAAATTCATATAATTGATCAATTTTTATTGCCAACTTATTTCGTGTTACAGATCAAAATAAAAACTATTATTCTGTTGAATGGGTTTTTTTGCATGTTTCTTGATTTATGAACTTAATTGTACTTTTGTTATTAGTATTTATTGTTTTTTTAAGCATGTTGGGGTGGGTTGGCCTTTGCTTGGAAGGAACTAAAGTAGGATTAGTAGAAATAGCTTGTTGAGCTTGTCCAGTATATTGGTTTATTTTACACTGTTAAATGCTGAAATGGTAAAAAATGGATTAACCAAAGTAGCTAAGCCAAGGAGTGGCGATTTAGCAGTATTTTGTTTTTATCTAACAAACATTTTAATTAGAGTAAATGAATCTGGAAGTTTAACCTATAGTTGGGATAATTTTTTTAGTTATTTTATTTTTTTATGTGTTTCTATTTTCTTCATTCACATTTTTCTCAAAAATATTTTCATATCTTATTCTTACAACAGACATAAATGTGGACATAAAAAACATTAAATGACCATGCTCACATCACTAGGTCAGCACAATTGAATCGGATGATCCAACCAGTTGTTGAGCTAGTTGAATGCCCAGTTTGGTCTTCAACATTAATTCTCTATCTTGGAGAAAATGCATATAACAAGCTTCAGCTCTCATTCATTCTTCTTAATACTTTGTTTTACTATCTCTTCTTTAAAAAGGTTTGTATCTTTGCTTATGGACAAACTGGTTCTGGTAAAATGTATACCATCATGGGCAAGCCTGAAGCCCCTAAGTACAAAGGATTAATACCATGTTCCTTGGAGTAGATCTTTGAGACTAGCCAATCACTACAATGCCAGGGTTGGACTTACAAAATACAGGTGTGAATGTCAATTTACATGAAAACATAAATTGTGCTTAATCTTTCCTGCTTTCAAACCATGCTTTTCATCTTTTATAGGCATCAATGTTAGAGATCTACAATGAAACAATTCGTGATTTGTTATCACCCAATCGTAGCACAAGCAGTTGTCTAACTCTTCTTAACAAGCAATATACCTTCAACCATGATTTAGCTGGTAATACACATGTGCCTGGCCTTACTGTTGTCGACGTGTGTGGCATAAAGGAAATTTCCTTTCTGCTTGATCAAGCTGCAAGGAGTAGGTAATTGAAATCAGCATAAAAATAGTAAATTGGAGCATGCTTTCATCTTTTATTTTCTTGTTTCTGGTGGCCAACTGAATACATCATGTGTATTCAGTTTCCCAAATGTTCCATATTCTTGGGACCATGCTTTGTTTTGCTTGCATGCATGCATTCATCTTCTATTTTCTGTTTTCTGGTGGCTAACAGACTACGACATGTGTATGCTTTCATTTCATGTTCCATATTCTGGGGTACCAAGGTGTGTTTTGCTGCATGCTTTTAAACGTACAATTCTATATCAGCATTTTTTCACTTCTGGATCTTTCTTCTCTTTCCCAACCTGACTAGCCACAAGACTATCATCGCAAGAGATTGGAACTAATGGTTCAGGTTTTACTTTGTTCATTAGGCCAGTTAGCAAGACTCAGATGAATGAACAATCATCAAGAAGCCATTTTTTTTCACCTTAAGAATATCTTGGGTGAATGTTGTGAGTGGTGGCTATTCCTTGTTCCTTTGAGCCATTAAGCTTGTTACCTAAGACATTTGTTGACCTGTCTCTTTCATTGCAGGCCACGAAAGAATAGGTTCAAGGTTTTTTGAACCTAATAGATCTTGCCAGAAGCGAGGGTCTTGCTAAAAGTTGCTCAACTGGAGATCATCTAAAGCAAAATAAGGCAAGAATTGCTTCTCATTTATGCTGAAAATTCTTGTTTTAGATGCATATGCAGAAATTCATTTTGTCCTTGAAACGGGCAATTAACAAAAGCTTGTCTTCACTGAGCGACGTTATATTTGCAATTGCCGAGAAGGAGGATCATGTTTCTTACAGAAACTCAAAATTGACATACCTTCTATAGGTACAAGGCTATTGGATTTCTGGGATGTTTAGTATATTGCAGTGTGTACAATTTCATTACATTAGTTTTAAAAATGTTTTGAAAAAAGCTGTTTGTTTACTAAAAAAATAAATTTTCAACTTTTACCATCTTCATTCTCATCATATTCTATAATCTGTTGGTATTTAAAGCCTTGTCTTGGGTGTGATTCAAAAACGTTGATGTTTGTTAACATCTCTCCGGAGATTTCATCGGCCAGTGAATTGATATGTTCGCTCCGATTTGCTGCTCGTGTCAATGCCTGTGTGATTGGGATTCCTCACTGTCAAACCCAGATGCAACAACTGGATTCCCGTTGAAATAGTGTTTGAGTGATTAAAGTACATTTGTCCACGAGGGTTTCTAAAACAGCAACTGAAGCAATGCATTTTTTGTTGCCCCAAGCCATTAAAACAATTTGGTTGAGTGATTAGAGTACATTTGTCCATGAGGGTTTCTAAGACAGCAACTGAGTGCATTTTTTGTTACCCCAAGCCATTAAAACAATTTGTTTGAGTGAGTAAAGTACATTTGTCCAGAAGGGTTTCTAAAACAGCAACTGAAGCAATGCATTTTTTGTTCGCCCAAGGCATTAAAACAATTTGGTTGAGTGTTTAAAGTAAATTTGTCCACGAGGGCTTCTAAAACAACAACTGAAGTAATGATTTTTTTTGGCCCAAAGCCATTAAAACAATTTGGTTGAGTGATTAAAGTACATTTGTCCATGAGGGTTTCTAAAATAGCAACTGAAGCAATGCATTTTTTTGTTGCCCCAAGCCATTAAAACAGTTTGGTGTTGGCAGAATGTATTTTGCGGATGATGGATTTGATCATTGCTTCCTCTTCCATTGCTATAATATTCACGTCAGATGTAATACTTTTTTCGGCATTTGATTGATCTACTACTTTGTGATCTTCGTGTAAGGTATTGGGTGATGAACTATCTTCCTTTTCATCACCCATTGTTCTGAAAACTAAGCGTTCATCTTGTTTTACTAAATAGCTGTTGAAGTTGCGCATAGTGTTATATTTTATGCCTTTGATATTTTTCTGTACCCTTGGCAAAGAGAAACCATTGTCAATCTAAGTTGTGCCCTTATAAATTATATGTTGTTTTAAAATATGACCTATTGAGGTTGTTTTAATTTTTAAAGTGCTTCTATTAATTAGATGGCAGAGTTGTGATTATATAGAGTCCTTTATGCTCTAAAATTGCAAGAATTCGCATGTTTTTGCTTGTATTGCCAATTTATTTTACTATATGTTGCTAGAATTTCAATATTATCCCTATTATCATCCAAAAAATGAAGCTTTCAACTCAAATCGAGAACAGAATTCCGTGTTATCATCTGATTATGATCAATCTTAGCTTCAGTATATGCACGTGTATGAGGATGCATACATTGGCATATGCATACTAGTATTTTTGAGAACGTGCTTTACAGTGATACATTCTATAATATTTTTTTTATTTACAATACTTGTATAGATCAAAATATCAGGTATCAGTTTACCATAGTGGAAGAACTTAATTTTAAAAGAAAAGGACCACATTAGTTCTATTATTCTCACAAAATGTGCTCTTACTATGACAGTTTTTATTCATAAAAAACCTTCCAATTTTCTTGATTGAGAAAGTGGCCAAATTGGAAAACCCTTGTCATGATTTAACTCAATTTGCTATAAACTTTGATGCCTTAAAAAATATATATGTTCCTAAACATGGATTACAGCCTCTAGTGACAAGCAAGCATTGCATTTACTTCAAATTAGCCATAATAAAAAAATATAGTAGAGTTAAAATATACTTTTGAATAGCAAGTTTTGGACCAATGGGTATATTTATGATGGCATGCATTGGCTAAGTGACAAAAAAAGAATTTTTAGGAATATAAGGAGGTTGTATATGCTATACATAAGTATCATTAAATAGAGATGAAAAGATCAACTATGCTAACAAATTAATTCAACTTATTTTTTGGACCAATGTTTCCAATAAAACTAAGGGAATTACTGAATTAACCAAAAATCATTCAACTTGATCCTAGAAAACTAAGAAATCAAGTAACAAAACACAAAATATATGCCAAATAAGTATAGCATTTATCTACATTGCTTAAAAGCCAATGATTCTAAATACATCTATTTTAACGTGACCAATTAAGTGAGAAATATTATAAGGTACGCTTTCATCTTTTTCTCTTAATAAGTTAAGAAACTAATGATTTAGCCATGGTATTCAAAAGAAACGAGGAGAATGTTTGCACCATTTATTATTTTTAAGAGAATTTGAGGAAATGGCCCTTATTTAAACTTGAACCTCCAGTTTATACGAGACTCATTAGCACATAAATTACATACCTGGCAATTTTTATTCGAAACACAATCTATATATAGATATGGAATGGAAATGGGACATGGGCATATTTGATTCAAATTCATACTAAGAGGAGCTCATTTGTCACATCAAAAGCATAACGTTCACGTTTGTGTGTGTATGTAGTACAACTATATTCATAAATTGTTGTGTTTGATATTTTAGAAGAAATTTTTCTTTGAAAAATATTGATCATGAAATGAAATTAATTCTATACTAACAATTGCCTTGAGATGTACATTACAAAAAAGCTAATATCTTTTGGAATATCATTCAGTGGATGGCTATTTTAGTATTTAATAACCAAATTGGTTTTTGCAAGGTTTCTCTAGTACAGCTTTGTGTAGATACTCATGTGAGCTTGTAAATTTTTGAAATCCAAATAATCAAACATGGTTAGGTGGTACTTCTCATCTGATATAAAATTTTTTGTGTTGGCACTGGCCCTTTATGAACTCTTTTAACGCAATAATCTTTGTCACATGTTTTGTAAATCTCAGTTCTTCTAGTTGCTGTTTTTTTTTCTTTTTTAATTTCCAAATGTTTTATAGGATGTCATTTGATTTGGGAAACTTAAGTATGAGAGAGTCTGGTCCTCCACGTTCATCGTCTACTCTTCAAGATGAGGTATTTTCTTGTTTACATGCTTAAAAATTTGACTATACTTTCAAAAAGCGGTTTGTAAACTTTTCTTTTTCTTTTTGCTTCTTATGGCATAGTTATGCCCTTAGGTCTTATAGCTTCCAACTTCAATTTATACAAAATTTGTGCTGTCTAACCTTTTCAATTCGTAATTCTTTTTTGTTATCTTCAGATTGATGTGTTGTAAGAAGAAAATGAAAATATACTTCAAAAGGTGAGATTAACAATAGTCATTAGGTCATCAAGCTTTAATGATATTTTCCTTAAAAAGTCTTTTTGTTCTATATTTTTATTTTAATTCGCATTTTCTCAGCTTCGACATGTGGAGGAGAGGTGTGAAGTGGCTGAGGAAAGAGCTAAACAACTTGAGAAGTAGGTTACCTTTTTTTTCATTTATTGAAAATTATTGAGCGACATTATGTAATAGGCAAATTTATGACCTTATGTGTTGTAGGTGCTGCCACATTTTGTCTATCTATACTAATACTTATTATTGAAAAAATAATTCTTTAGGTAGACAAACATGCTTGTTACTCATTTTCTCTCGACAACTAATTTTTTGTTCATAGGTTGCTTCCTTAGGTGATGGTGGATCTCTTGAAGCTCGTTTGCTGAGTCGATAAGTTTTGTATCACCAGTAATACTTTTATTTCTTGTTTCCTCCATGTTTCCTTATTTATGATTTGTTTCAACGTGTTTTCTTTTTTATGATTGGGTGTTTTCTTATTTATGATTTGTTTCAGGAAAGAAGCTGCCTTGCAACGCAGAGAGGTACATTCTAGTTGACATAATGTCCTTCAACGTATTTGAGCTGGTTTTAAATAGACAATTGAGATAGAAACTTGAGCTAAAATAACTTCATTATTTGCTATTGGTTGAACACATTATTTTTACATTTTCAACATGTTAAGTACTGCTTAGAAACAACATACTAATAGGGTTGATAACTTTTTAATTAGTTTACTACTGTGCTTGACACAACCACAATGAAAATTACACATTTGGTCTCCTGACTTTTTATGAGTTTCATAGCAAGTCAACTATCAAGCCAGAACTGCAATGGAAATTACATATTTGGAACCCTGAACTTATGAGTTTTATAGCAAGTCAATTGCCAAGCCAATGATTCCATTTTATTAGGTATCAAATGTTTAATCTAGCTACGTAAAATTAAAAATAATATCCTGATTTCTTAGAAACTTTATTTGTTTTTTATAATGGAATTAATTTTAATCAAACTAAAAAATTAAGACTATATACTTAATTCAATATATTTGGAATAGTTATATTAAATTGAATTACTGGATATTATAAACTAGTACATAACTAAGAATTAGATTATATCTCCAAAACTATTAGTACATAATTAAGAAACAAATTATCATACTAAAATTATTCTACTCTATTTAAAAATATTGTAAAAGCAATTGGAAGTAAATACTAAATATAGAATCCAAAACCTTCCAAACCTCAGGAATTATCAAAGTTGTAACTTTTTAAGTGGATCTAATCCATATTCTGAAATAAGTTTTCAAACCTGAATTCAAATGGTCTTTTTAAATCTAAAATACTTGATTTGATAAATTTCATTTGTTAGCTTTTCTTGTCAGCATTTTGATAGTAAGGACAATTGTAGCCCATCATCATTTACAATCATATGAAAAAGTTATTAATACAATTGATTTGCAAATTGTTTCATAGACATGAAATTAAGAAAGTAGAGTGATCTAAGTATCATGAGAAGAAAATGAAGGATTTTTCATTTTTTAATGTTAGGTCATTTGAAAAAATGTAGCCTTTTCTTGGAAAAAGTGATAGAGTTCCCATCCATGTGAGCATTGGGCATTTACCTCTACATGCAAGAAACAAATCAAGGTATTATTATATTGAGATATCATCACATGAAAGGAAACCGTCCATACATCTTTGTTGTTCTTGAAGGGTTCTAACTCTGTCCTTTAGTCCTTTCATCAATTTTGAAATGGTCCTTTGTCAATCATAAGCAAAAACACTTTTTTTGGGGAATGACAATGGCTTATAAGCATTTTGAGGGTTAACGGTATCCATGAAGGTGAATTCTAGGTTTTCTTTTTTGGGATTCAGGACACCTATCTGTCTGAATTACTAGAAGCATCTTGGCATGATTGTGATCCTAAAAGTGTCCTATTCAACAATGATTCTCTGCTGTCATACAATGGTTCATTTGTCTTGCTCTTGTTCATCATCTCCATTCATGTTTTTCAATGAGAATGGCTCTCAAAAGTCCTTAAGAGAAGATCTCCCTGTCTCTCATCTCTTTGCACTTATGCTTGGTACCTTCTTATATCCTTGGAGTTGTTATTGGTAAGTTTGCATCTATTCTTACTATTATGATCAAACTTGTTGTTGTTGATCCTCTCTTTAAAGACTCCTCTAATACTTTTTTGCATAACTTCTTCGTGCCAGTAGCTTCCTGGTCATCTATAAGAGTTATAAGTTCCATCTTTGTTGTGCCAAGTGAGTGATGGGTTGTTGGATTCGAGATTCCCTTTTGTGCATCTTGAGGCTAAGCCATATACTGGAGTGCCTACTAACGTTAGTGTTAGGCTTCTTATTGCAAACCTTAGATCTATTGATTGGAAAGTGGTTTTCTCTTCTTGAGGGAGGAATCTCCTCACTACTTATTTTTATCTACTTTTCCTTTGAGGTGATAGATCCATGGGTCAAGGAGTGCAATCCTCAAGGGACTTCTATAAGGAAAGCTTCTAGGTCTTTATGCTATTGAAAAAGGTTTCTTCCTTTTTGATGTTCCTTGGAAAATATGTTTGAAGCATTTGCAAACTGCATCGATATGCTCAAAAACATGGTTGACATTCTAATCACTATAGATTAACTCACAACAAATATTGTAAAGCTTAGGTTTACTTGAGTGTGCATAATATCAATTGTGGATGATATTTTTTTTCTTTTGTCAATTCCAATGAATGTTAGTGGCTTTGACAAGGATGAGGAGCTTACCCTTGATACTTATATTTTTATTGTAAGACTTATTTACTCGATTGCTTGATTTTCTCATTACGAGAAACTTCATGGATCAATACCTACTCTTTTTGGGTCTCGCCATCGTCACTTTTTCTGATCTTATTTATATCAATTTTTCTTATAATAAGTTTGGCGGAAGCCTACTAGAAAATCACACTCTAATACTCCATCCACTTATGTCCTTGATAGTCCAAGAATTAGTGTTTAAATCACTTAGTTTAATAAATATCTTGAGAATCCTATTTATTGTACGCTCACTAATTGGTGAAGATAATTTGTTCTGTAGCTACTGCAACATTTTTATTTCTAATTACGAAAATATCAAAGAAAAACCTCTTTTCAAATTTAGGAACAACTGGTGCATACATTCTAGCTATTATGATGTTATCAATTTCCTGGCAACCAATTTTCTATGCATCTTTACAAATTTAATCATTAAAGTTGTGTAGAAGGAAGGGACTAATCTCGCATCTATCCTTGCTACTCTAGTTGTAAATCCCCTCCATATGCTTTGAGAAATTTTTTTATCCAAATAGTTGACACAATTTAAACTACTAAAAATTAGTTATGTTATTCAAAAGTCCAATGCTCATTGGGTATGGGGAGAACAATTTCAACTTCTTATTTCAAAGTATCAGTGGTTGAAATTTCGTGAACAAGTATCAAAACTATTTTTGGCTGTCTATAATCTTGGTGATTTTTTCATTGACCATTTATGACTACTTTATAAGATGCAATGACTTCGTCATTCTGGGGTTATTTTTTCTAATACCCAACTCTTGTTGTCATTAGTGTGTGCTGCATTGGTAATTTCTCATCTAATGAAATATGAAGGTAGTTTGGTCTTCCCTTAGTATTAATTTTCTTTATTTGATGGCATTAACATAGAATTTGTTAGTTGCTTCCTGAAAAATATTGGCGAGGACTTTCTGAGGTCATTAGGTTCTTTTAATTAGGCAAACTAACTGGACGGCTCAAGGTTATTACTAAAATTTTATCTACATATCTTAAAAAGTGTTCATCTTTAATGATTACATGCTTATCTTTTTTTGCAATATCATTGATAAAGTTATTGTTGAAGTCATTGTAGTTTGGATCAAGTATATGATGATTCCTGAATTTATCTCACCTTGCTTTGACATCTTCTATGTCCGGTAGGCTACTGAAAGACCAAGTCCTTGATTCCTTGAACTGCTCAAGGGGTTCCATCTTTAGTTTTCCAAGCATATATTGTGTGCAAAATTTGATTTTTCTACCAATTTTTTGGGAGGCATTGCTTAAAAAGATCTCTTAAAGCTTCCATCTCCACTTCATCAACTTGATCGAAGCTTATGTACTGTGTTGGACAATCACTTTTCTGTTTTTATCGTTTTCTTCTTAGAGGGATTTATTCTCTTATGCCATCAGCATTAGACAAGATAATCTCTTATCCCCTTTCTTGTATGCTGTTGTTGTTTCCCTTTCATGTGCTATTGACAAAAGTTGTAAAGGATGGTTTGGAAGGGATGGTGTTCATTACATTCTTCATTCACTGATGACGGATTCGTCTTTTATAAATCTTTTGTTCTTAGGCCACATTCATCGCCCAAATTTTTTGACATTAAATGGCCAATTTGACCTTTTTGACGCATGTCTCGTATGAGCTGTTGCTTATCCTCGGCAAGCATTGAGAATAAGGCCTCACTTGTTGATCTATTAGGTTGCTTTGGTTAATTCACCTCTCTCTTACACCACCATAGCCTTGTCCGTGTCATTTTAGAGATGTCAAGTTGTATTCCCTTTCTAGATAAGATCATTCCATGTATTTTTGAAGGATGGGAGAGGTTGTAGTGAAAATGTGATGACCCCTCATTGGCCTTTCCCAAATTTCGATGTCAAATTAACGAATTTATTTATTTATTTTCCTTTTAAATTTTTGAAACTATGAAAAATTGTCTTTCTTTTTCTAAAATCATGTAGCAAAAACAAGTTTTAAAATAAAACATAAAACTCCTTTAATGAAAAAGCATTTAAATCACGTGGAAGCAAAAGAAAATTTAATTTGTATGTAAAGAAACACATTTATTTATAAGAAACACCATCATTGATATTGAAATCTTTGAACATTATAACATTGTTTTTAACTTCAACAATTGAAGCACTAAACTTATATCATGATTTAACTTTTATTACATGCCTTATTTTCTAAATAAAGTGAAATAACTAAACTGATAAAAGAATCATGAAGATTGTATCATCATTTGTTAGCTTCTATTACTTCTTAATAGTCCAATAATGTGTCTCATTTTAACCTAAAAGCATTAAGCAAAAAAATGGTAGAGTTATTATCACTGGCTCAATGAGAAATACAAGTATATATATATATATATATATATATATATATATATATACATGCATAGGTCATTACAAATATTATAACATGAAAGGAGCATGTGAATGAGTAATAAAATGTAAAATAAGTTTTCGTGTGAAAACTTTTATCACTTTATCTTTTATCATCTTTACAAATTTGTTTTTGTTCTTTTATCTCTTTAGGAGTTAGTTTAGGAGAATGATACTTCATAGATGATTAGCCATGTTTAGGAATCATTTATTTCAACATAAGCTGTTCGGATGAATGACTCCTTTGACTCATCTCTAAAACCATTATTATGAAAAAGTAGTTGTCACTTTGGACAATCATTTATCTTATCATTTTTTAAACTTTGTCTTTATCAAACTCTTTTACTTTTTTTATATATCTTTATTTTCCTCTTTTCACAATCTCGTGTTCTCTTTCTTTTGAAGTTCTTATCACAAGTGATAATTTTACTTTTATTTTTTTTTACTTTTTGTGAATATCGTTACACAAATATGAAAATAGATGAAGCTTCTAACTAAATCTTCACAACATTTCATGCTCTAGTAATATATGAAAAATATGTTATAAAACATTGCTAATTGTGAAGAATCAAGCATCCTCAATAATTTCTTCAAAGTCATCTCTTAAAGTTCTCTCCTACTAACAGGCAACATGCATCAAACATTAACTTATAAGAATAAAATTGCCTATATGTGCAATCTCGATATTTTACCATTTGTGACTATTATAACATATAGTCTAAGATTGCCTACCTCTCAAATTAAGTTTACCATTTTGCAAAGGGTTAGATCTTTGCTTTAGTTCCTTGGGTGAATTGGGAACTGTGGTTGAATCTCTTGATCACGCCTTTGCCTTAAGCTAAACTTACACGATTTCCTTCTAATTCTCTCAGAAGCCTCCTTTCTTCCTTTCTCTCGAGTACCTTGGCTGAAGCTAATCGCTAAAGTTTTTTCCAAAAATTTTTTAAGCCTTGGTTTCACTTTGTTTTATACTTGATCGACACCAATTCATCTTCTATCGAATCTTTATCTTCCTCCAACAGTTGTGAATCTTCATTTTCTTGACTTTCCATGTTCCTCAACTGTTTGTCATTGATTTGTCCCTTTCTCGTGGCATTTTTCCTAGCCATTCGTATTTTAGGATTGAAAATCTTTTGCTTGTGCGACATTGTATAATACAAAATGAGTGTTGTATGATTTGATAATTTCGTATCATATGATGTGTGAGTTTTATCTTAGTCTATTATAAATTCTTCAGATCGTACTAATATGTGACGGTTACAGAATCATATTTGTCGATACCTTTTCCTATGCATTCTTCTTACTTTATAACTTACGATATTCATGTATGAAGCTCCTCTAGCTTTATTGTACTTATACAATGCCTTAGTTGTACATGTACGATTCTTATTTATCTATTTAGCTCTTTTGTTCCTCTATTAACTTATCTTATAATCTTTCTTATCATACATGTCTGATTGGTATTCCTTTCTCACTTAAAATCATCATATTTATAAATTTTTTCTAATTGTAATGTACAATAAGTTTAGGTTTATTCATTCGTTTCCATTCACATGTATTTAGTTAAATTTTCTCTTTTAATTTATCGTACTTGTACACTATCTGATATCAATCATTACGATCCAAACTTTTCTCTCCCTATCGGACTCATCTGACTCCTATATCCTCTATGCAAATAACCTAGCTTTGTTTTCACTAGAGATTATACAACACACACCTTCCCCTCCACTGATAGGTGTCCCATCTGCCCCTTAATGTAGGGGCCTTTATATTTAGAATGCCTTTCAGTGCCAAGCACACTCATTCCGACTGCTTATTTGCTCCTTGGTTTGACTAACATCGATGGCCTAAGGCCTTACATGGTGTGTGTCTTCACCTCCACCTTTTCTGGGAGATTGAAAGCAATTTTTGCCATCGGTTTGGGTTTTACTAGCTCCTGTATCATTTGTTGCATATGTGCATCCACATCCATAGTCATTTGTTTCAGTTGGAACATCGTCATTTTATGTTCAATATAGTCACATGTGAAGCACATAAGGGGCAAACTCTCATACTTAAAGTGTTGTTAAGTATGACCGATGGTAACTTCATACCATATGCTTCATTTAAGAAGAGATAAATTTATTTTAACATATGCTCTGGCATGCGCTAACTTCTCCTTGCTTGTTGCCCATTCATCGATCAATAAAGGATTGTCAATCATTGTTGTAATTCGTGAGATATTCTCCTTATCCTAGTACAACAATTGTATCTTAAGAAGCTTGACCTAAACTTGTGTAAATATGATCACAGAAAGGTTAGGCTTGAACAAATGTGACTAAGTGTTTAGGCCTAATACTTGACACCCCATGGTTTATGGCCCTCCGTGCTAAACAAAGTCATTGTTATAAGGGTTGTCAAAGTGTAGCAACATGCAGTCGAGATTGAGATCAAGAATATGGAATCAAGCATGGTGGTCCCATTATTGTTTTAGCTCCCAAGTAAGTCATAAGAATAAGAATCTTCCTCATAAAGGCATCTAAGCAAATCATTGGTGTAGGCTGCTACTTCTCTTTTGCATGCAAGGGTAGACATAGTGATAATATCATTTTGGAAAAATGATTTATCATTAGAGACTGTCCTTGAGATATCCTCATTTGGAGGCCTATGCAAAAATTTCTTGTAATTCCCACCTGTGCACTTGATGCATCACTACCGCCACTTTGTGCAGATCTTGTCCTAGTCTCATGCAAAGCTTCGAGAAAGTTTCTCCCATTAGTGCCTCAAGCCATAATCGAAATGTAAGCAGCATTCTTTGGATCTCCTTCGTTGTGGCAATTTCGTAAACAGCTTGTGTGCTACATTTTGAGACCTGAATGTTAGAGCGAATCACCTTGCCTTTGCGGTTGAAAATATACCGCCAATATAGTTTGAAATCAACCATCATTCTCCATTGTACCAATCCCCTCCGACAATACTCAACATAGGAACATGCTTGCTGAAGACTATTGGTGAGGTGATATAAACCTTTACAATAATACGTGAGACTAACTTTCCATCAACAACCCATCCCCCTCAACAACAGTTTCCAATGAAACAGTAGGACTGAATCCTAAGCTCGAATTTTGGTAGTGTCTTTCACTTGTCATTGTTTGTGGAATTAGCTTTAGTGCAAGCCCTTCTGGATTTAGAGCTAGAGATCGCTATTAGAAATGTAGCTGCGATCGCTGATTAGCCTTGCTAGCTAAAATGCCCTATTCCGTATGTTGATTGGCAGGTTAGTGGAGGAAGGATGGATTGTGTCGATGGTGGTTAGTGTTTGCTCTATGCCAAGTGTAGGTGGTAGTTGTGGCCAAAGTAAGTGATTAGAGTGAGCAGTAGAAGGCAAGAAGCTAGCAACTAGGCTGGAGAAGGTGGAGAACACAACGACAAGATTGTGCGATTGAGGTTGAGGTTCGGATTGAAAGATCGTGTTGATGGCCTAGACTAGGTGGAAAAAATGGAGAGTAGTGCTCTGGACTATAGAGCAGGGTAAGCACAAGGTAGCGTAAGGCGGCTATGGGAAGGAGCTCATTAGGGATTGTGGTGGTAGAGTGAGTGCTCTTGGTGTGGAAGTCGACGGAGCATGGCAAGGTGAGACAAGACAGTGGGATGTTGTGGCTCGACAGCTTGAGGGAGGCAACAAATGGGAATGGGAGTGAGTTGGACAGGAAACAAATTTTTTTTTTTGTGTTGGCCTTTTGATGAATGAGGACATGCCCTCGGCCTTGTTTTGGCCATTGCTAATTTTCATGCAACGGTTAATGTACTTTGATTTTTGCAATTTTTATACAAGCTATAGCTATGGCCAGATTTTATAAAAAATGAAATTTATAAGTGCGATACAGTCGAATGAGGCACATTAGCTCCCATTAGTACAAATATCTGGATTCACGTGACCTTCTTATTATTTCTTTCATTCTCACACTTGAGCTAGTTTATTAAATAATGTTTTACAATATGTGATTTCCAGCATTGTGCTTTGTCGTTGCCTTCACTGTTCTGCTTATCTTCCAAACTACAAGCTCTCTATATCAGTTCGAAGTTTATTATTTCCTTTCTTACCTATAATGTTAGGAAGGCGAGCAATATGAGAACGTTCATGGCACTATGCTTCATAAGAAATCATAGCAAATCATTTTTGAGATTGTTTCTATATTCCAAGCATCAGTGGAAAGTGGTTAACGTCAATATCCTTCCATGTAGTCAAAGAATTAATTGATGGTATTGCGGGTACCTGAGACCGTTCAAAATTATCTCTCAATAATTGGGTTTTTACTTCTGTAAATATGGTTTTCTGGATTTATTGCAGGTTTATAACTTTTTTCATCCCCTAGGCAATGTAAAGAACCATTTCGATTTAATTCTCTACTAAGTGTTATATAGTCTAATGTTTATTTTGGCTGAATATATATTAATGATGTGTGAAAAAATTTTCCAGTCAATGACCTAGTAAGTACTCATATTAAGCAATTGAAATGGGGTAATTTTGTGTTATGAAAACTCTTGCAAGCATATGGTCTAAGAAAAGATCGGGCCAAAAGCTGTCTATTTTATGTTTGAACTATAATTCGGCTCAATTTTACTTGGTTTATATTGGATCTAGGAAGCGATCCGAGTTATGTTGATTCGTTAGAACAATGAACTAGTTTCCAAATTGATTATGATGGATTTGAGTGAAATTTAGGTCGGGTGAAGTACAATACTCGGTTTTTTTTATTTTGATGGTAGTAATAGCTGTTAAAGAGTAATGGAGGCCTCTCACGACTACAATTTGGACAACAAGGTCTATGGGGAACGTGTTGAATGGGCAAGGTTAGGAAATGAGCAAGAGCAAGTAGATAAGAGACAATGCAAGCAAGATTGATGATTAGGTAGAGGGGGCATACTTGAAATCATGGCAACAGGATGTACCATGGAGGGAAGGGAGTATTGGAATTTATTGGATATAACAAAAAACTATCAGGACAAACTTGTCACTAGTACACTAGTTGCTATTAAAAAAAGTGACATTGGTTGGTGGCATTTCTCCTACAAATCTTTATTCTAAGTGTAACAACATTGCTGTTTTTTTTTTTGAAATTTAATGTTTGGAAGAGTTCTAGTTTACATGACATCTTACAATGAAGAATTTACCCATATTTTGAAGAATTGAGCTTAGGGAATCTATAATTGACCTAATAACCATTTTATCTTACTCGGTTCTTAAATGAGTTAGATCTTGCTTAGTCTTTGTTCTATTAGGTCCAATTTGTATCATTTCTCTATTACTTCTCACAGGGTAGCAAGTTGTATTATTGTGTTAATGCTCACTGTAACAAATGAAGAAGCCATTAATATTACTTTATTTTGAAGATTTGCTTTAGCTTTACACTGCTACATGATGTTTGTCCTTTAGTCCAAAAGAATGTTTTCCCTACATCCATAGGTGGACATATTCCTTTGATATTTATTTAGTGAAAAAGTTAGTTTTGCAAGCTTTGTGTGTAGAACATTTGACATTGCAGATCACCTTAGTTGATTTCACAGTTAATGAAATACAATTTGTTGAGAAGGCCATCTTTGTGAGAGGTGATCCTGTCGATGCAACATAATTGTAGCACAGAGAAGCAAGTTATTGGCACAACTATCAAAGGGGCTATTATTTTTTAACTTTATTAGATTGATATTTAATAGATTTCTGTGGCATTAGAGGCTTATATAGGCAATGCCACTTGATTAGTAAACTTTTTCATTTTGCTGTTTGTATATGATCTCGTTAAGCAATTTTTTTTTGCTACTAAATATTGTTCTGGTGTTGTTTATGTAGTACTAACATTGTATCTTGTAAGTTTAGAAATTCCATTTTCCATGAGTGACTTGTTTAATAAACTAAGGGCTTTGTTATATATATATATATAGCAATTCACACAACAAAATTTTTGACAGAAATCTTGCTTACGTTTTCTTGCACCATGCGTAAGACATCACAACCATGTGTCATCACCATCATCCATGTGTGATGAAACACACGGATGACTGATGATTTTTGTATGCTGTTGTGGTGGACAAATTGCAAACAAACATCCCAGATTGCATGTGGTTAGAACTTTGCAGAGCAAGTATATAAGATCTATTAAAAATCTTGGGAGGTTAGTCCAACAAAAAGTAAAACTGAAAAGACTTAACCAGAATGTTAGAAACTTTCGAGAGCAAATCTTGGCAATGTAATTTTTTAACACGTTAATATCAGCGATAGGAAATCTTTCTAGGGCACCTAGAACAGACGTTAGAAACTTCACCTGATTGTTCTCTTTTTTTAATCTTATGATCTGAAGTATAACATAATTTTCTCAGTAGTGAGAGTAATTTTTTTTATTGAGGAGTGTTTTTTACTTCAGTTGATCCCTACTTTCAATCATCTTCACTCAATGGGATACCAGAATGTTCAAGGCAAATATGACAGACAGAAAAATTATAGTTGAAGTAAACAAAATTGGTAGCAACTTTGTGGATAATGATGGTTTAATTCAGCTTGTTAGAAGTTCCAGCCAGAGCTTTGCTCATAAAAAAACCTTGGAAAATGAAGTAGTAATTTGAAAAGGGGTTAACGTAAAAGAGAGGCGTTTAAAGTTGCATGTAATATTTAAGGATTAAGCCAAATCCATTCACTTGGTGCCTTGCCAACCTTATATACAGCACTAGAAGGCAAGTTATTAACTTTGAAGGAGTCATTGGCTGGTTTGAAGGTGCTATTGCCTAAATTTATTGAATTTGTTGCTAAGTTCAAGTAGATTTGGATTTGTTATGTTTAATAGATATGCTCCAACCTATGAGCTAGCTCAGGTGTCCATTGAAAAACAATGTTCACTTCGATGACAAATGACTTTAAATATGCAATTGACAAAAAATAAAAAAATGATTTCCTCACATCTTGACGATGTGATTGAAAGTCAATCAACACAATGAGGTCAAATGTTGATAAGAGTCTTTAATTAAAGGGTCAGGAAATGACTTCAAAATCAACCATTGGTAAAAAACTTCGAAGTCAGAAGTTGAAGGCAACTTAAGGGTGAAGCTTTGAGGTCTTTTGAGGTTATATTATTCTATTTTAGATTTTTAAAGGAAAAATTGCATTTAGGTTTTTGTGGTTTGCCCTAATTTTCATGTAGTTTCTTTAAATTTAAAAACAAATCAGACATGCAAAGTGCTACTAGACATTATCATATTTTCTTCTCTAAATTAATCTTCAAAAATAGTTATAGAGATCCCTATAGTTTGTAAAAAAAATTGTGTAAATTATTCCTATAAGGAAAACAATTTATTTTTGAATTAAGGATCTAACTTATGGATTGATTTACCTTTTCTAAAAAATGAGGGACCTATGAGAGTTTGGCTAAACCTCATAGACTTATATGCAATTTACCAAATTTCATGGTTACCAATAAGTTTTCGTGGAAAACTTTCACACATACATATACATGCATAACCAAACTCATGCATATACATATTCACATACACAAGAAAACAAACACTTACACACACAAAAGTACACACACATAGGCACACACACACACACACATAAACACACATAATCACACACACATATACACATACACTCACACACACGAATGCAGATAAACACATGCATGCACACATACACATATACTCACACACACACACATGCTCACATACACACACATAAATATATGAATACACATGCACACAAACATGCACGCACATATATGTGCACACATGTACATAGACATGTTCACACACACACACACATACACATACACAAATATACTCAACCACAAGCACTCTCATGCACACACACACACACACACACTCATGCATAGATGTACACATGCACATACTCATACATATGCACCTACATGCTCACATACAAATGCACACATACATAAACACATGAACAAACACACACACACAAACACAAACACATATTCACACGTCAACACACACAAACACACATACACACACGTCAACACACACACACACAAACACAAAAAAACTCACACACATACACCCATGCACAAGTAAATGCACACATGAACATAGTGACATGAACATAGAGACATGAACACATAGACACAAACACATGTACACACACATGCACATGCACAAGCCATTGAATAAACATGCACACACATACACACATATGCATATGTGCACACACACACTCACACACACACACACAAAGCAACACACAAGCACATGCACTAAGACACGTACACAAATACCTACACAAATAGGTATGTACAGACATTCACTCAGACATATAAGCTCACACACACACACTAACATGTAGATGCACAAACATGCCCATGCTCATACACATACAGACACGCATGCACACACACACACATGGACATGCACACACGCACACACATGTATATGCACATGCACACACACACTCATGCACCAATGTGCAAAACCACACACAAATGTATAACCACACACACATGCATGCATGCATGCAAATGCACAAACACACATGTACACATACACTCAAACACCTACCCACACATGCATGAAACCACATAAATGCACATACAAATGCACACACACACACATGCACATGCACACGTGCACACACACATGCACACACACACCAATGCATACATACACAAGCTTGTACACGCCTATGGGCACAAATGCACACACATGCTTGAATAAACATACACACACACATTTTTACACCAAGGAACACACAAACATACACATTCTTTCCTATGCAGCCATGCAAACAAACAAACACACATGAACAAACATGCATAACCTCACACATACACACACACACACACATTCACATGCGTAAACACACGCATCAACACATTAACACACACTCATATGCATATGCACATACACATACTCACAGCACTAGCATACACTCATATGCATAAGCATTGGTGCACACAAAAACACACACTTGCACATGTATGCACAACAACACACACACAAACTCACATGCACAAGCACATACATATAGGCAATCACACACACATGCACCCACATACATGCACACACACATACACATACACACCAACATGTGGATATGCTTGTACACATGCATAAATTCTAATATGTATGCACACACTCATACACACATACATGCTAATGTACACACTAACACATGCAAATATGCACACTGACAAACACAAATGTGCACACACTAAAAAAAAAATACAAACACACATATGCACATGCACACACACAGACACTCATAGAAACATACACATACACATAGACACACACCCACCAATACACACACAACATTGCACACACACCTCTACACATAGACATGGACATACGCACACATGCGCACTGCACATGCATGCACACTTACACCCATAAACACATATGCACATATCCATGCAACCATATAGGAACAGACATAAAAATGCAAACACACACACACAATCACACACAAAGATGCCCACACAAACACATGCAGTACACATGCATGCACACCCATATGCACTCAAACCTACATAGATGCACACACACATATACAACCACAAACACACATTCATTGATGTAAGCACAATTTCACATACAAACATATGCCCATGCAGACAATCACTTGACATAGGCATATGCACAAGCACAAAAACAAGCACCAAGACATTCTCACAAGTACACACATGCACACACACATGCATGCACACTCACATGGACAAAAACTCAAACATGTACTTACACACAGAAAGAGACACAAGTGCATGAATAGATGTGCACAAACATATGTCGACACATACGCACACACACACACATGTGCAAGCCTTAGTGCACACACACACACGCACGTGTGCATGCATGTAGACAAGTGTAAACACACACACACACACTCACACATGCAAACACATGCATGCACAACAAGATGCGCACACACACACACACACATGTAGACACACATGCACAATCACACATAAGCATATGTGCACATGCAAATACAGACACAAACATACATACAAATGCATCAACCCTCATACACATGAGTTCACATGCATAGACAAACGTACTCATACCCATGCATTGATGCACTCACACAAACACTTTCATGCACACAAACTTTCAGACATACCCACACATGCATGTGCACACGTGCACACACACATACATATACACCTGTACATAGGAGTTCACATACACACACACAAGTGCCCATACACCCCCCACACACAAAGCATGCATACATAAACAAACATACATGCACACATGGATATGTATGTAAACACACGCACATAGAAACATGTGTGCACACAACAACACACACACACGCACACACACCCAACCAAAAACATATAAACACATATAAGAAAACACATGCACAAGTATAAGAACCCACACACATGCAAAGACACACATAAGCACACATACAAAAAAGCACACATGCTTATGCATGCACCCACATGCACACATGCATACACACACACACACATGCATGTGCACATGCATTCATGAGCAATACACATAAACATGCATGCACACGTGCTAGCACACATAAACATATGTGCACATGCATGCACAAATACAAACACATACACATGCACACATACAACCACACATGCACCCATGCACATAAACAAGCACAAAAGCATATAAAGGTACACACAAAATGCACATGCCTACACTCACGAAAGCACACACACATGTAAACAGATGAATGTAGGCACCCATGAACACACACACACATAAAACACATGCACACACACACAAAGATGTGTACAAAAGCACTTATGTACACAGATGCACACTTACACATATGCACACACATGCATATATGCACTCACACACACACTCATGCACACACACAAATATACTCACATGCACATGCACATGCAGCTTTACAGGCGAACACATGCTTATTTACCTGTTCACACACATACATTCACGTATGCATGCACACACACCAATGCAGACTCCCATAAGCATGTGCACACACTCAAATGCACACAAACACATGCATGTAAACCATAAATCCAAACACATGTACATGTATGCACGGTACAACCACACATATACACGCATGCATATACATACACGCACTCACATCCACACATAAGAGAATATGCTCACACAAACACAAGCATGCATGCACACATGCAAATACACACAAGAATTAACACACGTGTGCACACATGTGTACACACTCGCATACACACACACCTACAAACACAAACACATACACACACGTGCGCATGCACTTCTCAATGCAACACATACATGTGCACACATGCGTACACACTGAGACATGAACAAACACATACACATACACTCATACCAACACGAGCACACACATACACACTCACAAACACAAACATAAGCACATATGTATATATGTAAACATACAAAAGCATAAACACATGTGCACAAATATACACACATACACGCAAATACCTACACATTCTCATATACCCAGGCACAAGTTGATGTAGTACCCACATGCACACATGTGCACACACACTCACACACCCATGCACAAACACTCACACTCACATGGGCACACACATACACATCTACACGCACACACATACACATGTACACATGCACACACATATGCATGCACACACACCCACATCCACTCCCAGACCCTTACATGCACATGCACCAAATGCACACCCCCATGTGCACACACATGCACATATGGACAAACAAAAACATGTACACACACTTACATAAGTACATGCATATGCACACACAAACACATGCATATGCACTCACATGCACACACATGCACCTACATGCATGTAAACATATGCATATGCACACACATGCACACACTTATACACATGCATACACATGCACACACACTGGCAAGCACACACGAACACACGTACATGTATGCATGCACAAACACTCACACACATGTACACACAAGCTTGTATGCACTCACACATACACCTAAACCACCACACACATGAAACTACATACACATGCACATGATCACAACCACAAGTGTTTGTGAACACACGCACAAATGCATATAAAAAACACACATGCACAAGAATGCACATACATATACACACACATATGCACATGTGCACATACTTACTTGCACACAAATGCACACATGCACACACACATGCATGAATTAATTCACACATGAATACATGCACAAATGCATGCACTCACACATGAACAAACAAGCAAACACAAACACACACAAATGAAAATGCACATACACATATAAGCACACACATGCATGCACACACACAAACAAACATGCACACTCACACACACAAGCACACATAAGCACAAACATGCCTTGAAACAAGCCCACGCACACACACTCTTGCACATACAAACTTACATTAATGCACAAGCATACACGCACACATATATGCACATGCATAGTGCACAAACTCTAACTATATGCACACAAACACAAACTCATATGCTTACACACACATACATGTGTAGACATAGTCATGCAAACATGTGCACCTATACACGAACACACATGCACATGCACACATGCAAATCCATAAGTGCACACACAAAAACAAACAAGTGTACACACATTTATACCTACAAACACGCACAGGCACTACCACATGCACACCCACACACATATACACACACTCCCACATGCACACACACATGCATATGCACTTAAAAACACATAAACACCTACATACACACACACAAACATGCACATATGCATGCAAAAGCTTGCATACACCACACAAATTCATGCACATATACACACACATTCACCCACATCTGCACACACACACATGCACAGGAACTCTCATATGTACACATATATGCACACCCATTCATACATATACACACTCTCGCATACACACACACACATATACACAAGCACACACATACACAAACATATACATACAGATATGCGAACATGCACAAGCATGCACATACACACACACAAGTGCAAGCATATACACACACACATAAATGCATGCACACACACACATGCACCTACACACAAGCATAAATATGCACATATGCACACAAATGGATACATGCATGTATACATGCACAAACATAGAAACACACACATGAACACATGCACACATGCATTCACATATGCAAACGTGCACACGTAGAGACACAAATGGACATAAATAATATACAAACACATAGACTCACCCACACACACACATCTACTAAAACATACACACACACACACACACACATACAAATAAACACATGCACACAAGCACAAGCACACACACACATATATGCATACATGCACACTAATACACACACAACATAAAAACATGCTCAGACATTATACACACATATACATAGATATACACACATGCACACACATAGACTCACATATATGCACACACATACACACACATGTGCAAATGCTCCTGATCATACACACACATACACACACACACTGATGCACCTATGCACATGAACATACACATGCACTCATAAACATACACACTCAATAGCATGCAAACATACACATGCTCACACATACACATGCACATATATGCACACACACATACAAAAGCACACACATAGGAGCACACATACATGCACATATGGATATGCATGCACACATGCATAATTTCACTAACATTCATCCACGCATGCACAAAACATACACAAATGCATCCACACACACTGATACATGTACACATGCACATACATAAATATGTGAATGTGTACATACATGCAGACACACTCACAAACACATGCACACACACATGCACAAAAATAAACACATACAAATATGCACACAAGCTTGCACAAATAGACATGCACACTTACCTATACATATGTGTGCCTAAGCATGTAGACAACTTAAACATACATACAAATACACACATCCATCCACACACACACCAACATAAACTCATAGGTGCACACATGCACAAAGTCATATGCGCATCCACACACACCCAAAACATACACATTTACATACACACATATGTACAAAAACACACACAAATACATATAAAGGTACACAGATGCATGCCTTTTAACACACACAGAAAGCACATATACACCCGCATACACACACACACAAGCACATAGAGACATGCACACATACAAACACGCACACATATGAACATGCATGCATTCATGTGCACATAGACATTAACACATGCAATAAAGAACACACACACACACAACCATACACATGAAGATACAAGTTCACACACCTATGCATTCAAACACAAACACACACACAGACACACTCACATACACACATATGCAAAAACATACTTATGCACATGCAAAATACTAATAGCATAGAAACATGAGCATTTACACACACACATACAGATATGCACACTAACACACGCACACATGAATGCACACATTTACACACAAACATGCACACAGACGTGAGCTAACTAGATGCACACATGCACACACACACACATGCACACACACACGTATACATAAGTATACACACGTACACACACTCATACATGCATGCACAAATACAAATGCACACTCTCATGCTTACACACATGCAGAGACACATGCACATGGATACACATGCAGTTATGCACGCACATGTGCATGCTTGCATAAGTACGTGCACACTTGCACACACTTACACATAAATGCAAACCCACACACATGCCAAAACACTCTTACACACATGAACAAACACACACACACACACAAGTATGCACACACTCATGCATACATGCACTCACATACATATGCACACACAAATACACATATATGCACACAAGCACACAAACAGACACACATGAAAACATACCCAAACGCGCACACGCATGCATGCACATGCACAAAAGAATGCATGCACATGCACAAATATACAAATAGACACGCACACAAACACACGCATACACATATGCACACTGAAGATGACACACAGATAGACAAACATGCATACACATAGCCACACACACCCACACACACATGCAATGACATGCATCTGCACATATGAGAAAGAGCACACAAACACACAGATTCACATTTGAAAACTCGTGTGCATGGACAATCACAAGCATGCATAAACACACACTATCGCACATGCACACATGCACACACAAATATGCACATAATCCCATGAACTCACATAGGCCCTTTCATACAAATGAACACATATACACATAGACACACACGCACATACAATGCACTTGCATGTACAAAAACATGCATGTGCACACATACATATAACACAAGGACACACATACACATGCTCACATAAACAAATGCACACACACACACTTGCACATGAGCAAAAATACACAAACACACACAAGCATACACACACATGCACATGCACACACAAGAATATGCTTACACATGCACATGCAAACATGCACACATGCATGCACACACACATGCTCACACATAGACACAAGCTCACATGCATACATGTAAATGCACTTACATGAACACAAAAATATGAACATGCATGCACAGAAATCATGTGCACATATACGCACACATCCACATTGACACCCACTCCTACCAGTGCACACATACTAGCAACTGCAGACACACATGCACACACACATGCACACACGAACACAACCACACATGCACAAACACAAATGCACACATGCAAACCAACACACACACATACATACACACAAGTATCCATAGATGCATATGTACTCACACACACACATGCAGGGATGTGCACACATATGCAAACAAGCTCATAGTCACATACACATGCGCATAGACTCGCACATACGCACACCCACATACATGCCCACACGCATGTATACACACACAAATGCAAACACAAACACACAAGCACATGCATCTACACAAGCACACATAAGTTTGTATCCAAGCACACAAAACTGAATGCACATGTTCACACATGCATAAGTTCACACATACGCAACAAATAAACACACACATATATGCACACATAGATACATGTGTTGCACATGCACATGCACACACATGCACAGACTCACCTACCAAAATGCACATTCACACACAAAGTCATACATGCAGACATGCTTGCTCATATGCATTACACCTATGTATCCACAGACACACACACACACACACAACACATGCATGCATATAAATACACACACATGTACCCACACACAACATGCATGCACACATATACACATACACACTCATAAACACATGCCCATGCACAACCACACACACATGTCCATGCATAGACACACACATGACAACTCACACACACACACCTAACCACACATGCACACACACACGTGCTTGAACATGCATATATACACACACACATGAACATGCATACATGCATGTGCATGTACACACACACAAGCACCTTAGCACAGACATGCACAATAATACTAATACATACACATGTATAGACACACATGCACACACAAGCCCAATGACTTGAACACACTCATGTAAACACATGTACACACACAAATGGACACAATCGCATACATGAATACAAATGTGCACAGACATGAAGACACGCACAGGCCACACATGTATGCACAAACCAACACAAACCCATGCCCATGCATATGCACAAATAAATACACATGCATTGACACCACGTGCACACACTCACCTATAAACTAATGCATACTTGCACACACACATAAAAGCACATGCACACACAAACATGCAAGCACATGCACTTGCTCACACACACATACGTGTATGCATCCACACACACATGCACATCCAAACAAACACATGCTCATACACAAAAATACACACTCACATGCACAGGAACACACACATTACAAAGCATCACCAGCATAAATCTACACTTGCACAAACACATGCACACAGACATGCACATGCACACACATAAACAATCATATGTAAGTACACAAACATGAACACTCACACAAGCAAACTCATGCACACACACATAGTACACACACACACATAACATACATACAAAAGCACACACATACACACACACTGACATGTATAGACACAGAATAAAATATGCACACATATATGTGCAAAATCATAGACATGTACACACATGCATACATGCACCTTGAGCACGTGCATGCATGTACACACAAACAAACACGTGCACTCAAACTGGCATAGTCACATACACACACCCGTCCCCCCAACACACACACACATATAGATGCACACACACTCATATACATACACACACATAGACAAAAACATGCACACAAATGCTCCTAAACACACACGTGAACGTGCAAGCATAAACACTGACATACAAGAACATGCATACACATGCTCACTAACACACATGCATATAAGCAAATCATACAAGCACACACACACTCATACACATGCACAAGTCCACCCACACACACATAGCCGCTCACCCATGCAAACACACTCGCACACCTGTATGACCCCATGCACAAACACAAGCACACACACTCATACATGAACTACATGCTCATATTCACACACACATGCACACATAAGCCCATGCACACACACACATAAAACACATGCACAAACAAGCATGCATAGACAAAAATGCATGAAAGCACATGTACATGCAAACAAATGCACACCTACACACTCTTGCACACACCCACATGCACATAATTGCATGAACACATAACTACACACGCATAAACAGACACACAGATGCACACAGATGCACACAAACACACACATGTAATCATACACACATACATGTATACACACACACACACACTGTATGCTCACATGAACATATGCACATGCATGCACACGTATAAACAGATAGAGTTATACCCACACACATGGACACACACTCACATCCACTTGCATATACCCATACATATACACATGTGCATACACGCACACACATATGGACATACGAACACAAAACACACACACAATCACAAAAATGCATATACCTATGCACATGCAAACACCTACACTCCAACTCATACAAACACATGTGCTCACACATGCACAAACACACACACACCCTCCAACACACATATCGATGAGCATGCTTACACACTCGCACGACAAGCACACATGCATGCACTTATACTTGCACACACACAAGTATACATGTGCACACAGATGCATACACAAACATAAACACTTGCACATACACACTTTCACATACACATGCACCATTACATTCACAAATAGACATGTACACACACACACACATCCACACACACACCCTCCTACACACAAATCGATGAGCATACTTACACACTCGCACGACAAGCACACATGCATGCACTTATACTTGCACACACACAAGTATACATGTGCACACAGATGCATACACAAACATAAACACTTGCACATACACACTTTCACATACACATGCACCATTACATTCACAAATAGACATGTACACACACACACACACATGCACACACACATGCACACACAAATAAACACACATGCATGCACAAGTACAAGCACATTGTTCCATACACTTATGCATAAGCACATAAATGCAAACACAGGCTTACAAACTTGCACGCATATAGGCTCACCAACATATGTATGCACATTTGTAGATGCATACACATACACATGTGCACACACATGCACTTACACACCCACAACTAATACACACACACACAAGCACACATGCCAATACTTTCACTTGGACACACAAACACATGCACACACATTCACACTTTAACACACCTACATACACACACGTGTATACACACATACAAACACACATGAACATGAACATAAAGATGCATGCACACACACACATACCCACATGCATGCACACACACACATATTCCTACACATAGATACACACATATGCCTATACATAAACACACACACTCCCACCTAACACACAACACATGCACTTGCATGCACATATATGCATATGCAAACACATTAACACATATGCAAAGATGCACACACACATATAAACATACATGCTAATGCACATGCACATGCACACATACAAGAACCCAAGTGTAGACACACACACCAATGTGAGCACAAACTCACACACACTAACATATGCATGCACACTCACACTCACAAGCACATACACAAACACATAAACCCACATCGCATGCACACACACACACACACAAACATAAAAAGACACATGCGTGCACACATGAACATGCACATTAATGCACACCAACATACACATATATATGCACATGGACATGCACAACCACAAATAGACGCATGCATGCACTCATATCTACATGAACACAAACGAGAACAAAAATATGTGCACGTGCAAACACGTGAGTACACACATGTAAACACATATATGCACATGCACACACACAAATGCACATGTACACATGCACATCCATAAGCAAATAAACATGCTCACTCATATTCACATAAACAAGCATACCCACATGTACCCATAGTCTCCCGAATGCACACCAACACATTCACATATGCATGCACACATGAACACAAACATAAACACAGATATACACAGAAGCACGTAAGCACATGAACATTGGCACACATAAATAGACATACACACACATGCATGCACGCTCCCAAGTGCAAGCATGCACACACTTATGCACACACACACGCATGCACGTGCACACAAACCCATGCCATTAACAAACAAACTCACACACATTAACATATGCATGCACACTCACACTCACACTCATAAGCACATACATAAGCACATACACAAACACATAAACCCACATACACATGCACACACACACACACACAAACACATGAAGACACATGCGTGCACACATGAACATGCACGTTAACACACACCAACATACACACATATACACATGTACATGCACAACCACACATAGTCGCATACACATGCACTAACACAAATGCACTTGCTCGCACAGACACACACGCACACACTCACCCACAGTAACACGCATGCACATTCTCACATACACACTGCACACTAGCAAAGATGAACAAACATACACACACAGGAAGCAAAACATGCTTACACACATACACACACACCCACCCACTTGCACACATACATGCACACATAGCACACACACATGCACACACACGTGCACACCCATGCATACCCACATGCATGCACACACATGTAACTAAGCACACATGCACATTCACACACTCATATGTAGACACATGCACAAACACATAGAGACTCATGCTCACATAGACACATGCCCACGCATACACCCACCATTGCATATGTTGACTTACATGCTCACATGCATACAAACCAACTCATATGTACACATAAAGACAGACACTCGCATGCACAAGCATAGCTCATAGAAATGTAGACACACCTACACATGCACAATCAAACAAACATACAGACACACACCAATCGATGTAAGCACATACACACACCCAAATGCATGTTGACATAAGTAATTGAAAAACTTTAGGCACCAAAATGCAAAAAACACACACCCACATGCACAAACATGCACGTATGCTTACACACACACACACAAACACAAATACAAATTTCAAAACACATATACGCACACACATGCACGCATGATCGCACACATGCACACAAATGCCATAGATAGAGAAACACACACATGGACACACACACATACACATGCAAGCCCTCATAGACATATACAAACATTAGATACAAACTTGTACACACACGCACACACATGCATGCACACACACACTCATAGACTTGCACTCACTCCCAACACACATACACATATGCACATGCACACACATGCACACACATGTACACACCTATGCATACACACACAAACAAACCCACACATGCACATACACAAACACACAAACATGTAAGCACGCACACAAGCACATACACATTCAAACACAAGCACAAACACATGGACACATACGCACTCACAAAATTGCACAAGTACATACAAACACTTGCACACATGCACTCACACATATACACATGCCATGCATTTACATGTGCACTTGTACACTCACATATGCCCATGTACACAATCACATAGGTATACGCATAAGTGCACGCACGTGCACTCACATGCTCAAAAACTCAAAACACACACACGTGTACATACACACACATGAACATGAACACATGCACAAACATACACATGCACATTCACACACATACATAAACACATAAATACAAACACACACACATACACGTACATGAATTAGCACACAGATATGCACACACATATGCGTAGACTTATATAAACACAAATGCATGTACATGCACAAACACAGAGGCACACACATGCACACAAAGTCACACACACAAACAAATGCACACATGCATGAAAAATCACTCACATGTACATGCACATGAACACACATACACACATATGCCTACGTGCACACAAAAATATACACACAAAAACACCCACACACATCCACACACAGAGACACTAACATTTTTGCACATGTGCAGATGCACATAGACACTAAAAGATATGTAAATGCCTACACATATTCACAAACACATACAGACTCCCTTACAAACGTGACACACTATCACATATGCACATGCACACACACATGCGAACACACAGACACACACACATTGATATGAACATTGAGTCACACACACACACAGACATAAACACATGAATGTACATAGTAACACAAACACATATGTGCACAAAGGCATAAACAAACACGCTAATGCACAAACACACACACATAGGAAAACACATGTATAAACAATCACAAAAGCACACACAGACACGAGCACACACATGCACATGTGCATACACCAATGCACACACACGTGTGCATAAGCACACACACAAACACACAAAAAACATGCACACATGAAATTGTACACATAGACCCAGATGCACATAAGCACACATATAAGCGCACAGACGCACACTCACCACACACATAAATGCACACACATACACACACAAGTACACACACACACACTAATGAACAAGAACATGCATATAAATGTATGCACATTTTCGCACATGCTTGCACCCATGCACACACACAAGCAAACACAAACACACCCACACACTCCTGCACACAGACAACCATGCACACATGCATGTACTTACACATGCACATATACACAGGCATACAAATGCCCATGCACACACATACATAAAACATAAGCACACACACACACACATGATAATATATTGATATGCATAAATTCCCACACAATTGTGAACAAATGAAAACTTAGACACACTCATATGCACCCACAACACACAAATGTGTGTAGACATGCAAAAACATACATGCACTTTACAATCACACGAATACATGTGTGTCAGTACATATGCATGCATGTACATGCACACACATGCACACATACACATACACACACACACATATGCACATATAAGGATGTACACACACAAACACACCTAGACATGCACACACACATACAAGTGTAGTCACACAAAAATGATACACCTATATGTGCACACAAATGCACACACACACATGTGCACACACAAGTAAACATACATGCCACACATATTTACACCCACACATACACACACACACGCACACACTTACCTACTCACACACATGAATGTGCATGCATGCTTGCACACTTGCATGACATTCACACACACACATGCCCATGCAGATTAACACGCATGCAAATGCACGTGCATACACACACACACACAGGCTCTCAGACATGCACACACTCACACCCACATGAACAAACATGTATACCAACACACACACAAGACTAGATACACATACATAAGTACATGGTCATATATATGCAAGCATGCACACCTGCCCACACACACACTCATACCTACATGCACAAATGTATATGCATACAAAGACACACATGCATACACATGCATGCATGGACACACACGCACACAAATAAATACTAAAATAAAAGACATGCTTGCACTCACATTCACACCCATATGCGCACACACACTCGCACACAAACAGACACACACATATACATACATGCACACACACACACACATGCACACACATGCATATATGTACAAACATATGCACACACACATGCACTTGCACACATACTCCACACATACCCACAAATGCACAAGCATGTACACACACACAACCAAATACACACATACACACACATGCACATGCACATGCACACACACATGCATGCACACACAAACACAAACACACTAACACACATTTAGACATCCATCGATGCACATAAACACACATATCTACTAACACACACAAATACAATTGCACACAAACACTGCATGCATAGGTACACATACACCCACATATTGACACAAGCACTCATGCGCACAAACTCAAAAACATACAGACATATGCATAAACACACACACACACATGCACATGCAGACACATACACACATACTCATAGATACACGAACATGCACACAAATGCATGCGTAGATGCACATGCATATGCAAAATATGAACACACAAACATGAATAAGTGCACACACATACACTCACACATGCACACATGCAAGCTCATGCATATAGGCACACATGCACAATCACACACAAGCACATGCACACACGTACACACACACACACATTTTTGTCATGCACAAACAATTAAGCACACACAGATATACACTCGTGCACCAAAACACACACCACAATCCCACACAGACAAGTACACACACACACAAATGGACCCACAGACGCACATGTGTGCACATGAAGATGCACTCACACACACACACACACCAATATGTTGATGCACACACCTATGGATACATACACCCAACATAGACACATGGACACATGAACATAAGCACACAAATTCAAATACAAACCCACACACATGCACTTGCATGCATACACATAAACATGCATAGACAGGTGTGTAAATGCACTCTCTCTGACACACACACAGAGGAACACACTTGGACATGCACAGACACACACAAAAGCACACATGCACAAATGCACACAAACTCATACACACACATAAATGTAGATATGCATGCAGATGTGTGCACACACACACCACACAAATCACATCCACAAACACACAACACATACAAAACACACACATATAATCTCGCACACACACACACACATAAACATACACATCCACCCACACACACTTACATGCATGTGCACACACACAACAACATAAACGTACCCGCACAAACCATAATGACATGCATGAACACATAAATAAAATCAAACACGCATGCACCCACGCACAGCCATAAGAACATGTACACAAAACATCACACACATAACCACACATGTCCATATACACGCACATGCTCACACATTTTTACATACATGCATATACACATGCACTCACACACACAAACATAAACAAACATGCACAAATGAACATGCACACAAACACATATGTAGACTAGCATGTACCAACAAGCATACACATACACAAACACACACACACAATAATACATAAGCACACACACTCACACATACTAGCATGTATGCATGAACACATCAACATGCACACACATGTCTACACAAACATATAAGAGGGAGAGAGAAAGAAAGAGAACGTACATACACACACATACACACTAGTGTGTACACACACACACAAACACATACACACACACATAAGTATGCACATACACAATAACACCCATAGACATTAATACACATAGACACATGCACACATAACACACACAACATAAATAGTACACATACATGTGCACAAACTCTTGCATGCATAGATACACACACAAACACATGCATGCATGCAAACCTATAAACATGTACACACACATGCATGTACATGCACTCACACACACATACATACACACATGTATGTTAGACATACCTACTTACACCCACACACACACACAAGACCACACTTGAACAGACACACACATATGCTTATTCACATATGCACATGCACACATACACATACATGCACATACACACACACACAAATGCACACGCATGGACACATAAGCTCACGCTCAAACATGTCGATGCACAGAAATAAATAAACACACACACATGCACATAAAGGTTCCCAGACATGCACACACACTCACACAAACACACACACACACAAATACACATGCACACATAAACACACAAGTACACACACTCCCACATAGAAACATATGTATACTCACATACAAATGCATAATGACACATACACCCACTCACAGGCACACACATACCCACATATATATAAGCATATATGCACACACACATGCACACAACTAGACACACACACACATGCATGCACACATACATATGCACACATACGCATGCACACCGACACACACAAATGCATCACTGTATAAACACATACGCATGCATGCATATACATATAAAGAAACACATGTGTGCACATACACACTCAAACACAGACATGCATGCACACACAAATGCACACACCCACATACATGCACACATATGCATGCACACAGGCATGAAGACACGTTCACATACACACACACATAGACACAAACATGCATGAGCACACACATGCACATGAAGACACACACCCACATATACACACATGTGAGCATACACATACATACATATGTACACATACATAGACAAACATGTGCACATACACACATATGCATAAACACACACATACACCCACACAAGTGGGCACAATAACACTTAGATGCATGAACATATGCACATGCATATAGTTGCACACACACATATACACACACATACACATGTATGCACATACACAAACATGCATGTGCATAAGCATACGTCCTACACACATGCATGCACACGAATAAGCACATGCATATACATACATAAATGAACACACACACTTGCACACATGAAACTTTACCTGCATACACATATACACATGCATATATGTACACACATAGACAAACTTGCATGTAGACATACATGCACACACAAACATACACAAACCCATACACACCCATACACATGTACACATACAAGCACCATCAGACCCACACATAAAAAAACTGTGCACATGCATATGCACACACTCATTCATGCATGTATGCATGCACAAATACACACACATAGTCATGCATGCAAATGCACACAAACATGTACATGATTGCACATGGACCACCACACATACACACATGCACTCCCATGGACTCACACACACACCTAAGAACATGCATGGGTACACACACACATTGAGTAACATGTAAATACACACACACATGCACACATGCGAAGACACAAACATATACACACATGCACATGCACACCCACACACACACACTTATGTTCATGCACATGCACACAACACATACACATATAGATGCACACAACACATGCTCTCATACACACACTCATATGTGCACACATTCACACACATAAAAACATGAACATACACATGCAAGCATGCACACACACACCCACAAAGACATACACGCATGCATGCACATGTGCATAGAAACTCAAGCAAACAAGCACACACCTATACACACATAAGAGCATACACACATATATGCACACAAGCACACACATGGTTGCAACCACACCCATACACACCCATACCCATACACATGTGCATAATATACTCACACTGACACGTGCACACATGCATGCACACCCATGCACAAGCACAAATGCACTTGCAAACACACACACACACAAAGACATGCATAAGCACACCTACGTACACTCACATGCATATACACACTCGTACACACAGACATGTGCACGCACACACAAACTCACATGTGCACCCATGTGTGATCTCACACATACACACATGCACACACAAGCATGCATTCACATAAAAACACATGCACACACATACACACACAAATACACACATACACATGCATGCACACACACATAAGCACAAACACACACATGCACACCCACACATGCAAATATTCACACACACATAGACAACCACATGCACACACACACACATAAACACGCATAAGCACACATATGTGTGATCATGGACACAAACATACACACACACACACAAATAGACACACAGATGCACACACATAGATACACATAGACACCTGATGTGTATTGTGTGAGACAAATGTACAAGGGAGGAGGGATGAGTTATAAGTTTATAAAATTTTTGAATTTGAAACACTTTTGAATTAAAGAAAACTTTTTATGCTTAAAAGTAAACATTTATTTTTAAGAAGATTTGTCAACAAGATAAAATTACTCAATGTAAAATAAATATACCAAGTTTATTTCAATAGTTTAGCAAAAACCATGCCTACATCTACCACCAATCATTGATCAACCTTCCACTAACAGCTTCTTTTTATCAAGGTCAGTTGGAGTAAACAAATTACAAACCAATGCTCCAATAAGACACCCAAATCAACAAATATTAGTAAAAAAAATAAAAAACTTTATAAAAATCTTTGCATTTGAAATTCCTACTCTTATAAATCTTTCAAACAAGAGTGGTGCAAACTAATTAATGATGTAGATGTTATAAAGATAATGTAGAAAGACTTAAGAAGAGAGCAGAAGAAATAATAATTGAAAGAACCCATAGCTTCCGTAAGCACGCTAAAATTTGATACTCTCAAATTTGGACTTCTCTTTAGCATTTATGAAATACACCTTGAGATTTAAATACCATAATATATCTTGACATCTAACTAAAACAACACTATGCTTAGCATGGTTTTAGTAACATTTAACTTGATTTTATGATCATTGCAATAAAGGATACAATAATCACCCTTACAAGACTATAAAACTGATACTAGAATTGAATTTATACTAATAAAGACAATGTAATATTAATGAATAGACTAAGTAATATAATATTCAATTTTCTAGCTCACCTTATTTGATAGCCTCTACTCTCCCTAAATTTTAGCTTGCACTTCTATTGAATTCTAGTACTAAGTTTTCTCCTTTTTGTAATCATTCTAAGGGATTAGAGTCTATGAAAGAATTAGGTAGGTAATGGCCTAATAAAAATATCAACTAATTTGATAGAAGATGGAACAAATGACTATTAAATCTCTTTCTTCTACACAAGTTCTTTAATAAAGTGATAGCTTATCTTTATGTATTTTATTCTTGAGTGTTGAATAGGATCTTAAGATAAACAAATTACATGAATTATCACAAAATTTTAAAATTTGTGTAAATTCTAAACCATAATCTAAAAGTTGTTGAATCTATGGAATGTGAGTAACATAATTACTTATAGTAATCTACTCAACCTTTGTTATTGATAGTACTACATAATTATTTTTTTACTAACCCAAGAAATTAGTAAATCATTAGTCAATTATACAAATTAAAGGTAATATTTGTATCAGTCTTACTTCTAACAAAGTATACATCTATGTAGATTATCAAATCTAGCCTCACATTTAGGGTAAAATTAGTTTAGAGTCATAGTGCTATAAGAAATTTAAATATATGATCAATTTCTTGTAGGTGTGATTCATTAGGATTAGACTAAAACCTTGTAAACAAACCTACACTAAATACAATATTAGGCCTTCTTGTAGTAAGATACTATAATTATCCAATCATTTTTTTAAATTAATGTGTCAAGTGTCTTTTGAACTCCATCTTTATCTATGATAGTGCTTATACTAAAAAGAGCCTTCCTTTCCTTCATGTTCTCATAATTAAACGTCTTTACCAACTCCATCAAATACATGGTTCGAGAAATAAAAATTTCTTCACTTATTTACTTGACAAAAAGTCCTAGGACAAAGGTTAACTATCCCATCATGCTCATTTCAAATTTATTTTTCATAAAATTAGCAAACCTCATGCACATCACTTTATTAGAAGCTACAAAGATTATGTTATTCACATAATTAGATATATTAATTTACCTTTACCTAAATTTTTAATAAATAAAGTAGTATCTACCTTGCCCCTACAAAAACTATTTGACATAAGAAAAATGCACAATTTTTTGTATCAAGCTCTTGGAGCTTGCTTCAAACCATAAAGTTTCTTCTTAAGTTTGTATACATGATTTATCATATCATGTATCTCAAATCTTGGGGATTTTTAAACAAACACTTCTTCATTTATATATTTATTTAAAAATATACTTTTAACATCTATTTGGTATAATCTAAATCTTTTATAGCAACATGAGTAAGTAAAATCTTAATTTTTGATTAAGTAAAATCTTAATTTCATCAAATTTAGCTATAGAAATAAATGTCTCATTCACATCTACTTCTTCAACTTGACAATAAACTTTGGCTATTAATCTAGCTTTTTTAAAGAAGACTTTACTAAGTGGAAAAATCTTTTATGCCATAAAGTAGAACTATTATCATGTGATATAAGATATTCTAGACCACCATCTGCATCATGTGTAATAATGAAATGTATGTATTATCTTTTCTAAATCCAATGATAAGTGAAACATTTTTTACTAATAATACATTAATTTTTAATGAATAAAATATTCAACTTTGAATCAAATAATTAACTAATTCAAAGAAGATTATACATTATATCTTGTACAAGGAGGACCTTCCTTATAGAACTGTGTTAGTTACCTATAGTTCCAATTCCAATCACTTTTTTCTTGGAGTTATCAATAAGAGCTACTTCACCACCATCATAAGACTTCAAGTGGATGAATAAATATGCATCTCTAGTCATGTTTCTTGAGCATCCACTATTCAAGTATCATATACCTTCCTCAATCATTGAGGGAAGGCATGCTTACAAAAAAAATAAGGTATTTGTTTTTGGGACCTAAGCCTTTTTTTATTCATATGTCTTAACTTGAACATTAATTGAACCATTTTTTTTAATCCATAGAAATATAGAAGGCTTACAACAAACCATATTTCTAAATTTGTAATAGAGAGATATTTGTCCAACTCATATTTGAAAATTACAAACTACAATTCAAGCAAAAAATATTTAACAACTCTAGTATAGCTAATTCTATGAAAAAAAGTCCTATAATAAGCACATAAAATTTTTAAGTAATTTAATTATCTAATAAATCATGTATTTTTTATAATATTAGAGGATTTTTCATCTCTCTTATTCTTAATCTTATGCAAATAATTAGTAATTCAACTCATTTAAATGTTCACACAAGCCTAAATAATTTTTGTGTTCTTCTTTCAATTTAAGAAATTTAAAAGATAATTTTTTGTACTTTGTGTATGCATTAATATACTATTCCTCATAAAGAAGAACTAACTGAATCATCCCATGTTATCTTCATAGATTTCTTCTTCTTGTTCTATTTTTGAAACTTCTCAACTTTATCCTTGTAGTGGGAGTAATTTGGCCTTGTATGCCTAGGTAATTTGTATTCATAACAAATTATTTTTTCATGAGAAACCATCTTTCCCTTGTATTTCATATTTTTTACAATTTATTTACATATATATATTTTATTATATAAACTACATAAAGCTTTTGAAATAAGAACTACCTCACTTGAGATGGAGAATGCTGAGTCTATAGAAGAATCAACTATAAAGGCTATTATTTCTTCTTTTTTCCCTTTCTTTTTAGCCACAAGTTCTTCATCCCTTCTAGCAAGTTCAATTAGTTGTTAAGAGCTCACCAAATAACTCATCTAATGACATTTCAAAAATATTTTATACTATTTAAAACGTTGTGACTAATGGATCATTTTGTTGAGGAAGAACTTGAAGAATCTTCCTTACTTATTCACTAATAGAGAACTTCTTGCCAAGTTTAGGTAAACTATTAATAATATTTATAAATCTTATAAACATAACCTTAGTACTCTCATCTAGATTTATCCAAAATAATTCCTACTCATGAACAAGCATATTCTTTTAGTCTCCTTAAGTTAAGAAGCGCCATCATGGGTAAATTCAAGAGTAGACTAAATCTCATGTGCTCTTTTCAAGTTCATGATTCGATTATTTTTTAAAGTATGCAAACCACACTATAAAATATTCATAGCTCAAGAATTTCGTTGACCTTTATGTTTTCTCTTAAGAGTGAGTTCACCTAATGTTTTCTCACTTTTTCTCTATTAATAGTCTTAGTTGGAAACTCAAATATATTTTCAACAATATTCTAAATCTCCAGATCAATCGATTCTAAAAATAAATGCATATAATTTTTCTAATTACAATAAAACTCACCTTTGTACAAAGGTGGTAGATGTGGCAAAGGCCCTTCAGATAAGATTATATTATTCTTAACAGAAGGAAAAGCCATTAGGATATTGGCTTAGAAATTTCTTTCTTTTAATGAAATCCTCAATCTAAAACCCTTAATTTGAATTATGTGAGGCGAAACATACAAGTGGGAGGTGAATTTTTTTTAACAAATTTTTAATTTCAAAAGACTTTTTAATAAAAAAAACATTTTATGAATGAAAATAAAATTTTTTTTAAGAAGATTGTTAATGAAATAAAATTTTCTTAGTAATAAAATAAATACACTTAAGTTTTTTTAGGTGGTTCAACCAAACCCATGCTAACATCCACTCGAAATCATCGATTGGCTTTTACAAACCACTCTTTTTTGTTAAGGTTGGTAATGATAAACTAATTACAAACTGATGCTCCAATGTGAAACCAAAATCCTCAAAAATTGTCTACATAAAAAAATCAAAAGCTTTACAAAACTTTCTACATTAAAAATTTTTACAACTTCAAATCTTTTAAACAAGAGTGATATAAACAAATGAATGATATATATGTTACCAGGATGTTGCATAAAGATTATAGAAAAGATTAAAAGAAATAATAATTTAGAAGAAATAATAACTAATTTCTATTTGTAGTCAAAATAAAAATATCCCAAAATGATTCTCTTAATGACTAGAATTAGATTTTTTGAAAGCTAGCCATTACAAGAGATGAAAGCAAAAAATAAAATGCAATTATGTCTGATTCTAAACTATCCAATCAGAATAACCATTGAAGGGTCTAGATCTAATCACAATAAGATATTATTTGGATCTTTAGTTCCAAAAGCTAAATGGATAGTGATGATGACCAAGAAACTATTCTTATTTGTATGTGTTTGCACGTGTCCTTGTGTGCTTATGTTTGTGTGACCATGTGTGTGCATGTGCAAGTTCCTATGTGTGGGTGTGAGTATATGTGTGTGTGTGTATGTACATGCATGTGTGTGCATGTGTGTACGTATAGTTGTGTCATGCATGCATGTACATGTGTTTCTATCATTCTTCGTATATGTGTATTTGTGTGTGTGTGAGAGTGTGTGTGGGTTGTATGTGTACTTATGTGCATGTGTGCATGTGTACATGTGTAGATGTATTTGTATTTTTGTGCAAATGGGCATGTGTGTTTGTGTGAGTACATGGGTACACATGTGTGTGCATGTAGTCATGTGTCTGTGTGTGAGTGCAAGTGTGCTTGTGTTTGTGTTTATGTGTGCATGTGTGTGTGTGTATGGGCATGAGCAATTGTGGATTTGTATCCGTGCATGTCTAAGTATGTGTGTGCATGTTTACTTGGGTGTGTGCATGTGTGTAAACAAATGTTTGTATTGGTATGTGCATGTGCATCCATGTGTATGTGTGCATGTGAGTGCATGTGCACGTGTGTGTGTGTGTGCACTATTGTGTTTAAAAGTGTTTGTGTGTGTGTGTGTGCTTGTCAGTTTGTTTAGCTGCATGTGTGTGCATGAGTAGATCTGTGCATGTGTGTTTGTTCTTTTGTGTATTGTTCTTATATGCATGTGCATGTGCATGTGTGTGTGTGTATTTCTAAGTTTAAATGTATGTGTGCATGGGTGTGTGTGCATGTGCATATATGTCCATGTGTGTTTGTGTGCTTATTTGTGTGAGAGTGTGTCTATGTGTGCATGTGTGTGATTGTGTGTATGCTTGTGCTTATGTATGTGCCAATGTGTGTGCTTGTGTGTGATTGGATGAGAGTGTTTGCATGTGTGTAGGTGTATGGGTTATTATGGGTGTTTGTGTGTGTGGGTGCACATGTATATGTTTGTGCATGTGTGTATATGCTTATATATATTTGCACATGCATATGTGTGTTTCTATGCATTTGTGTGAGTCTTTGTGTATGCATGGATGCATGCATCTGTATGTGTTGATGCATGTGTAAGGGTCTGTGTGCATGTGTATGTGTTGCTTTGCACATATCTGTGTGAATGTATGCATGTGTTTTTGGGTTTATGTGCATGTGGATATGTGTGCTGGTGTGTATGTGAGTTTTTATGCATGTACGTGTGCATGTGTTTACATATATTCATGTTTGTGGGTACATTCGTGAATGTGTGTCTATGAGAGGGTGTGTTGGTTGGTGTGTGTGTGCATGTGTGTGTATACGTGCACACATTTGTGAGTGCATCCATGTCTATGTATATGTGTCTGTGTGTATGAGTGTGCATGTATTTGGCTATGAGTGATTGCATGTGTATTTGTGTGTGTGCATTTGAGTGTGTACATGTACTTATGCATGTGTTTGCATGCACGCAACTGTGTGTGTATGTACATGTATGTGCATGTGTGTGCATGAACATGTGTTTCAGCATGTGTGTGTGTGTGTGCACACATGTGTGTTTATGTTTATGCATGTTTATGTGTGAGCATTTTTCCATGTGTGTGTGCATATGTATGCACATGTGTTTGTGTGCATATAGATGTTTGTGTGTGTCTGTGTGTGCATGCACACTTTTGTGAATGTGTATATGTAGGAGTGTGCATATCTACATGTGTGCATGCATGCTAGTGTGTGTACATGTCCATGTGCATGTGTGTCTTTGTGCCTGTCTTGTTATGGGTGTGTGTTCTTACATGTGCATGAGTGGTGTGTGCACCTGTGTATGTGTTTGTGTGTGTGATTATGTGTGAGCTCATGTGTGCTCTTCTATACTTGTGTTTATGTGAGCATGTGTTTGTACATGTGTGTGTTTTTGTATGTGTGTGTGTATGTGCATGTATAAGTGCATCTGTGGGTGTGTGTGCATGACTTCATGTGTATGTGTTTGTGAGTGTGTTCATGTGTATGTGTGTGTGCAAATGTGCATTTGTGTCATGTTCATTTGGACATGCATGTGTGTGTGTTTGTGCATGTGTATTAGTTTGTATATGTGTTTGTGTGTGTGATTTATGTGTAGGTCTCGATGTGTATGGATGTGTGTGGGTACAAGTAGATATGTGTTTGTGCTTGCATGTATGCACGTGCATGTATGCATGTGCATGCATGCATTTATGTGCATTAGCATATGTTCATGTGTTGTGCTTGCATGCATAAATATTCACTTGTGTAGATGCTTACATGTGTGTGTGCATGTGTGTGTTCATGTGTGTGTCTGTACGTATGTGTGTGTGGGCAGGTGCATTTTTACTTGTGAATGTGCACATGCTTTTTGGTGTGTATGTGTGTGTACATGCAAGCATGTGTGCATGTATTTGTGTGTGTGAGCATGCATGTTTCTGTGTGTGTATGTGTGTATGTCAATGTTCATGCATGTGTGTGTGTGTGTGCATGCACGTGTATGTGTGTGAGCATGTCTATTAGCTTTTGCAAGTTTGTGCTTCTTCTTCTACACATGGGTTCTTATGATTGTTCCTACATCTACATGGGTACATGTATATGTGTGTGTATGTGTGTGTGTGTGGTTGGCATGTCTATGCATGTGAGTGTATATGTGTGTTTATGAATGGCAGTGTATGCATATGACTATGCCTAAGCATGTCTGTGTGTGTTCGTGCATGTGTTTGTGTGTAGATGTGTGTGCTTTTATGTGTGTGCGTGCGTGTGTGCATGGGTTAGTCTATGTGTGTCTATTGTGTGTGTGTGTCTTCTTGTGCACGTGTGTGCACTTGTTTGTCTTCTTGTGTGTGTTCAAGTGCATGTGTGTTTGGAAGTATACATATTTGCTTATTTGTTTGCATGTGCATGTGTGTGTGTGTCTACATGTATATGTCTTTATATGTGTCTACATCTATGTGTGTTCACATATGTGTGTGCATATGTGTGTACATGTGTGGGTGTTATGTGTGTTTGATTGTGTGTGCATACATACAAGTGTGTCTATGCATATGGGTATGTGTGTTGGTTTTTGTGTGTGAGTGTGCATGTCTAGGTTTTTGTTGTGCATGTCTACAAGCATGTGTGTGTGTGTGTACAAGTATGTTTCTTTGTATGTGTGTGTGTGAATGTGCTTGGGTATGTGTGTGTGTGCACGTGTGCTTGTGAATGTGTATGTGTGTATGCATGTGTATCTACAAGTGTGTGTGTGTGTGCATACAATTATGTGTGTATATGTGCACACGTATTTGGGTGAATGCATGTATTTATTTGTGTGTAAGAGTTTGCATGCATTTTTATGCTTACGTGAATGCACTTGCACTTATGCAGGTGTACGTGTGTGTGTGTGTGCTTATGTGCATTTGTTTGTGTGTACATGTGTGTGTGTGTGTGTGTGGGTGTGTATATGTATGCACACACTTGTATGCATGCATGCATATGTGTATGTGTGTGTGATTATATTTGTGTTTATGATTATTTGTGTGTGTGCATGTATGCATGTGCATGTGCACGTGTATGTGTTAATGTGTGTGTTTGTTTGTGTGTGTTTCTTTGTGTGTGAGTGAGTGCAAGTGTGCATGTGTGTGTGTGTATATGTGTGCATGTGCATTCATTTGTATGTATACATATGTGTGAGGGGTTGTGTTTGTGTGTGTGTCTATGTGTGTATGTGTATATGCATGTGTGTATACATATGCACATTTGTGTGCATGTATCTTATTAGCATAGGCATATGTGTGAGTGAGTCAGTGTGTGTGAGTTGTGTGCTTGCATGTGTACATGTGTGTATGTGCATATGTGTGCAAGTACAAGTGTGTGCATGTGTGTTTTCTAGTGCATATGTGTCTATGCATGCATGGGTGTGTGTATGTCTGTGCGTATGTGTGCATGAGCATGTGTTTCAGCATATGTGTGTGTATGCATGCATGTGTATAAGTGCGTGTATATGTGTGTGAGTATTTTTCATGTGTGTATTCGTGCATGCATGTGCGCATGTTTTTGTGAATGTACGAGAGTGTTCATGTGTTCATGTGCATGTAGATGTGCGTGTATATGCTTGCATGCTTATGTGAATGTGTGTGTGTGTGGGAGTGTGCATGCATGCAAGTGTATCTACATGTGTGTATTTATGTTTATTGAGTTATAGGTGTTTGTGCATGCACATGTGTGTGTGTGCATGCATGTGTGTTGACATGTGTGTGCACCTGTGTGTGTGTGTGTGTGCACATATGCATGTGTTTATTTGCACATGTGTGTGTTCGTGTGTATGTGTACGTGTGTGCATGTGTGTTGGTGTGTGTGTGCGCAAGGGTGCATGATTGCACGTGTTTTTGTGTGTGCTTGTTTATGTATGTGTGTTCATGTGTACATGTGTGTGAGTACATATGTGCATGTATTTGCATGTGTTTATTTGTGTGTGTGTGTCTACCCATGAATCTATGTTAATGCATGTGCATGCATATGTGGGTGCATGTGTATATACATGTTTGTGTTTTTGTTTGCATGCATGCATGTGCATGTTTGTGCATGAGCATGTGTGCATGTTTGTGCTTTTGTGCATGCAAGTGCATGTAGGTGCATGTGCATCCTTGTGTGTGTGTTTTTGTCCATGTGTGTGTGTGTTGGGGTGTGTGTCTATGCATGTATGTGAGTTTGGGTGTATGTGCATGCTTATGTGTGTGGCCAAGCTTGTGTGTGTATGTATGTATGCATGCATATATGTCAGGCATGTTTATATGCATGAATATGCATGTGTGTGTGTGTGCATGCATGTGCATAAATTTACATATGTGCGTCTATGTGTGGGTGCACATATGTGTGTGTATGTGTGCAGACACGAGTTCGTGTGTGCATCTGGGTGTAGGTGTGTGTTTGTGTTATGTGTGTGCCAACATGCAAGTGTGTATGTGTGTGTGTGTATTTATGTATATACATGTGTGTGCATGTGTGGTTGTATGTGTACATGTCTGCATGTGTATATGCATTTGTGTGAGCATGCATGTGTGTATGCATATGTGCCTCCATGTGTGTGTATATGGGTGTATGTGTGTGTGCATCAATGTATGTATGTGCATGCACGAGTGGGTGCATTTGTGTATGTGTGTGTAGAAGCATGCATATGTGTTTGTGCTTGCAAGCGTGGACATACATGTGTGTTATTACATGCATGTGGGTGAGCATGTGTGTTTGTGTGCATGAGTGTGTGTGCGTGTGTGTGTATGCATATGTATGTGCATATGTGTATGTATGTGTGTCTATCTATTTTGTGTTTGGTTGTGTGTGTTCTTAATTGTGCATGCATGCATACATGCTTTTATGTATGTATATATATGTGCATGCATACATGTGAGCAAGTGTTTGTGTGCATGTGTTTGTGTGTGTGCATCCATGTGCATGTGTGTTTACATGTATGTGTGCATTCCTATGAGCTTATTTGTGCGTGCTTATGCATATGATAGTGGATGTGGTACTGCATGGATGTGCAAGTGCTTGTGCTTGCATGTGCATAGGTGTGTGTTTCTATGTGCCTACATGTGTGTGTGCATGTGTTTGTGTCCATGCATGTGGTTAGGTATGTGTGTGAGCGTATGTGTTTGGGTCTGTGTATAAGCATGTGCGTGTGACTTTTCATGGACATATGTGTACATGCATGCATGCATGAGTGTGTGCTAGTGTCTGTGAGTGTGTGCATGTCTACATATGTGTGCATGGGTGTATGCATGCTTGTGTAGTCATGTACGTGTGTCCATGTTTGTGCATGTGTGTGTATGGGTGTGATTATGTGTGACTATATGTGCACATGTGTGTGTGCATTTTTGTGTGTGTACATTTGTTTACATGTGTATTCACTTGTACGCATATATGTGTGCATATGATGTGTGTCTTTGTACATACATACAGTTTTGTGTGTGCAAATGTGGTATGTGCATGTGTGTACATGAGTGTGTGTATGCATGAGTATGTGCATACATATATGCATGCAAGTGTGTCTATATATATGGGTGTGTGCATGTGTCTACATGTAGTTGTACGTGTGTGTTCATATGCATGCATGTGAGTGTTCTTGTATGCGTGTAGGGGTGGGTGGATGCATGCATGTGTGTGTTCTACATATACAAAAGAATCCATGTGCATGTGTGTGTATAAGTGTGGGTATGTGTGTATATATGTACGTGTGGGTATGTTTTTGTGTGTCTGTGAATGTGTGTGAATGTCTGTGCACGTGTGGGTGTATGCATCTGTTTGTATACTATTTGTTGTTATGTGCATACTTATGTATGTATGCATCAAAGTGCATGTGTGGTTTTTTGTTGTGGATGTCTACAAGTCTGTATGTGTATGTTTGTGTGTTTGTATGTGTGTATGTGAATGTTCTTGGGCATGTGTGTGTGTGCACATATGCTTGTGAATGTCTATGTGTGTATGCATGTGTATCTACATGTGTGTGTGTGTGCGTGCAAACATTTATTGTGTATGTGAACACGTATTTGGGTGAATGTTTCTATTCATGTGTGTGTAAGAGTTAGCATGCATTTTTATGCTTGCATGCATGCATGTGCAATTATGTAAGTGCATGCATGCTTATGTGCATGTGTTTGTGTGTACATATGTGTGTGTGTGTGGGTGTGTGTGTGTGCATGCACACACTTGTATGCATGCTTGCATGTGTGTATGCGTGTGTGATTATGTTTGTGTTCATGATCGTTTGTGTGTATGTGCATGTATGTGCATGTGCATGTCTATGTGTGAATGTTTGTGCATGCATGTGTGCATGTATATATGTTTATTTGGATGTGTCTATGTGCATGTGTATGCATTTGTATGTATACATATGTGTGAGGGGGTGTGTTTGTGTGTGTGTCTATGTTTGTATGTCTATATACATGTGTGTGCATGTGTGTGTGCACGTGCACACATGTGTGGATGCATCTTATTAGTGTATGCATGTGTGTGAGTGAGTCAGTGTGTGTGGCTATGAGTTCTTGCATGTGTATGTGTGTGTATGTGTGCATGTGCATGTTCTTGTGCATATGTGTCTATGCATGCATGGATGTGTGTATTCTTGTGCATATAAGTGCATGAGCATGTTTTTGAGCATATGTGTGTATGTGCATGCATGTGTGTCAGTGTGTGCATGTGAGTATTTTTCATATGTGTATTCGTGCATGCATGTGTGCATGTATTTGTGCATGCACGTGAGTGTGTATGTGTTCATGTGTGTGTAGATATGTGCATATATGCATGCATGCTTGTGTGAATATGTGTGTTGCTGTGTTGGAGTGTGCATGGGTGCATGCATGCAAGTGTGTCTACATGTGTGTATTTATGTTAATTGATTTATAGGTGTGTGTGCATGCACATGTGTGTGTGTGTATTCATGCACATGCTGTGTGTGCAGGCATGTGTGTTGACATGTGTATGCACCTCTGTGTGCGTGTGTGTGTGTGTATGTGATTGTGTGTGTGTTCGTGTGTGTGCACCTATGCATGTGTTTATGTGTGCATGTGTGTGTCCAGGTGTATGTGTATGTGTGCACATGTGTTTTGGTGTGTGTGTGTAGGGGTGCATGATTGCATGTGTCTTTGTGTGTTCTTCTATATGCATGTGTGTTCATGTGTACATGTGTGTGAGTACATATGTGCATGCATTTGCATGTATTTATTTGTGTGTGTGTGTGTCAATCCATGAATCTATGTTAGCATATGTGCATGCATATATGGGTACATGTGTGTGTATGTTGGGGTGTGTGTTTATGCATGATGTGTGTGAGTGTGTGTGTGTGGGCATGCTTATGTGTGTATGTATGTGTGCATGCATACATGTCAGGTGTGTTTGCAAGTGTGAATATGCATGTGTGTGTGTGCATGCATGTGCATAAATATACATATGTGTGTGTATATTTGGGTGTACATATGTGTGTGTATGCATGGAAACCTTAGTTCTTGTGTGCATCTGGGAGTAGGTGTATGTTTGTGTTATGTGCATGTGCAACCATGCAAGTGTGTATGTGTGTGCTTGTGTGTGTATATGTGTGCATGTGTATATGCATTTGTGTGAGCATGCATGTGTGTATGCATGTGTCTGCATGTGTGTGTATATGGGTGTATGTGTGCATGCATCTATGTTTGTATGTGCATGCATGAGTGGGTGCATGTGGGTATGTGTGTGTATAAGCATGCTTATGTGCTCTTTCTTGCAAGCTTGGACATACGTGTGTGTTATTGCATACATGTGGGTGTGCATGTGTGTTTGTGTGCATGAGTGTGTGCATATGTGTGTGCATATGTGCGTGTATGTGTGTCTATCTATTGTGTGTTTGGGTGTGTGTGTTCTTACATGTGCATGCATGTATACATGTCTTTATTTATGTATATATATGTGCATGCATACATGTGTGCAAGATTTTGTGTGCATGTATGTGTGTGTGCATCCATGTATATTTGTGTTTATATGTTTGTGTGCATTTCTATTAGCTTATATGTGTGTGTGTGCATGTGCATATGGTAGTGGATGTTGTAGTGCATGTGTGTGCAAGTGCTTGTGCTTGCACATGCATAGGTGTGTGCTTGGGTGTGTGCATGCATGTGTTTTGTTTGTGCGTGTGGTTAGGTGTGTGTGTGTGTGTGAGCAGTTTTGTCTGTCTTTGTATAGGCATGTGTCTGTGACTTTGCATGGACATGTGTGCACATACATACGTGCATGATTGTGTGCTAGTGTCTGTGTGTGTGCATGTCTACATATGTGTGCATGTGTGTATGCATGTTGTGTTGTTGTGTACATGTGTCTATGTCTATGCATGAGTTTGTGGGTGTGATTATGTGTGACTATATGTGTACATGTGTGTGTTTGTGTGTGCACATTTTTGTGTGTGTGTATTTGTTTACATGTGTATTCACCTATACACATGTTTGTGTGCATGTGTGTCTCATTGTACATGTATGTAGTTTTGTGTGTAAAAATGTGTGTGTGTGTATGTGTGTGCATGAGTGTGTGTATACATGTGTGTGCATACATATTTGCATGCAAGTGTGTCTACGTGTATGGTTGTGTGTCAGTGTTTGCATGTAGTTGTACGTGTGTGTTCATATGCATGTGTGCGAGTGTTCTTGTATGTGCATAGGGGTGGGTGGATGCGTGCTTGTGTGTGTTCTGCATATACACAAGCATCCATGTGCATGTGTGTGTAGGTTTGGGTGTGTGTAAGTTTTGGTGTGTGTGTGTGTGTATTTTTTCATGTGTGTGCTTATCTTTTTTTATGTGTTTGTGCATGTGTGGGTGTGTGCATCTATATGCATACTAGATTTGCTTATGTGTATGCTTATGTATGTATGCATATGTATGGATGTGTGTGTCTATTTCATGTATGCAAGTGTGAGTATGTATAGATGTGCATGTCTGTGTGCAAGCTTGTGTGTGTGTGCATGTGTCCATGTGCATGCATGTGTGTGCACATATGTGTGTGTTCATATGTGCATTTGTGTGCATGTGTTCGTAAGGGGTCACGCATGTGTACATGCCAAAGTGTGTGTCTATGTTTTTGTGTTTGTATGTAAGTGTATGAGTGTGTCTACATGCATGCATGCATGTGCATGTATGTGAGTGTGTGTGCATGCATGTTTGTGTATGTGTCAGTGTGTGTGGGTGTACATGTGTTTGCATGTGCATGTGCACTTGTGTGCATGTGGCCAAGTGTTTGTGCTCTTGTGTTTATGTGTGTGTATGCATATGCAAATGTGCATGTCATGTCTGTGTTTGTTCTCATGTGTGTGTGTACATGTGGGTGTGGTTTTGTATGTGTGTGTGGGTATTGTATGGCTTTGTATGCATGTGTTTGTCAATGTGTGTGTGTGAAAGGGTGGGGGGACGTGTGTGTGAAAATATTTGCATGGGTGTGTGTTCTTATGCTTGTGTTTTTGAGTGTGTGCACAAATTTAAGCATGCATGTGTGTGTGTGTCCTTGTTCATGTGTGTGTGTGTAGATGTGTGCATGTGTCTGTATGAGTGTCTATCTATGTGTGCAAGCATATGTGTGTGTGTGCATGGATGTGCTTGTGTGTGTTTGTGTTTTTTGTGCATTTGTATAAGTGGTGTGGGTGTTGGTATGTGTGTGTGTGCATGTGCATGTGCATGCTTATGTGTACACAACCATGAGTGTGTGGAAGTGTGTGCATGTGTGGGTACTTGTGTGTGTTTCTAGGTGTCTATGTGTTCTTATGCTTGTGTCTACTTGTGAATGTATATAATTTGGTGCATATGTGGGCATGTTTGTGTTTGTGTGCATGTGTATGTGCCTATGTGCATGCATGTATATGTGTGTGTGTCTATATGCATGTGCATCTATAAAGGCATTTGCATGTGTGTGTGTGTGCATGTGTGTGTATGTGTGTTTAGGAGTGTATGAAGGTGTGTTTGTTTGTGTATGTGTGCATGTGTGTGTACGTATGCATTTGTGTGTTTTTGTTTGTTTTTGTCTGTGCATCTTCAAACACGTACATGTGTGTCTATGTGTGCATGTGTGGGTGCATGTTTGTTTATATTACTATGTGCAGGTGTTTGTATGCCTATGCATGTGATTGTGTGTGTGTCTCTCCATGCATTTACATATTTGTTTGTGTGCATATGTGGTTGCAACCGTGGGCACTTGTGTGTGTAAGTCAAACAGTGTGTACTTTGTTTTGTGTGTGCATAACGGTGTGTAGGTAGGAACATGTGTGCACATGTTAGGATGTGTGTGTGTTGATGTGCATATGTTTGCATGTGCTTGTACTTATGTGTGCATTGGTGTGTGTACTTGTGTTATTTAGTATTTATGTGTGCATGTGTGCAAGTGCAAACACTTGTGTGTTTATGTGCATGTGAGTATGTGTATACGTGTGTGTTATGTGTGTGTGTGTGTGAGTGCACGTGCATGTGCATACATGTGTGTGTCAGCATGTGAGTTTTTATGCATGTGAGTGCATGTACATCTTACATATGTGCATGTGTGGTGTGTGTCTATGTGTTTTTGCATTAGCATGTGCATCTATGAATGCATTTGTATGTGTGTGCATGTGTAGTGTGTACATGAGTGTGTGTGCAGACATGTTTGTTTGTGGAAGTGTGTATGTATGCTTGTTCGTGTAAATGTGTGCATGTGTGGTTATGTGATTGTCTGTGTGTGCATGTGTTCTCACATGTTTTTGTGGGTGGGCATATGTTTGTTCCTTTGTGTGGATGTGTGTGTGGGTTTGTGCATGCATGTGTGTGGGAGTGTGTTGGTGTGTATGTGCATGCATGTGTACATGTGTGTGTGTGTATATATATTTGTGTAAGTTCGTGTGTGTATGTGCATGTGTGTGCATGCCTATGCCTATGCGCATGTGTTTGTGTTGTCCTTCTTGTGTGTGTGAGAGTGTGCACATATGTGTGCGGTAGTGTGTGCATTTATGTATATGTATGTGTGCATGAGTGCATGTTTGTGTATGGTTGTGTGTGTATGCATGATTGTGTGCTTATGCTTTTGTGCATTTGCATGTCTTTATGTGTGTATGAGTTTGTGTGTGTGTATGTGTATATGTGTGTATGAGTGTGCATGTATGCATGTAGGTGTGCATTTGTTCATGTGTGTGTGTGCATGCATGTTTGGTTGGTTGTGTGTGCACATGACAATGTGTTCATGTGCATACATTTGTGTATGCGTGTGTGTGTTCGTTTGTATGTGTTTCTTGGTGTACGCTTCTCTATGTGCATTAATGTGTGAGTATGTTTATCCATTTGTATATTATTGTGGTTATATGTGTACATGTGTGTGTGCAAATATGTGTGGTTGTGCATGTGCATTTATATATGTGTGTGTATGTGGGTGTGTGTTGATGAGCATGTGCATGTGTGCATGTATGTGTCTTTGGGTGTCTTGTGTGTGAGTGCATGTGTATGTGGGTTTATGCGTTTGTGCACGTTCTTACGTGTGTGAGCATGCATGCATACTTTAATTTGTTTGGGTGTGTTTGTTGGTGTGCATGTGTGTGTGAGTGTGCATGTCTATACATGCTCTAACTTGGGAGCATGCATGAAATGTGTGTATGTGTGTTTGTATGTGTGTGTGTGTGTTTATATGCATGCATGCATGTGTGTGCATGTGTGTGTGCATGTTTGTGTGTGTGTGTGTGAGCATGCTTATGTGAATGGGTATCTATACATTTGTGATATTATGGGTGCCTGTGGGTGCATTTGTTTGTGTGCACTTAAGTGTGCATGTGCATGTGCTTATACAAGTGTGTGTGTGTACATGTGCATGTGTGTGTTTGCATGTGCATTTACACTTGTGTATGTGTGCATCTTTTTGTGCTTAATTGTGTGCATTTAGATGTGTGTGCATCTGTGTATGTATTAGTGTATTTGCATGCATGTGATCTATTCTTGTGTAAAAGTGTTTGTTCATGTGCATATATGTGCATGTGTTTGCATGTGTATTTATGTGTGTGTGCATATGCATGTGTTCATGTGTGTATACCTATGCATGCATGTGCATTATGTATATGTATGTATGTATGTGTGTGCATGTGTGTTCTATGTGTGTGTCTCTGGGTTTGCGTATATGTGCATTTCATACTTGTGTACAAGCATGCACACATGTGTGTTTATTTATGTGTGTGTGTGTGGGTGCATGAGTGTGTGCGCTTGTGTATATGTTTGAGTTCATTTTTGTGTTTGTATTTATGTGTGTGTGCGTATGTGCATTAGTGTCATTGCATGTTTGTGTATTGTGAGAGTTGTGTGTGCATTATTTTGCATTTATTCTTGTTTATGGGTGTGGTTGCACATGTGTGTGTGCATATGCATGTGTGGGTGTGTGCATGTGTGAGTACGCATGTGTATGCACATGTACAAGTTTGTGTGTATATGTGTCCATATATGTATATGTATTCATGTGTGTACCTATTTCTATGTGCATGTGTGTGCATGTGTAGATGTGCATGCATGTGTTCATGTGTTCTTGCTCATGCACCATTATGTGTGTGTATGTGTGTGTGCTTCTGTGTTCTTATATGTGAGTGTGTCCAAGTATTGATGTGTGTGCATGTGTGAATATATGTGCATAGGGTTTTGTGCCCACTTATGTGCATATTAGTATGTGTGGGTATGCGTGTCTTCATTTATGCAATTTCTTTATGCTTGTTTGTCCATGTGCTGTGTGTTTGCCTGTGTCTTATGTGTGTATGTGTGTGTTTGCATGTTTGTGTGCATGTGCATGTTGTTTTGTGTGCATTTGTGTATGTGTTTGTGTGCTTGTGTGTGCATGGGAAGGTGCATGTTTGCTTATGTGCATGCATTCATGCATGTGTGTATGGTTGTGTGTGGTTATCTGTGTGGGTGAATATGTGAACATGTACATTCTTGTATGTGTGTGTGTATGTGCACATATTCATGCCTGTGCGTGTTTGTGCATGTATGTGTGTGTGGGTGTGTGTGTGTATTTGTGCATATTGATGCGTATCTGAATGTGCACATACGTGAGTGTACATGTGTGTGCAATTGTGCATGTATGTTGATGTTTTTATTTGCATGTGTGTTTGTGCATGTTTGTGTATGTTCTTTTGTGTGTGTGTGTGTTTTTGTGCATGTGTGTGTGTGCATGCATATGTCTTTATGCATTTGCATATATATATATATATATATCAATTTGTATGTGTGAGTGTGTGTTTGTGCATGTGTGTGGGTTTGCATATGTGTGCATGTACATGTGTGATTGTGTACATGTGTTGTTGTCCATGTGTGTCTGCATAGGTGTGCACACCTGAGTACATTTATATGTGTTTTGAGTGCATGTGTGTGCACACATGTGTGCGTGTGTGGGTTCATGTGTGTTTGTTTTTGTTCATGTGTATGGGTATTTGTGTGAATATGGGCAAATGTGTTCTTATAAAGTTTGTGATTGTGGATGTGTGTCTGCATGCATATACATGCAAATGTGCATGTGTGTGTGTGTGTTTATACTTGTGCATGTGTTTGCAATTGTGTTTGCCTATGTGTGTGTGTGCTTGTGTTCTACACATGTGTGTGTGTGCATTTGTGCTAATGAAAATGCCTACGAGTGTGTTCATGTGTGTGTGCATATGTCTATGCATGTGCATGTGTTTGTCCATGTGTGTTGGTGCGTGCATGTGTGTCTATTTATGTATGTGTTTGTGTGTTTGCTTGTTTGCATGTGTGAGTTGTTGTGCATGTGACTATGTGTATTGGTGTGCATGTACACTTATGTCAATATGTGGGTGTATCCATTTGTTTATGTGCATGTGTATGTGTGCATGGGCACAAGTGTAAAAGTGTGCATGTGTGAATGTATGTGTGCAGGCGTGTGCATATGTACATGTTTTCTTATGTGTGTGTAGTGCATCCATATTCGTGTGTGTGTGTGTGCATGTGTGTATATATATGTGTGCAAGTGTTGAGAATTTGTATACATGTGCGTGTGTGTGTATCTATGCATGTGCATGTCTATAATCCTTTACATTTGTGTGTGTGAGTATGCATGCATCTTTGTGCTTGTGTTCATATGTATTTATGTGTGTCAACATTCATGTGGGCATGTTTTCCCATGTTTGTGTGTGTATTTATGCACATGTGTGCATGCTTGTGCATATAAGTATGTGTTTGTCTATTTGTGTATGTGTGTGATACGTGTGCGGGGATGTGTGTGTACATGTACTTTTTTGTGCATCAGTGTGCATGTTTATGTGTGTGTGTGTACATGTGAGCATGTGCTTGCTTGAGCATCTGTGCATGTGTGTTTTTGAGACTATATGTGTGCATGTTTGCAAGCCTATGTGTGTGTCTATGAATATGTGTGTGCTTGTGTGCATACATGTGTGCTCATGCATGTGGGTGCACATGCACCTTTGTTTTTTTGAACATATGCATGTGTGTGTGTGTATGCATGAATGTGCATTTGTGAGTGCACCTGTGTGCATGTGTTCCTATGAGTGTGCAGGTGCAGGTGCATGTGAGTGTGCAAGAATGTGTGTGCATGCATGCGTGTGTCTGGGCGAGTGTTGTGTGTACATGTGTAAGTGCATGTGTGTGTGCATATGTGTATATGTATATACAATTAGGTGGATTTGCACATGTGTGTGTGTTTGTGTGTACCTACATGTGAGCATTCATGTGTGTATGCATTTGTGTTTGTGTTGTGTACATGGTTGTGCGTGTCATGCGGATGTGTATGGGTTTGAGTATATGTTTATGCATGTGCATCCATGTGTGTAGATGTGTGTGTGTGTGTTCATGAGCATGAGAATTCATATGCTTGTGTGTGCCTATGCTTGCATCTGTGTGTTTGTGTGTATGTGTGAGCATGTATACATGTCTGTGTGTGTGTGTATGCATGTGTGTGGTTGTGTGTGTCCATGCATTTTTGTGCATGTGAGTGCATGTAAGTGTGTGTGGTTTAATGTTTGTTTGCATGTGCATGCACTTTTGTGCTTGTATTCTGCGTGCATGTTTTTGTATATACGTTTTATGTATGTGTATACATAGGCTTGTGTGAGCATACGTGTGTGCAAGTGAGTATGCATGTTCATGTATGTAGGTATGAGCATGTTTGTTGGTTCCTTTCTATATGTGTGCTTGTATGTGTGTGAATGTGCATGCTAAGTGGATGTGTATGAGTGTTTATGCACTTGTGTATATGTGTTTATGTGTGTATACTTGTGTATGTTTACATATGTACATGTCTATTGGTGAGCATGTGCATACATGTTCTTATGTGTGCATGCATGTGCACATATGTGTTTATATGCATCTATGTGTTCACACATGTGTGTTTTTGTGCATGCATGTCTCTGTGTGTGTATCTGTGTGTGGTTTTGTATATCTGTGGGTGTGTGCGTGTGTATGTGCTTGTGTGTGTGCAAGCACACGTGTGTATTTCTGCATCCATGTGTATACATGCACATGAGCATACATGCACAAACATGTGCACAAAGGCACATTCACCAACACACAAGCACACACATGGATTTAAAGCACAGACAAACACGTACACATATGTGCTCGCACACTCACATAGATGCGTACATGCACACAATCACTCACACACACACCCGCACACACACACAAAATCACACCAACACTTATCTACACATTCACCCTCGAACATATGCACACACCCACACAATCAAGTACACACACACACGGATGCATGCATGCACACCCACACACACACAACTGTAAAAACATGTACACACACACATACACATGAACATACACATACACAACACACACATAAACACACATACATGCACACACTTAAATCACATGTAGTCAAACTCTCACATAGATAGACACACAATTGCACGTGCACTTGCATACACACACACACACCAAATGCACACACACCCACGCACACACAAGTACAGACACACAAGCACATCATACATGCACACACATGCACTAATGCACATGAATAGAAAAACATATACACATACATGCATATGCATGGACACACACACACATAAATACACACACATAAATACACACACATACTCACACACACATGCACATGTACATGAACTTTAACATGTGCATGAAGACATGAACACACAAAGACACAAAGATACACACACATAGAAAAAGCATGCATGTAGTCACACACACACATAGACGTATGCCTGCAAACATGCACATGTGCATTCATGCACATACAATGCAACATATGCACATAAGCATATAAGCATAGACATATAGAAATGAACACAAACACATGCACTCATAGTAGGCACACATGTACATAACACACACATACCCACATGCACACATACAAAATAGTAACACACACACACATAGGCACAAACACTCATACACACATGCATGAAAGCATGCAAATGTAATCACAAATTTGCATGCACATAAATGTTTGCACACTTACATGCACACAAAAGCATTCTTACAAACACAAACACATGCACACATACAAATAATGCACACACATACACATGCACATGCACACTCACTCGCACCCACACACTAACACAAGCACACATGCAATACACACACACACATGCACACAAACATGCACAAACACTTGTAGATGTAGATGCACATAGACACATACATGCATACATACACATACGCAAATGCTTACACTCACCGACTCTTGTGTGCGCTAGCATAAAATATGCACAAGCATGCGTGCACACTTGTGCACCCACACAGGCACAGGAGCGCTTACACTCACTCGCATAGCACACATAAGGACATAAATATGCAAACACATGCACTTACACACATACACATAAGTAAGCATAGAAAAACAAGCACACAGAGGTAGACAAACTTGCATAAACACACACATATGCACACACATACACTCACATGGGCTCTAACATCGACATGCACATGCACACTTACACTAACTCACACATGTGCACGAGTGCAAATGCACTCGTACACACACATTCATAAAAACATACACTCACCCCACACATCCATACACACAGTCACACAAATGCATGCATTATGCCTACATACACACACAAACACAATCGTACCCACACACACACCCACATGCATTTTCATGCACACCCATATGAACGCACACTTACACACGCATTGGCATAGAGATACTCATGCATGCACACACACACACATGTACATACATAGGAATACATATTAAAATACAAGCTCAATTAAATACAAATGCATGCACACACATGCACCTATACACATGCATGTAGACTCACACACCTATAGAGGTACACTTGCATATGCATAGTAACACACACACATGTGCACACATCCACAAACATATACACACAATTGAACACACACACACACACATGCTTAAGCACATGAAAAACCATGCTCAAGCACATACACATGCATGCACAAACACATAGGTACATGCAAACACACACAACCACACTAACACATATGCATGAACAAACATACACATAGGCTTGCACAACACATACACACAAGCACACACACACACACACCTAGTCACATGCACATATTAGCACAAACACATACACACACACGCACGCACACACACGCACTTACACACACAAACATGCACACAAGCACACTTGCAAATGAATTCACATACACAAGCACACACATGGACACCCACACACCCACATGCACACAAGAAGACATACATGCACATAAGCATAAACACACACACATAGCCACATAAGTGCACACACATGCAGACACACAAACACCCATGCACAAACATGCAATGGCACACATGTACCCACACTTACACACATGCAAATGCTCAAGCATACATGCACACACACAAATGAATACATAGAGGTTCACACACATTTACACACAAATGATCACAGACACACACATGCATTTGCAAAAGAACATGGACACATATAAATCAGACACACATACACTGACACATTGACACACACAAACATAGGTTCACACATATGCATGCAGACACATACACACACACACAATCATGAGGACACGTAAGCACATGCACACACCCACACACATTGACACACAAATAAGAGACACACATACAAATAAACACAAGCATGCATACGTATGTGCAAGCACACTCAAATATGAAAATACACATAAATGAATACACAGGGAGACACAAGCACACTTAAGTGCACCTACACACAATAAAGAACACACACGTGTGCATGCACACAAATGCTGCACAGACATAGACATGCACACGTACATGCTCACACACTTATAAAAACACAAGGGCACACACACATACACACACTCATACCTGTGCACACACACACATAGTCGAAAACATTCATGAACACACACACATATGCATAGTTATACCTATATACACAGACAAACACATAGTCACACACACACACACATGCATATACAAGTGCACCCATATGCATACACACATACACCTAAGAATAGAGGTACATACACATGCACACACTTATGCACAAACACACCCACACATGAAAACAATCAGACAAATGCATAAATACATAAAAATGCAAATGAATGCACACACATACACACACATGCACACATAATGAAATGCAAGCACACAAATATGCACATATATGCTATCACACACACACATAAATGCACACACATGTGCACCCATGTACATAGTTATACATGCACATACACATGCACATACACATGCATGTATGCACATATACACACAGAGACAAATGCACATACACACATAGCTACTCACACACACCCTTACATATACATGCATGTACACACAAACACATGCAAGTATGCACATACACATGCACATAGACACCCACCCACATACACTTATATACACATCCTCAAAAACACTTAAACACATACACAACCACACACACACAATCACACACATAAGCACACACACATGCACACACACATATTCACACACATGTGCATGTACAGACATATTCCCATGCACATAAAGATGAGCACTCAGACATACATGCATGCACAAGCACACACACATGCATGCTTAAGAACACACACATGCATCCAAACATTCATAGAACCACATATGCACATACAGACATACACACATGCATACTAACATGCATAAAGACACAAAGAAACACACATACACACACATGCACATGAACACACATATGCACAAAAACACACACACATGCACATAGACACATAAACACACACATATTAGCACACAAATATGTAGCACACAAGCTTATGTAGACACCATGCATACACATCTCAACACACATGCACACTTAGAAAAACACACACATGTACACACACAAACACCCATGCACATCCACACACACAAAAATTAATGTGTGCACATGCAAACACGCACACACACATGCTACACACTCACACACCCAAACACACACAATATACGCACACAAACACACATACACCCACATGTACACATGCACAAATGTACACACATGCAAGTGCACAGCAACAGACACATGCACACAAACACACACGCACACACACAGAAAAATACACACACATGCACAAACACAATCACAAACTTACAGACACACAAAAGAACACACATGGATAGGCACAAACACACACACACAAACACACATACACACATACACACATACATATGCCTACTTTTGTACACAAATACATACACACATGCTAGTGCTTACATATGAATGTATATACACACACACAAACACATGCATAATTGCACAACACACACAAACACATGCACACATGCATGCACACACTTGCACTCAAATGTACACACCAATACACCCACACACACAAACTCACACACAACCCACATGCACACACACATGAATGCATGTACACAAAAACACATGCACACACAACCACATGCACAGACATATAGACACACACAAAATCACACACATACACTCAAACAGATGGACATGCACAAATGCACCTACATGAGTAGAAGCACACCCACAAACACTCACATGCACCCATACGCACACGCATGCATGCACATACTAACACATTCACACCCGCACTCACACACAAATGAACAAACACAAGCATACACAGGCACAAGCACACACATACTCGCGCATGCATGTGGACAGACACACAGTACACACACAAGTCTTTCAACACATGTACACACACGTGCATACCCATACACATGCATAAAAGCGAACACACTTATACACCTACACATAAGCATGCACACAAACACGACACACACGCGTGTAAACATGTGTTAACACAAACAAATATACATAAACATACACATTCACACACACATGTGTGCCCCCACACAAACATGCAAACTAATGTCTCACACTCATGAATACACACAAGCACAGGTAAACATGCACACTCATATGCAGGCACATATGATTACTTACACACTGACATGAAATGCACACACACACACACATGAGGACATAGAAAAAAGCACATGCACACTCTCACACAAACAAACTTGCTTGAAGACACATACAAACACAAAGCTTTGCACACACATGCACACACTCATGCATGTACTAGAACACAGACTTATGTGCATATAGGTACACACTCAAACACGACACGCATGCACACACATGAAAACACACACATGTATGCACACACATGCACACACTTAAGTACGTTCAAGCACAAAAGTAAATTAAAACACACACACATTGGCACACATATATGTAGGAGCACACACACATACCTAGATACATAAATGTACACACACATGCCCAATGACACATATGCACATAAAAACACACTCGCACCCACAAAATTTTATGCAAACACACACACACATGCACACACATGCACATGCACAAATAAACACACTCATACATGCACACACCCACACATAGCAACACACACACACATGCACACAAACATGCATGAATACTCATGCACATGCATATACGCATGCATAGACATCGATACACATGCACACACATGTGTGCACACTTGTACCCATAGATACACACATTCACATAAGAACTTGCACACACATGCAAACAAGTACACACACCAACACAAGCATGCACATGCCCATAAAGAAGCACAAACACAAGCACACATATACAAATATGCACACACCCATGCACATATACACACACACACACACACACATACATACATATGCACACACATGCACAAACTCACATGCATGCACACAAATGTACACACACACACAAACATGCACACACACATGCATATACAAACACAAGCACGCACATGCACATATATGAATGCATACATGCAAATAAATGCACATATGTGTACACACACATAAGCAAACACATGAACACACACATGGATGCACATTCACACACACACACAAACATGTATTCATGCTCACACACATGCACCCACATGGATATCTACACACACAAGCACACACACACACACATAAGGGTAAAAGCACACACCCATGCATACTCATGCACACATGCATACATAGACAAACCCACAACCACACATGGCCACACACACATAAATGCACGTATGTGCACAAACATGCATGTACAAACATGTTTGCACACGCACACACACATGCACATACACAAATGCACATATGCAAACACACATATGTACATAGATGCAAACATGCACACATACATGAACACTCATGCATGCACACACATGCACCAACAAATGTACACACATTTACACAAAATCACACATGCATGCACACACATAAACACACAAACACAAAGCCACAGACATGCACAAGGACACATACATATAGGCATGTGCAAACATCCACATGCACACTCACCCACACATATACAGACACATATATGCACACAGATACACACAGGCACATACAATGCCAATGCACACAAACATATACTTACACACACCTATGTGCATGTGCACACATGCACAAACAAGCACGTGTAAATGCAGACACCTACAAACATGTGTAGAAAAATATGCATAAACACATAGATGTACACTCACATAAACATGCACATGCATACACACATCTACACATAAATGAACATGCATGCATACACATGCACATACACAAACACACCCACCCACCCACATATGTCCACCCATGCATACACACACATGCATGCACACACAAAAATATGCAAAAATGCACATACACACACGCACATATTCATGTGCATGCATACAAATATGCATGCACATTTACACAAACATGCACACATACTCATGTACACATACTTGTAAACACATGAACTCACAATGCACACATGCTAACACACATGCACATACACACAGGCACAAGCACAAACATGTACACACACACACATACACCCTCACACACCTATACATACAAACACACACATGCACATACATAGGCACACATGTACATGCCAGGTAATACACACGCACATAGTGTGCACATACACAATCTCATAACCATACCCACAAATACACACACATACACCTATAGGTGCAAGCACACATGCATGTAGACACACACATGCACAAACACACAATCACACGGATGCACATATGCACAAATGCAAACCCAAAAATAAACACACACACACACATGCTCACATTCACACACGTGTTTATGCACACCCACATACATGCACATGTACACAAACACATGCCTACACATATATATGCACATGTACAAACAAAAATATGCCCACATTTAACCACATACATACACATGCAAACATACACACACACACACATACATTTGCATAGGCACACACACAGACATATGCATATGCACACACATATGCAAACAAACATGACACAAGTACGCATGCATATAAACATGCACACACACATGAGTGCACAAATACACAAAGATAATCACAAAAACATGCACACACACAAACACATAACATGCACTTGTGCACTTACACCCACAAACACACATGTGTGTGCATAAATACACACATAGACACACAAGAATGAAGAATGAATGCATACTTATACACATAAGCACACACACAACCACACACATGAACAGACACACACTTACTGACTCACCGAAGAACACAAGTGCACGTGCACATACACACACACACACTCACACAACCAAATATAAACACCTCTACACACATACACATCCACACACACACACACATGTACAAGAATGCACTCATAGAGTCATACACATGTACATGCACACATCTATAAACAAGTATTGATACACACACACACACAAGAACTGAATCACATGCATGCATAAACACACAAACAATCTCACCTGCACACATACAAACACATACACACGCATGCATATGTTTATACACATAAGCATATACACACACGGACACACATGCATATTGTAAGCATAACACACACATTCTTGTGTGCATGCACTCACACACATAGAAACATACTCATATGCACACATATGCACAGGCAAACACACACTCATACGCACACATGCACATGCATAGATGCGTAAGAACACAAACATACATATAGAAATGCATGCACCTACACACACACACCAACACATTCACTCATACATATAAGCACTTGCTCCAACTTAGCCATGTTCCCATACACGCACACTAAACAAGCATAAACACAAGCATAAACATACACACTCACACATGCATGCACACATGCACGTAATTGTGCACATATATACACACCCACAAACAAAAACATGCACACAAATATGCACAAGTACACACAACTAGACACATACATGTGCACGTGGAATCACACACACACATTCACACTTTTGCTCAAACACCAACATGCAAACATGCACAGACACACATGCAAATACATGACCATACAGACACATGCACACACATAGACAAACACACGCATACATGTGCACATGCATTCACAAATGCAAGAACACAGCCACACACATGTGCACATATGTATACACTTAAATGCAAGAACACACCCACACACATGCATTCACAAATAAGCAAATAGACACACATAGACATACACATGCAAGCAGACATGAACACATGTATGCAAACACACGCATACACAAATGCGGACCCATGCACCTACACACACAAAGACATACACTTGCGTACACACTCATGGAGATATGCACATGCACTACAGAAGCATACACATGCACAAGCACACACATGTAAACATAAAATCACACACACATGAGCACATTTATGCACACACATAAGCACACACATGCACAAACGAGCATACTCAAGCACACATACACACTTGCATAAGAGAAGCACACACGAATGTAGGTACACGCAAACATTCACAAATGCACACATACATCTACACACAAGCATTAATGCACACACATGCACTCATGCATACAAGCACACAAGAACATGCATGCATAAGGGCAAACAAATACATGTGCTCAAACCCACTCACACATGCACACAAACACAAATACATGTAGGCAAGCACACCTATGCCTACATTATTACACTCAAAATTACTCACACACATACATATACAACAATACCAAGCAAACACACTCACACACATGTATGCAAAAAGACACATGACCATGCACTCACACACACACACATGCAGAGCATGCAAGCACATAGATAAACAAACATATGTACACTAACACACATACATATATGCACAAATGATGCACACACACATACATAAGCACAAGAATGTACATGTGTGCACATATGCATGCACACCCATAAATGCATAAACACAAGCACATGCATAGACACACATGCATACACAAACACACACACACACACACGCATGCACTTATGCATGAACGTGAAAAGACACATACAAGCACAAATACACACATTCATACAATTACATACATGCACACACACATAAACACACACACACAGACTCTTCCACACACACATATGCACACACACTCACAAATACATGCAAACACAAATATACATGCACACGCATATGCACATACAATTGCATAAAAAGGGGTACACACACATGCATAAACACATAAATAGAAACACACACATGAATACAAACACATACACATATCCATAAAAGCACACACAATTGCACACATCCACAAACACACACATAAAAGCACACAAACAAACACACATGCATACACACAAATACACAAAAATGCATACTTATGCACATGAACACACAAATGTAGATGCACTAGCATAAGTATGCACACATGTAAACACAGGTAGACACATTAGCACAAACACATGCACATTAACATGCACTAATACACACAAACACACATATGTGCACACGCATACGTAGTCATTCACATGCACAAGTATGCACACAAGTACATGCATGCACACATATATGCACACCTATGCTCACACACACAAATGTATATAGACACATGCACTCATGCACCCATACAAATGCTCATGTGCATGTGCATGCATCTATACAAAAAATGCACACAAACACACACTCACCCACACACAAAGATAAATAAACATGTACACATACAAACATGTGTGACTGCACACACACACATGCATATACATGCTTGCAATACTTTACATGCACACACACATGCATGTGTACGAATGCATAAATTCATGCACTCGTACACACACATATGCATGCACATACAAAAAACCTATACCTACACGCACACATATTCATGTGCACATTCATGCACAAACACAAGCACAAGCAAGGACATGAACACACACACAAAGACACATGCACAAATGTACCCATATGCACACACATGCACACAAACATGTGCACACATGCACAGACACACACATGCACATGAACACAAATACTTTTATGTATGTACACACACACAAGCACACATGCATACCCACATGCAATTAGACACATACAGACACACAAATAATGGTGCACACCCACATGACCATGCACACACACAAACATGTGTACACACATACAAACAATAACACATGCACACACACAAGCACAAACACACACACACACATACACACACTCACGCATATACACATATTCATTCTCATATAAATGCACACATATCCACATACACATAGATGCATACACATGCCTACACACACATAAATGTGTGCATAAGCACATGTACACACATACACATGGATGCATATGCACACAAAAATATACACACACATGCACTTATAGTGACACACATACACACACACGTGCACATACAAATGCATACATACAAATATGCATAAACCAACACACACATGCACCTGTGCTTACACACGTATGCACATGTACTTTTTTTTTTTTTATTACTGATAGAAATATTACATAAGACCCAGTCTCCTAAGAAGGAGACTTTCAATGCCAAGGAGTTTCCCAGCTCGCATGTGGTACATAGAAATTAAGAAAATTTGGACTTCCCACTGAAACTTGTCTAGCCTACAGCATGTGCCTGAGAAGAGTGCCGCATTCCTTGTCTTCCAAGCAAACCAACATATTGCTGCTGGAATTGAAAATGCAAGTGATTTGAGAGAGGATTTGTGTGACCACCAATGTTGCACCAGCTCAAGGAGATTAGTTTGATCATAGACCTCCAGGGTACGGCCAAACCACTGCCAAGTTGGGTATACCATACGTATGCACATGTACATGCACACACTCACACACACATAGAGACACAGACACACACATGTGCACAAAAATGCACACACTCACACATGCATGCACATGCACATACACACACACACACACACACTTGCATATGCACTTGCACATATAAACACACATACACACAAATGTGCATGCACACACAAATTCACACGCTCAAGTAGGCACACACACACAAGCACATGGATATGCACTCTCATATACACACACTCACAAAGGCATCTGCATACATGTGCATTCACATGAAAACAAGCACATATGTAAAAATGAACACAAACAAGGGCACATACATACTTGAAACCAAACACTTTGATGCACACACACATATACATTTCTTCATGCACTCACACATGAACATATGCACTCACACATGCTCATATGCACACATATTCACACATATGCACATGCACATGTACACACACACACAAATGCATGCATATACACATATGCATACAGACATGAGCACCTGCATAGCTATATGCATATGTACATGCACACATGCACACAAATGGAAGCACACATAAACACACACATGCGTGCACACAAACACACACATTTACATAAGCATGCACACATGAACACACATGTCCATAAAAACACAAACGTGCATATAGATACTTACACACACATGTACACACACACATAAGTAGATGCACACAAACACATATATACACACAAAGGCATGAACACAAATAGGCATACACACATGCACACTCACACACAAATACACTCATCAACACACAAACATGCACACACACATACATTCACACACACACATACACAAACCCAAATGCATACACACATATGCAGACTTAAACATATGCACATAAGATCACATGCACACGACAACACACACACACATGGCACACACTACCACAACCATATGGAAACATAAACATGTTCATAAATGTACATGAACAAATGCACATGCACACGAACATCCAAACACATACACACTCATACATGCACACAAAAACACACATTCACACACACATGAGTGCAAGCTTACAGAAGCACAGGCACCCATTGTCATAGACATACAAGCACACAAGCATATGAACATGCACATACACACACACAAGCACCCACTCACAAAAACACACACATGTACCCATGTACACACATGCACACTCATGCGTACCTACAAACACACATCCATTTGCAAACACATGCACATGTGCATTGCATTACCCATGCACATGTTCAAATGCACATGCATAAAACATACACATGCACACACACATGCATGAACATGCAAGCACACCAATATGAATAGATACATGCTCACACAAGCACACACACACATATGCACATAGATGCACACACATGCATTAACATAGCCATAATTGCACACACTCATATAATTATGCAAATGCATGTATGAACGCACACAAATACACACACGTGCATAATAATGCATACATGTACATATACTTAGATGCATGCACTCACACTTACACACTCAAGCACAACATATGCACATACAAAAAATCACACACACAATCACATACACATACACACATGCACATGCACACACACACAAACACATGCATACACACATCCAAAAAGATTACTGCACACCCACCAATACACGCAAATACATATGCACTCATAGACACATACCCACACACGTTGACATAAACGCACATAGAAAGATGCACACACACGAACACATACATGCACATATGTATACAAACACACACACACACACACTCACACTTACAAGCACGCACACATGCCCATGCACAGACACCTACATGCACAAATGTACATACACACACACACGCATAAACAACCATGCACATGCACACAAATGCAAACACACACACGTTCACAAACACACATAGACAAAAATACATGCACCCACACTCCCACATAAGTACACATGCACACAAACTCACTCACACATACAGACACGTGCTCACACACACATAAAAGCAAAAATACATGCGTACACACATACATGTACGTACACACACATGCACATACTCATATATACACACACAAACACACTCAAGAATAACCACATGTGCATACACTTGCATGCACACACAAATATACACGTGCACTAACACATAACACTTGCACAAGCAAAAGTGCACAAATGTGCACACATACATAACCAAACACACTCACACAGACACATGCACACACACACATGTTGACATGCACGCAAACATATACATGAACATACATGCAGACACTTGCATAATCACATACATGCCCAATGCACATGTGTAAGAATTCAAATACCGATGTGCCAATGCACAAACATAGATGTGCCCACGTGGACACACACATACATGTATACACACAAACACCAACACATAGGAACACACATACCCACATACATAAGAACACACACACATGCACACTCACACAAGCATACATAAATACCCTCACACACATGCTCACACATGCCCACAAACCCATACCCATGCTTACACATGCACTTTCACATACATGCACACATGCACATGCACACAAACCCACACATAGCTACACACATGCATGTACATAGCAACACGCAAACATGTACACACACACACACACTCACATGCACACTAAAAAATACATAGATAAGCAACACGAGCATAAGAGAAGACAAGCAGACAAATGCATAAGAACACACAAACACATCTGAACACATGTAAGGCAAAGCACACTCACACACACCCACACATATATGCACATGCAAAAACACAACTCATACACCCACTCAGATGCACACACATGCACACAAACATACACACACAAAGCACAAGAAGACACACAAACACGTATGCACCCATGCACACACACATTTATAGACTTGCACCATTACACACACAAACACGCATACATGCATATGCACACACATATGCATACACAAGCACACACATATGCAGTAAACATGCAGATTCATATACACACATGTAGACTCACAAGAAGACATGCACATACATAGATACATGCTTATACACATACCTACTTACACACATGCATGCACCCACACAAACAACACCACATGTGCACACAGATAAGAAAACTCATGTGCATGAATGCACATGCACAAACACACTAATACATAAACACACACTCAAATGCAGACACATACACACTCACATAGGTATACACAAATTCACAAACACATGTAGGTACTCACATGCACACACTCACAACCCTCACATACTGATGCACAAACACCCTCATATACATGCACACACAAACAAAAATACACACTCACATGCATACACAAAGCCTTAATTGCACACACACAAGAATGCACACACATGAACATAGATGCACACACATGTATACATATAGACTCACACCATTACACACTCACACCCATGCACACACACACAAACACAAACACACACAAACCCACACACACACACACACACACACACACGCACATGGAAAAACACACTTGCACACACATGCACACATCCACATTCACATGTAGATACACACACACATATGCTCAAATTCTCACACACATATATACTCACATGCACACACACATACACATTCACAGAAGAATGTGAATGCTTATAGTGATACACACAAGCACACAAGCATAAGAACACATGCACACATGTACATGCACTTGTAGACACAGATGCATAGTTCCTTGCACACAAGTAGACACACTCAATTAAGCATGCACATGCTAACACACACACACACACAAATACATGAACATAGAGAAAAATACATGCACACATGCATGTAGATGCACACACTTACACAAACACATGAACACATAAACACTTTCATACAAACACACTCACTCACCTAATCACATTCATATTTGTACAAACACAAACTCTTAAGGATGCAAACACACCCACATGCACACAAACATACAAGCATAGGCACTCATGCATGCACACACACACACATGACCATTCATATGCATGTACACAATAATGCATGTATAGACACATGCACACACATGAATTCAAGCATGCAAATACACACACACATACACAAATGCACACACACACTTGCACACACACATGCATTCACATGCACAAGCATGCATGCACTCACAAATGTAAAGGCGTGCATACACTAATAGGCATCGTCACAAAAACATGCATGTATACTAATACTCACACACACATCAGCTACCATGTGCACACATGCACATGCACATGTACATGCTCACATGCAAGCATACCTAGGCACAAAAAAATGCTCACACAAACACATGCACACACAAACATGCACGCATGAATACAAATGCACACACACACACATGTACCCATATACACACTCACACTTATGCACACATATACATGGATGCACTTGTTCAAGCACACACACATGCATAGTCACACACACATGTTCACGTGCACCCACATGCTCACTAACATGCACACTCTCATGCACACAAATATACACATGCACACAAGTACACATACACACACACACATACTTATTCATACAGACACTTTCATATACATGCACAAATAAAACCATATGCACACATGGAATAAAGCATAAAGACACACACAAACACATATGCATTCAGATGCACACACGTGTTTGAACAAACTACGGACATACACTAAGATTCCCCACACACAAAATATACATATGCACGCATACAAATGTGGACACACACACACAAATGCATAGATACATTCACACACAAAAACATATGCATACACCCATGCACCCTCATAGACACACATGTAGGCACATAAATATGCCCATATGTGAACACACATATACACAGACACATACACACACATGTACACACATGGGCGCAAACAGATGCACAAACTTACACACATATACACACACATGCGTTCATGTAGACACTCGCATACGTACACCCATATTCTTTCACACATGTACATGCACAAATATGCACACACATGCACACACACGCACACATGCAAGCATGCATGTACACAACCATACAAACATATGCACATGTACACACACACACACTCACATTCACAAACAAAAACATAAGCACATGCACAAGCAAACACAAACATGAACATGCACACACGCACACACATGCACATGAACACAAAAAACTGAATGCACGCAAAAGCGCAAGTACATCAACACACTCAGACAAGCATGCATGCACACACCTATACTTAAAAGCACACATACACATTCAAACACATAAACATGCACACACAAAATCACACATACACATACAAACACATGAACAAGCATGGACAAAAACACACATACACATACATAAATACATGAATATGCACACAAGCACACACACCAATGTGGGCAAACAAATGCCAATGCACTGTACATACACACAAACACACATGAGCATGCATGCATGCACACACACCCATACACAAATACAAACACATGAGAAGACATAAACACACAAGCACACATGCTTACACACACACATAGACACACATGCACATTCACACACGCTCGCACATGAAAACGAAACACACTGATGTGCACACACACATGCACACAGGTGCACACAAACACATATGCACATACACAAACACACCCACATACACATCTTCATATGCACACAACACACTCCTACACACATACACACACACACACTTCTACACACACATGTGTATATGTGTAAATGCAAACATGCACACACACACACACACGTATGTAGATACACACGCACAAGAACACATACACACATGTATACATGCACACCCACACAGACATATGCATGCACATGTGTACACATATAAACTTAGAAACATGCTCACATACAAACAAAGGCACAAGTGCATATAGATGTTGAGTAACACAAACATATACACATGTGTGCATGTGCATACTGCCACACACACATTCAAACAAATGAAGACACATGCACACACACAAGCACACATGCATATACACTTAAATGAACATATAGGATGTGCACATGCACACATACACACGCACACCCACACACAAATAACCACATGCAAGTACCCACAAATTCTCTCACACACATATCTGCATGTGTGCACATATAAACATATGCGTACACCCACACACAAGCAAGCATGCATGCACACACACACACATACAACATGCACAAAGACACACACAGTCACATGCACACATGCATGTCCATAGCCACTTAAATACACATGCATATACACATGCACCATCACACACACACACACGAACACATACAAACACACCCAAGCATATGCATTCACAAACATGAGCATATGTACTCACATAGACACACACCCACACCTACACACAAGCACGCACGCATGCATAGCAAACACATACCCACACATATGTATACACACATACTAATACACACATGTGTACACACTTACATACACACACACACAAATGTAAACACACATGCACATGCAAGAAAGCTCTCTCACACACACACACACACTCACATACTCATTCACATGCATGTGTCTACAAACATAACAATGCATATGCATGCACAAACAAACTCACTCGCACAAGTACACAAACATGTAGCTAGACATGCACAAAAGTACACAAGCATGCACATATACATGCACACACAGACATACACACACACACACATAAACACATACACACACATGCACATGCACACAAACATGCACAAACACACACATATGCATATACACTCACATGCACACACATACACAGACATGTATGCAAACATTAATGCATGCACATGCACAAACGTGAGTGCACTAGCACACATACACACACCCACACACAGTGACAAACGCATGCAAATGCACACACGCTCACGTAGGTGCACACATATGCATACACAAACAACACACAAGTTTACACATATGGAAAAACATACATAGACACAAACATGAGAACATGCATAAGCTCACGCATGCATAATCACACACATGTAGACACCCATATGCACACACACATTAACACACATGCACATGCAAACATACACATGCATGCCTGTTTGCACTTACACATACACAAACACCCACACACACCAACACACATGAACTTACACACACGAAAACACACCATAACACACAAGTGCATACATGCATACATAAAAAAATGCACATGCACACACACACCCACACACACACTAACACACATATTCCCACTCAAACAAAGACAAACTCACATACACACACACATATATATATGCACATGCATGTGTACAGTCACACAAACACACACACATGCACATACACACGAACACATACAAGGATGTACAAAAATGTGCTCACCCAAATCCACACACATGCATCTGCTGCCTACACACACACATGGAAATACACATGCACCACAAACACACACCTACACACATGAGCACACACACACATATATGTACTCATACACACACACATATGTGCCAATGTAAACACATACATGCACACATCTATGCACAACACAAACACATATGAACAAACGCCCCCCACATGCACACACACATGCACATACTCATAAGGACATGGATGCACACACACACACACACAAACATACACATGCACTCACCCTTACAAACACAAGTAGATACACACACACACACACATGTGCAGACATGCATGACCAATCCACACACACATGCATTCACAAATCTATATATAAGTAACCACACACACAAGCACCCATAAATACACACATGCACACACACACACACACATGTAGACATAGACATGAATATGCATGCACACGTAGAAGTTCACACATGCACACATACACACATAAAAATACATATGCATAAACACACACATGTATGCATACAATTGTGCCTACACTTGGACAAGCACACATATAGGTGCACAAATAAACATACACACTTATGCATCAAGACATGCTCATACGGACACACAACACACACATGTGCACAAACATGTGTGTGTAATCAAATGGACACATACACAAAAACAAGCACACACATGCACACACCCACACAAGCACATGCACACACACTTATGCATACATGCACAATGCACACATACACATGGAGGCAAGCACATGCACCCCCATATGCACATACACAAAATAACCAACATACATATATGCAAACATGCACACAAATTGATACTCATACATACACCCATGTACATGCCCACTTGCACATGCATGCATGTACACCTAAACAAACCCATGCACTTAGAAGCTTGTGCATGCAAACATACACATGAAAACATAAGCAAACTCACACAGAAATGCACACACATACACACACATATCATAGACACACATGTACATGCATACATACATGCACACACTCACACACATGCACAAATACACACATGTGCAAATGCACAAACATGTATACATATGCATGCACATGTGCATACATGTATGTTCAAACACACACAAAGGCACACACCCACACCCACATGCACATACACAAACAAAAACACATGCAGATAACACACATCCACACACACCTATCATAAAGGCATACACTCACAAATTCAACAAACACACATGCACACACATATACATGAACACAAACACATGCTTGCATGAACACACACACGTGCATATACACAGGCGCACACACACCCATAACTAAACACATACACATACACATGCATTCTCACACACACACACACAGGCACTTGCATGCACACACAACCATGCACACGTGCTCACATGCATCTCTGACACAGGCACACATGCACATTCTCAAACACACATTCACACATGCATGCATGCACACCCAAACACACACGCAATCACACACAAACACATGCATAGACACTTGCATATGCACATCCACAAACTCACACACACAAGCACAATTGCACACATGCACACACATGTGAACACAAACTAGCACATACACACACATGCACTCACAATCACAAATGCACACACAAGCACGAACACAAGAATAGGCACAAATGTAGACACATACGCACAAACAAGCACATACACACATACACAAACACATGCAAGCACACACACACGCACACATGTGTGCACATGCAAAAAAACTCACAAACACATGCAGCATGCATGCATACACACACCCACGTAAATGCACACGTAGATTCTCCTACATGCATACACACAAACCCACATACACAAACATGCACATACAGATGCACGTACATGCATATACACAAACATGCACACACACATGCATAGACATACACACACATACACATGCATGCAGACACACACACACACATGTACACACATATATGTAGATAATCACACATATACATGTGTATGCACATACACCATCTACCCATACATGCACATACACAAGAACATGCATTCACATTCACATGTGAACACAGTGCACATGCAAAAATAGATGTGCACTCACACACACATGTGGGAACGTAAGCATACACTCCCACACATGCACACGTACATAGTCCTACACACACAAAACAAACACTCACATGCACACACATGTGCGCATGCATACACACAAACACAAATGCACCTACTGACATATGCACACATGCACATAGACACACACAAGCAAACATATGCAAATATACTCATGCTGACACACACACTTACCTATGCACACAAATGCATGCATACAAGCACACATACATGCACCCACATACACCTATACACACACACACATGCATAAGTAAACATGAACACTTCCAAGCACACACAAGCAAACATATGCACAAACACATGAATGCACATGGATAGACATTTACATATGTACTTGTAAGCACATGAATACACACCCACACATGCACCAACAAACGTAGACACAGATGCAAACATAGAAGTAATAACACACACATATAATGATGCACATTTGTATTCACATACACACACATGAACAGACAAACATACATACTTTCAAAAACACATGTACACACATACACACATATGCACAACCACATGCATAGACACAAACACACATGCACAACCTTACACACACACACCTACACATAGCCACATATGCATAAACACATGCATACTCACACCTACACACACAAACACACTCATAAACTAATGCATATGCACACATGTACACACATAAACATGCACATGTGCACACACATACACACACAAAAGCACATGCACATGCTAATACACACATGCACGAACTTACACACCCTTAACTATGATGCATACACTAGTATAAGGAAAAATACATACAAATAGACATTGAAACGCAAGTGCAAACACACACTTATGCAAATACATGCACACAAACATGCATGCATATACACATGTGCATGTGTGAACAAGCACATGCACATGCACATGCATGCCCATGCATGCACACATGTAGGTACATTCATATGCACAAATGCATGCACACATATGAACACACATACAAAAATACAAACATAAATGTGCATGCACAGGAACACACACATACAGGTATATGCTTACTCACATAAACACATCCACACAAACACATAAATACACACTAAAGTACACACACACATGCTTATGCACTTATGGTCAAACATGAACACACAGACAAAGATGCATGCACACTTGCATACACACACAAAAGCATTCACACAAACTCACATGCACATAGGTGCACAAAAATACACACACACACACACATACATAGGAATGTACACATGAACACACTCCAATATGCTCACACACATTCATGCAAAGAAACACACACTCACACGTACACAAACACGTTTGCATAAATACATGCACACAACACAAGCACACATAAAAGCATATGTGGACATATAGCCATACCCACCACACACATATACACACACACAGACATGAAAACATATGCACACACATGTACACAATCACACACATATGCACACATATACACTAATAAAGATGCTTACACACACATGCATAGAAGAGTACATGCACACATAGATCAAACCACATACACATACACACACATGTACAAATGCACATGTTCATGCACATGCACAAATGCACAAAGTCATAAATGCATGAACCTATACATAGAGACAAACATGCATACAAAAATGAACACACACACAAGCACAAAAAGTTGCACACATAAACATAATCAAATGTGCACACATAAATGTGGACAAGCACATACACATGCGCATGCACATGCATAAATATGCATACACATGCTCGTAGACACATAAACATGCATATGCATAGACATAGTCACACACACACCTAAACACACATTCATCTACATAGGCATGCACATACACATACACACATGTATGCACAAACATGCTCATGCACACCCAAACATGTGAGTATGCACGAATAGATACACACAAGCACACACACACAGAAACACACACTCAACTATGCACATAGACACATGTATGCACTTATGCATGCAAGCAAAAACACACACACTGCCACTAGTGCAGACACAAACATGTGCACAAGCACACATATGCATATGTACACACACACACATAAGAACACACATACAAGAACAAACATATGCACACACACACAAACAGATACACACATGTGCACAAATAGATAAACAAATAAACATGCACACACACCCAAATGCATGCATGCTCACACATACACACATAAAGACATGCAACCACATGTGAGAATACATGTACAAATGCACACACACACACACACACATAATTGCACATATGCATAAAAGTACAAACAACTAACTCATATTCTTGCACACATACACATGCACACATAAAGTCATACATATAGTCACAATCGAATACACAAATAAAGACACACACACACACATACATGCTTGTGTTCATGCACAAACACATACACACATGCTCATACACATACACACACACATACATAAGCTCCTACATACGTACACACATATATCTAAAGACTTAGACACACATACACTCACAGATATGCACACACACAAGCATGTACACAATAGTGCATAAGCACAAACACACACAAAGTCACCCACACATGTACACACGCATGCACATACATGCACACATACTCAAAGACATATGCACACATAGACAACTGCACATGTGGATGAAGACATGCACACATACACACATGCACACACACTCACGTGCATGCACAAACAGACACACATAGAAGAACACACATACAAAAATGCACATGCACATGTACACACACAAAAGTCATGCACACACACAATCAAATGCACACAAACAAATGCACACATACTAATATACAAACACATACCAACATACATAAACTCATACATGTACACACACCCACATGTATGAATGCACACGCATACAGACACACATGTAAAGACACAGGCACACATAGACACCTACACATACAAAACCACATATGCCACACACATGCACACCACACATACATGTAAGCACACAAATCCACACGTAAATGCATACTCACATAGACACACAAACAACCACACATGTGAAAAAAGACATGCACATGTGAACACATGTGTAAATACACATATATCTATGTGTAGCCACACACATGCATACACACAAGTGCACATACACATACACAAATAGAAATTCACATATGTGCATGCACACAAACACACACACATGCACATGTTCCCAAACACATGCATGCACACACACATTGAAACATGTATGCACACATGTGCACCTGCAAACACATACATGCAAACTCACACATGCACACACACACATGCACTCACACATGCACACTCATATGCACAAACACATAGCCATGCATGCATATGCCCACATACAGATAGATACATGCACAAGCACATGCACAAAAAATGGACACACACACATGCACACATAGAAAGTCTCACACATGCAAAATTGAATGCACACACACAAACATGCACATGCATATACACATAGGTACACACACACTTGTACACATGCACATGCACATGTAGACACACACACACACACACATAAATATACATCTCACATATACAAAAGCATACAAGCAAACACACAAGCACACATGCACGTGTATAGAAAAGCACACAAACATGCAAAAACACCCACACATACACACATACACTCACACAAATGCTGCACACACATGCATGCACACACACACATGCAGACACATGTACATCCACACACACACATGCATGAATGTACGCATGCACATGCTTATACACAAACACTACCACACTCGTGTGCTTAGGTCTGCAAACACATACTTAAGCATACACTCGCACACACACATTCACACACGTGCATATAAACACAAACACACACACACACACACATGCATATGTATCCAAACACATTCATGCACACATGTGTGCATATACACACACATACAAACAAGCATGCATGCTAAGCATGCACAGATATGCTGACACATATGTACACATATATGCACCTAAACATGCACACAAACACCTACACAAACATGTGTGTACGAATACCCACACATGCACACCCACATGTATACACACACACATTCATGTATACACAAAGACAAAATCACGTGCATGCACATGCATAAACAAATGCACACACAAAAACATACATGTGAACCCATGCATGTACACACAAGCACATACATATATGCACAAAAGCATACTCACACTTGCACACACATGCGCACACATACATACACACATGCACATGTAAACACACATGCACAAATGCACACACATACACAAACATATGCATACCCACACACACTCATGCCCATGCACACACACACTCATGAATACACCAACTCACTCCTACACATGCACACCAACATGCACACACACACAAACATACACACATACATAAAGGAAAACTTGCATGCACACACATGCAGATAGGCACACACATGCACACAAAAATATATGCAAATGCACACATGCATGCATGCACACAGACATGCACATATACACAAGCACATACACATGTATACATATACACTCCTATACAAGAACAAACACATGCACACACACCCACACACACCAACACACATGCATGTGCACATATGTACATGCACACACACACACAGACACAAAAATACACATTCAAATACACATGTACACATACACCCACACACACACACACATACACACACAAGCAAACATGCACATGCCTATGTGCGCACCAGTATACACACTCATATAGTCACCCATGACCACACGTCCACACACAAATATGCACACAGACATACTAGCATGCATTCAAATGAATTGATGCACAGGTGAATACTTTCTCACACAGACACAAAGAGACATGCACGTACATACACACACATTTAAACAACGCACATATGTACACACACACAAACACATGCACATGCACATGCATTCACAAACATACACATTCATATAATCATATACACACATGCATGCACACACACATACATTTGTGTTGGTGCATGTGTGTGCATGTGTGTATGTGTGTGGTTGTGTGTGTATGCATTTGTATGCATGTGGGTGCAAGTCAATGTGTGTGGTTTTGTGTTTGTTTTCATATGCATGTACTTTTGTGCTTGTATGCATCTGTGCATGTTTTTTGTACATGTGTTTTATCTATGTGCATACATGGGCTTATGTGTGTATGTGTGCATGCAAGTGAGTGTGCTTGTTCATGTATGTAGGTAAGATTGTGTGTTTGCTGGTGCTTTTGAGCATGTGTGTGCTTGTTTATGTGTTAATGTGCATGCATGAGTGGTTGTGTGTGGGCATTTTATGAACTTGTGTATGTGTGTGGATGTCTGCATGCTTTTGTATGTTCGAATGTGTACAGGTCTATTTGTGAGCATGTGCAAGTGTGTTCTTAAGTGTGAATATGTGTGTATGCATGTGCACATATGTGTTTGGGTGCATATATGTGTTCATGCATATGTGTGTTCTTGTGCATGTGTGTATGTATGTGTGTATGTCTATGTGTTTTTTTGTACGTGTGTGGATGGGTGCGTGTGTGTATGTGCATGCATGTGTGCAAGCACATGTTTGTATTTTTGCATTCGTGTGTGTACTTGCATTCATGCTTGTGTGTGTGTAAGTGTGTGCATGCATGTGTGTGTTCCTATGTATGTACTAATATGTGTGAGTGTGTGTATGCATTTGTGTGTAAGTGCTTGTGCAAGTATGTGTGTGTGTGCATGTGCATATTTATCTATACATGTGTGTGTGCAGATGTGTGTGTTTGTCTGTGAGTCTTTGCATATATGTGTGTTCCTATGCATGCGAGTTTGCATGTGTGTGCATGCGAGTGCATGAATGTATGTGTTAATATGCATGCACATATGTGCATGGGTGTGTGCACGTATGTGCATTTATGCAAGTCCATGTGCATGCATGCATCTTTGCATGTGTGCATGTTTGCTTGTATTTATGTGTGAGTGTGTTCATGTTAATGTCTATGCAAAAGCATCTATATGTCTTTGTGCATGGGGTTGTGCGTGTGTGCATGCATGCTTGTGTGGTGTGTGGGTGTGTGCTCATATGTGTGTGTGTGTGTTTGTATGCATGTCTGCGAGTGTGTGCATGTCAATGTTTATACATGTGTGTGTGTTCGTGCACACAAATTTGTAGTTATTTGTTTGCTTTAGTGTGCAAGTCTATGAGCTTGCATGTGCATGTCCATGCTTATGTTGTGAGCATGTGTTTTTATTAATGTGTATGCATATGCATGTGCATATGTGTTCTATTAGTCTGTGTCTATACTTTGGTGCTTAAGTTTATGTGTGTGTGCATGTGAGCTTGCATTTGTGTATGCATTTGTATTTGTGTTATGTGTGCGATTGTGCATGTGTGTATGTGCGTATGGGTGTGAGTATATGTTTATGCATGTGCATCCATGTGTGTAGACATGTGTGTGTATATGCATATGCATTATTGTGTGTGTATATGCATATGCATTATTGTGTGTGCATATGCATATGCATTATTGTGTGTGCATGAGCATGAGCATCATATGCTTGTGTGTGCCTATGTTTACATCTGTGTATTTGTGCGTGTGTGTGCATGTGTGTGTGTATGTATGTGTGTGGTTGTGTGTGTGCATGCATTTGTGTGCATGTGGGTGCATGTAAATTTGTGTAGTTTAATGTTTGTTTGCATGTGCATGCACTTTTGTCCTTGTATGTCTGTGTGCATGGTTTTTGTACATGTGTTTTATGTATGTGCATACATGGGCTTGTGTGAGCATGTGTGTGTGTGTAAGTGAGTATGCATGTTCATGTATGTAGGTATGAGTGTGTTTGCTGGCTCTTTTGTGCATGTGTGCTTTTGTGTGTATGAATGTGCATGCTAAGTGGATGAGTGTGTGTTTATGCACTTATGTATGTGTGTTGATGTGTGTATGCTTGTGTATGTTTGCATATGTGCATGTCTATTGGTGAGCATATGCATACGTGTTCTTATGTGTGCATGCATGTGCACAAATGTGTTTATGTTCATCTATGTGTTCAAAAATGTGTGTTTTTGTACATGCATATGTGTCTCTATGTGTGTATGTCTGTGTGCATTTTTGTTCATATATGGGTGTGTGTGTGTGTGTATGTGTATGTGTGTGTACAAGAACATGTGTGCAGTTTTGCATCCACGTGTGTACATGCACAAAAATGTGCACAAAGGCACATTCATCAGCACACAAGCACACACATGGATTCAAAGCACAGACAAACACGTACACATATGTGCTCACACACACACATGGATGCGTACAAGCATACAATCACTCACACACACACCCACACACAGAATCACAACACTTATCTGCACATTCACCCTCAAAAATATGCACACACCAACATAATCAAGCACACATGCACACTGATGCATGCACCCACACACACACAACTACAAACACATGCACACACACACATGTACATGCATATGCAAACACACACATGCGCATGCACACACACATAAACACACATACATGCACACACGTAAATCACATGTAGACAAACTTGCACATAGATAAACACCCACAATTACACGTGCACTTGCAAACACACACACCAAATGCACACACACCCACACACACACAAGTATAGGCACACAAGCACATCGTACATGCACACAGATGCACTCATGCACACGAATAGAAAAACACACGCACACACACAAAAATACACACATACACGTGCATGCACATGAATACACACATGCAAGTACATACTTACTCGCACAAACACATAAATACACACTGAAGTGCACACACACACACATGCATATGCACTGATGGTCAAACATGAACACACACACAGACATGCATGCACACTTGCACACACGCATATACATGCCTACACATGCACACAAAAGTATTCACACAAGCTCATATGCACATAGGTAAGCATAGACATACACACACACACACATACATAGGAATGTACACATGAACACACTCCAGTACGCTCACACACATTCATGCAAAGAAACACACACTCACACGTACACACACTTTTGCATAAATACATGCACACCAATGCAAGCATAGACAAAAGCATACGCCCACATATAGGCATACCCACGCACAAATATATACACACACATACAGACATACAAACATATGCACACACATGTACACGCTCACACATGTATGCACACATATACACTCACAAAGATGCATACACACACATGCATACATAGATGAAACCACATACACATAAACATACACCTACAAAGGCACACATGCATGGACATGCACAAAATCACAAAGTCATAAATGCATGCACTTATACATAGAGACAAACATGCATACAAAAAGGACCACACACACACAAGCACAAAAAGTTGCACACATAAACATAATCAAATATGCACACATAAATGTCCACAAGCACACACACATGTGCATGCACATGCATAAATATACATACACATGCTTGTAGACACATAAACATACATATGCATAGACACAGTCACACATGCACAAGTACTCCGACATGCACACACGTCAAAACACACCTACATATGCATAGACATGCACACACACATGCACACATGCATGCACAAACACACTCATGCACTCCCACACATGTGAGTATGCACAAACAAACACACACAAGCACACACTCAACTATGCACACACACAAACACACATCTATGGACTTATGCATGCAAAAAAACGCACACACTGCCACATGTGCATACACAGACTTGTGCACAAGCACACATATGCATATGCACACACACACATTAGAACACACAAACAAATTCGCACATGCGTACAAACAGATAAACATATACACATGCACACACACCCAAATGGATCCATGCTCACACACACACAAAGACATGTAATCGCCTATAAGAATACACGTACAAATGCACACGCACACATATACTTGCACATACATATAAAAGTATAAACAACTAACTCATGTGCTTGCACACATACACATGCATACACATAAAGTCGTATATACACACAAAATCAAATACGCTCATAAAGACACACACACACACATACATGTTGTGTGCACGCACACACACACACACTCGTACACATACATATACACACACATACACAAGCTCCTACACACTTACACACACATATCTAAAGACTTAGTCATACATACACTCCTAAACATGCACACAACAATGCACACATGTAGACATGCACACACACATGCATGTACATAATAGTGCATAAGCACAAAGACACTCGCACATGTACACATGGATGCACATACACGCACACATACTCGAACGCATGCACATAGACAACAACACGTGCATGAAGACATGCACACATACACACATGCACACACACTCATGTTCATGTACACAGACACAAATAGAAGGATAGACATACACAAATGCATATGCACATGTACACAAAAAAAGTCATGCACACACATAATCAAATGCACACAAACAAATGCACACATGTTGATACACAAACACATACCAACATACATAAACTCATACATGTATGCACACCCACATGCATCAATGACACACTTACATGTGAAGACAAGGGCACACATAGACACCTACATGTACACACACACATATGCCACACACATTCACACCACACACACATGTATTCACACAAAATCACAAATGCACAAACATGCACATGTACATGCATACTTACATAGACACACAAACAACTGCACACGTGCAAAAAGACATGCACACATGAACTCATGTGTAAATACACATATATCTATGTGCACACAAACATGCATACACAAATGTGCACATGCACACGCATGGACACACACATGAACAAAAATAAAAATTCACACATGTGCATGAACACAAACACACACACATGCGCATGTTCCCAAACACATGCATGTACACACATATGCAAACATATATGCACACCTATGCACCTGCAAACACACACATGTGGACACACACATGTGCACACACACTTGCACTCACACATGCACACTCATATGCACAAACAAATAGCCATTCACGCACATGCACACGTACACATAGAAACATGCACAAGCTCACGTATACAAAAATGGACACACACACAAACATGCACTTGCATATACACATAGACAGACACACACTTGTACACATGCACAAGCACATGTAAACACACACACATAAATATGCATGCTTACATATACAAAAACATACATGCAAAGACACAACCACACATGCACGTGTACAGACAAGCACACAGACATGCACACACACAAATACACACACACATACACACACTTGCTGCACACACATGCATACACACACCCGCACATGCACATAGATGTACACATACACACACACATGCATGCATGCATGTATGCACATGCTTATACACAAACACAACCACACTCTTGTGCATAGGCCTGCACACATATACTTAAGCATACGCTTGCGCACACACATCCGTACACGTGTATATAAATACAAACACACACACACATGCACATGTATCCAAACACATTCATGCACACATGCATATGCATACACACACATACAAACAAGCATGCACACTAAGCATGCAAGTATATGCACACACATATGCACCTATACATGCACACAAACACATGCACAAACATGTGTGTACCAACACCCATACATGCACACACAAAATCATGCACACCCACATGTATACACACATATTCATGTATACACAGACAAAATCGCATGTATGTGCATGTATACATAGATGCACACACAAAAACATATGTGTGAACCCATGCATGTACACACAAGCACATAAATATATGCACAAACACATACTCACACTAACACACACACATACACACACGCACATGCAAACACATAGATGAACAAAAGCACACACATACACAAACACATGCATATATACCAACACACATTCATGCCCAAGCACACACACACACACTCATGAATACAACAACACGCTCCCACACATGCATACCAACATGAACACACGCACACATACACACATACATAAAGGAAAAATTGCATGCACACATATGCAGATAGGCACACATATGCACACAAAAATATATGTAAATGCACACATGCATGCATGCACACACACATGCACATATGCACAAACACATACACACGTACAAATATACACTCCTATACAACAACAAACCCAAGCACACACACCCACACACACCAACACACATGCATGTGCACACATGTACATGCACGCACACACACACAAACACACGCATGCAAATACACATGTACACATACACTCACACATACAAGCAAATACACACACAAGCGAACATGCACATGCCCACGTGTACACCTGTACTCACACACACATTTAGTCACCCACGACCACACGTCCACACACAAATATGCACATAGACATACTAGCATGCATACACACAAATTGATGCATAGGCGCATGCTTTCTCACACACACTCAAAGAGACATGCACACACACACATTTACACACATTCACACATATACACACACATAAACACATCCACATGCATATGCATTCACACACATAAACATGTACACAATCATATATACACATGCATGCACACACACATGCACATGCACACACACATACACATTTGCAAATGTTTGCATACACATGCACATGCAAATGCTCACACAAATGTACACATGCATAAACACATGTGCAAAATGAATACATAGTCACACACATGCTCACATGCACTCACACATATGCACACGCATGAACACACATACAAACATGCACAAACATATGCATACACACATGTGCACACACATATGCACACACTCACACATGCTTACACACATGCATAGGAATGAACACATGCATTCACACATATCCACATGCACGTACACACACACATACACATTTGCAAATGTTGGCATACACATACACATTTGCAAATGTTGGCTCACACAAACATACATATGCATAAACACATGTGCAAAAAGAATACATAGACGCATACGTGCACACACACGAACACATGCACTCACACATATGCACACACATGCACAAACACGTAAACATGCACACACACACATATGCACACATATACATAAATGCATACACACACACGTGCACACACTCATACATACATACACACATGAATAGGAATGCACACATGCATTCACACACCCATGGAATCACATATGCATATGCATGTATGCACACACATACACACCTACATGTGCACACACAGATGAACACACACACACATGCACATGCACCCACATACATGCATGTGTGTGCATACTAACACACAGGCACACACACACACACACGTAGGTGCATGAACAAACACACACCCACATAGTCAACATGCATATATATGCATGTGTGCACACATGCACACATTCACAAATAAGCACTCATGCATGGATAGACACATACACACCAACACACACAACTACACAAACATGCACACACACACACATGCTCACTTATATACACACGTACATATCACACGCATGTTGATAAACATGCACACACAAAGGTACACAAATGCATGTGTATAGCCAGCATATGCAAATGCACATACATGAACACACACACACACATACGTGCAAATGCACACACCTATGCACATACAAAGAAACACGCATGCACACACGCACTCACTTGCAAATAATCTCACAAGCACATACATGCACCTATAAACACACACAAGCATTCACACACGTGTGCATGCACATGGATACTATTACACACTCACATAAACACACACAAGCGTAGACACATGCATAGCATACACATCCACACAAAAGCCCACTCACACACACATACATGAATAGACACATGCACACTCACTTTTGCACACACACACACATGCACATATGCACACACACACATACACATATGTATAAGCCAAAACACAAACAAATACACTAATGCACTCGAATGAGCTCACTCAAGCACACATGCATGCACTTACACATATATGTACAAATACACACACACACCCAATGCACACCTACCCACACACACCCACACCCACACACCTACACACACACACGTGCATGGACACACACCCACACATGCATGCAAGCACACACATATGTAAATGAACACACATAAACACATACACAAAATAACATAAAAATATACATAAATACCAACAAGTACATGAATACACATGCATACACAATCCTATGCATGCTCATAAAAATACATGCAAACATGCACAAATGCACATGCAAACATAGACACAAGTGCACAAACACTCAAACTTGTACACACACATGAGCACACATACATAGGCACATGCACACATGTGCACACACCCAAAAGCACATGTCCACATAGGCACATGTGCACATAGGCACTTGTGCACACACATACACACACACATGCATGTAGGCATGCATACATCTACACACTAACACACACAAAAACATGCACATACAAAAATGCTTACACATGCACACACCCACCCATACAAACTCACACACGTGTATACACCCGTAAACACATGCATGCAAGTACACACACAAAAGTGCACCCACACATGCACATGCATGCACATACATGTAACCACACACACACAGAAAACAATCATGCACATGCACACATTCACAAAAACATATACTTGAACAAGCATGCACACATGCATGCACTAGTACATGCACCCATATGCATAGGCACTCTCACACATACATGTGCACACACATGAGCACATTTGCACATGTCCTACACATACACACACAAACATACTCACGCACAGGCATGCATACATGCATGTATGCACACACAAACATATACACATGCATAAACACACACCCAAGCCCACAAACTAATGCACTGGCATACGTACAAATGCATATGCACTTACATGTACAAGCATAGATGTGAATGTCACACACACATATGCTCACAGACACACACACAGCCACATCCACACACACTCATGCTCATGTGCACACATGTACACACACATCTACACATGTATACACACACACACATGTACACACATACACACACACGTGCACCCCTACACACATATGCACATGTGCATATACACACATACATATGCACACACACACACACACATGTATTTGTACACATGCATACACACGTCCAAGCACACACACAAATACACACACATATGCATATGCATGCATGGGCACACATACATAGAAAGACATGAACAATCATAAACACACACATGCACACATGCATAAACGCACACACATGCATGTATGCACATAAATGCACACATGCACACATACACATACACATAGATGCAAAGAAGCACAAATGTGCATAGGCAAATACACACACACACACACACTCATGCACACATGTATAAGCACATACAAGTAGACATGCATATACAAACTCACACAAATGCACATAAAAATGCTCAAACACATACTTGCACATATACAAACACACACATACACTCATGGCAATGCACAAATATGCATACACACATGCACACAGACATGCACACAGAAGCAAACACACAAATGAATGCTCACATATATACATAAATATGAATGCATACACACATATGCATAGATATGCACAGACACATGAAAGTAGACACACACATAAGAATGCACACATGCCCACAGGCACATGCACACACAAACATACACGTACATGCACACGAGCATACACATGCACCCATGCACACAAGGCATAAATAGGCACATACACACAAACATGCAAGCACATACATATGCACATGCATGAACACCCATGCACATACATATATATGCACACGTACACACACAAACAAACTCACATGAGTACGCACATGCACACGTACACACATACACAAACACTTGCATGTCCTCGTGGATGCACATTCATGAGAGAACGCATGCACATCGAAACACATGCTTGCACACATACACACATGCACAAAAGCACTCGCACACAATTACACAAGCAAACAAAAGTACACACATGCTCAAACACACACATGTGGACATGCTTGCTCACATGTACACATGAACAAAAGCATATACATACACACACACATATAAATATACACATACATACACACACACACACATGTGTATGCACAAACACATGCACACACACACACAGACGCACAATTGCATATACACAAAGTCACACACACACATACATGTGTGGTCAAATGCAAACCCACTTACAAACACACAAACATGCACATGCACATTTACTTACAAACACACCTACATACATTCAGACACGTAGACACATACACACACATGCATATACACTGGCACTAAACATGGATAGAGACATAAATGCACAGACATAGGCACACATACACACACACATGCATAAAAACACACGTACAAACACACATGCACTCACATACACAGTCATTCATGAAGACAAATATACACAAACATGCACAGACATAGACATTGGCACACACACACACATGCACACAAGAATATGCACATACACACACACACATACACACATGTACATACACACACACACACACAACTACACACATACACTAATACATGCACACTTACACATTCCCACGTACACATGTGTGCACAGACAAACATTCACATGTGCATGCACATACACAATCACAAGCATGCACACACGTATGCACAAGCACATGCACATACACCTACACATACAGAAGCACCCATGCGTACATAAACTCACATGCAACCAAACTCACACATAAAAATGCACACACACATAAATACACACACTATATGCACACATACACATGCACAACAACACACACATATATGCACAAATGCACACAAACTCACACACACAAATGTGCACATGCACATATACATGCACACACATGCGCTTAGACATGCACATACATACCCAAACACATTCATACACTTGCATGCACACACAGACATAGATAAACATGCATAGACATAAGCACACACATGCACACACATATGCACAAACACACATGCACAAATGCACACACACACACCCCTACATACACATACAAACACAAAAACCAACACAGATGCATGGGCACAAACACAGAGAAACATGTATAGTTACATAGGCACACACATACATAAATACTTAACCACACATGTATGCACTCAAATTGACACATACACACATGTATGCACACACACACATACATACTTTTATGCACACACATACAAACTCACATGCATGACAAGAACATGCAAATGCATCCACAAAGCAAATAAGCGAACATGCACCCACACATTCACATAGGCATATATGCGTACAAAACACGGACTCACACATGCATGCAAATACATGGACACAACCACACACATTTGCATAGACATGCACACATGTGCATATACACATGTACATAAATGCACACATGCATACATGCATGCATACACACATTGACACACACACTCATGCACACACATACATGCACACAAATACACAAGCTTTGACACTTAAAAGCATGCATACACATATGCACTTACACATGCATAAGCACAACTGCACATGCAAATGTATACACACTCATTTGTAGTCACATGAACATACTTGTTTGGACACACACAACCATACACTTGCATTTGCACACACGTAGGCACACGTTCCCATATACACACATGTGCATACGCAAACACACATGTGTGCATATACACACATACATGCATGCACACACATGTACACTCTTATACTCACACACAAATACATGTACAGTAGGACACACACGCATCAACACACTACCATAAGCAAACATGCACACATGTATGCACACTCAAAAGCACACAAAGTCACACATGTACACTTATGCACATGTAGACACACATACAGATGCATGCAAGATGACATACACAAAGAAATGCATAAGCTTGCATACACACAAACATGTACGTGTAAACCTATGCACACACACGTATGTGCACATACTCACACACACACAAACACGCATATGCAATAGCACACATGCGCATACATGCACATGCACAAACTAACCTACACACACACACACATAAGACACATGCGTACACATGCACACATGAACACATAGACACATACACAAGCAAACACAAGTACACTCACATACATGCACACACACACACACATGCACAAATATGTAGACACACATGTACAATCACACACATACACATGCATGCACATACACTAATATTCACCCACACATATGTACTTGCATGTACATTCATACACTTACGCATGCATAGTCATGCATACTCACACACACACACACACAAATAGCCACATATATCCACAACAATGAATGCACACACACACGCACTTGCATGCACACATAAACACATACATACTTGTGCATGTGTGCACATGCACATGTACACACTCACATATGTGAGCACACATATACATGCAAAAACACATGCATACACACACACCCACACCCTCACACACATACACACACAGACATGCAAACCCAAACACACTCATATATATACATGGATGCACACATGCACATGCACATACACACACACAAATGAAAAACAACACACACACATATACACACACAAGCACAAACACACACACATGCACACACACACATACAAAGGAGCAAAAACATGCATCAGCATGCACATGCAACCACAAACATAAGCATGGATGTACACAAGTAGGCACACACGCATGGATAGATGTGGATGCATGCAAATGTGTTCGTGTGTGTGCACACACAAACACATACATACATGCACAAGTAGACACATGTACACATACACATACACATATGCTTATATGCACCCACACATAACCACACACTCACATAGGCACATATGCACATGAAGGCCCACACCTTTCCACACACATAAGCACACGCACATAGACAACAAACATGCACACACACACACCTACACGCACATAATCACACACATGCACATGCACACACACACACACATAGACTCACACACACACACCCATAGACATGCACATGGACACAGAAATATGCACATACACATAATGCTCATGTGCATGCACATGACAAACAAATAAGAATCAATACACATGTACACAATTTTACACATGCATGTACATACACAACCACAAAAATGTACTTACACACACAAATACAGACATGCACACATGCACACAAACATGCATAAGCACGCATAGGAAGACAAACATAGTCATGCAAGTACACTGGCAAATGCGCGCTTGCGTGTGTAAGCAAACATGTACATAAGCACACACATGCATATACACATAGATACACTCTTGCACACAAACGCACACAAGCACACAAACCCATGCACACCTATACACACATGAATGCACACACCCACACATGTACATGCACACCCACATAAATGCATATAAGCATAGACAACATACTCACACACTTGCTTACACCATCACTTGCACACAAATAGACACACAAACACACGCACAAAAAGACACATGCACACATGAACAAAAACATACACACACCTACACAAACACACACACATCCATGCTTGCATGCTCACACAACATTTATAGATGCGTTCAGCCATTTATGCACACCTCAAGGACACATTCACAAATCGATGCACAACACAAATGCATACATACACAAAAGCACACACAAGCACACCTGCATATAGACATACACACACATGTACCCACCCACACGCATACACACATACACATACACACATGCACATGCTTACATAAGCACATAAATATACATGCACACATATAAGAATAGGCACACTTCCACTCACACAAACAAGTATGTCTCATAGACATGCAAACACACAAGAATACACACATCCACAAAAACACACACACACATGCATGCACAGATACACATGTGGGCACAAAGACACACAAATACTGATGCACACACACATACACATGCGTGCATGCATAGTCGTACACGTACACCCAAACACACATATGCATGTGCACATTCAAATATAGACAAACATAAATGCGCACACTTATGCGTAGACACATAGAAATGCACTCACACATGCACACCCAAACACACAAATATAGACATATACAATCACACACATGTAGATACACACACATGTATACACATATACATGCACACAAGCATGCTCATTTGCATGAACACACACACACACATGCACACAAATAGACATATATGTGCATACACACACATATGACCATACACACTCTCACACATACATGAAATACACACACGTAGATACACACACACACATTCATAGAAAAACATGCATGCACATTCACACATACCAACTGGCCTACATGTACACTCACACAAATGCACAAACAAGTGCATATGACACACAAACAATGCATACACACATACACACATCGAACAACACGAACAAAAATGCAGACGAACACAAACATGCAAACATACACGTACATGCACACACAGACACACATTTGCTCATATGCAAATATAAACATACACCCTCACACACATACATGACACATCACATACACATGAAACACACATGCACACAAGTGCAAATGCACAAATATAGACACATACACAAACATGCATACACACACATATATACACTCACATGCAAATGCAAGCACACACATGTATACACATATATACCACACATCTACATAAGCACATGCACATATACCCACACACACACTAACACTTACACACATATGCTTGCACTTGGACACAAAGATGCACACACACATGTCGTTTTACATAAATATATGCACACACAAACCCACAAACACAGACACACAAGCACACATTTGCACAAGTGCACACTCTAGAACACTTGTGCAAACCAAAACTCACACAGACACATAGACATGCATAGAAAAACACATAAACACATGCACACATGCAAATACACATGCATGCCCACACATGCACACATTCAAACATACACATAAGCACACACATGCACAAACACATGCATACAAACATGAAGATGTACACACACACATGCACACACTAAAACACACATGCACACAAACTCGCATACACATACATGCACACAAACATGTACATGTGTGTAGGCACTCACACACACATATGTCTAAAGACACGCACATGCACACATGAACACACATGCACATGTCCATGCACCACATGCACTCAACCACACAAGCATGCATGCATTCATATGCATAATCATACTCACAACATAACACTTGAATGCACATGCATCAACACACTAAACTATACACACATGTGCATGTCTGCACTCACACATGCCTACATGCATGTAGATACATGCACAAACACCAACATAAACACCCCCATACACAAATGCACATGCACACATGCATTCATGCATGCCCACACACACATAAACCCATACACACTCACATTCACGAGAACACACATGACTCACACATGGACACAAAATCTCAAGAAAACACACATTCATAATCATAGCCACACATGCACACACATGCACCCTGACCCCACACACACATGTACATACACAAGTATGCACACACACATAAGAACATGCATTCATATGTATATGCACAGACACACGCAAGCACATATACAAACACACATAAGAATACACAAAAAAGCACATGCACTCACCCACAAACACACTCACACCCACACTTCTGCACACATGTATGCATATCACAAACACATGCACACTCATACATGTGCACACACACATGCAAAAATATGCACACATGCACACACAAATATGCACAAACACACACGCATGCACACACAAGTGCAAACACCCACATACACACAAACATTCATGTGAACAAACACACATAAACACACACAAAAGCACATGTGCATGCACCCACATACATACACAAGCACACACACACACACACACCTACACATGTGCATGCATGCACATGCACACACATACACGCACACATGAACACATATACATATGCACACAAACTCACACAAGTACATGCATTGTCACACATAAACATTTGCACAAGCATGCAAACGTTTGCACAAGCATGCACATGCACATACAAACATGCACAAGCACAAATACATGAACAAACGTAAATGACCATACACACATGTACACAAAAGCACACTCAGACATGCATATAGGGAGACAACTACACACGCACACACAAGCACAAGTACAAATAGGCACTTTCACACATGCATATGTACACACACAAAACTACACACACGTGCATGCATGCACACACACTCACACTCCACACATAAAAATGCATATACATACACACACATGCATGCACATGAGGATACAAACACAAACACACATGCACAAGTGCACACACACATGTATGCACACATGCATGTTTGCTCACATAGTTATGCATACACATGCATTGACAAACACTCAAGCATACAATTATGTGCACACGCATGCACATGCGCTCACACAAACATGAACATGCACTCACACATACACAGATATGTGCATGCATAGGAAACAAATAACAAAAAAGAGAGGATACACACATGGGCACACACATATGCACACATGCATATGCACACACATACACAAATACACACAATCACACTTGGACATGCACACACACACATGCACATGCACAAGCATAGATATGCTTGCACATGCACTTGAATACATGCATACATACATACACATGCACTCAACCCACAGGTGGTCATATACACACACATACATACTCACAAATAGGTATGCCAATAAGTATACATGTGTACATAAACACTATACACACACAAATGCAAATACACGTGCACATAGTAACATACAAATGCACCCATATACATGCACATTCTCACATGCACACATGCACTACACATAGACACACACATGCAAACACACACAAATGCACTCAAACACGAACACACATGCATATGCACATTCACACACACATATACAAAAATGCACATGCACCCACACATAATCATGCCTGAGGACACATCCACATGCATGCACATAATCAAATACATTGCCACATATATGCACATACACACATGTATACATCCATATGCGCATCAACACATGCACACACACACACACCTATATGCAAACATGCTTGCACATGTCCATGCACATGCATAAAGACTCACACACACACACACGCATATGCCACACATTCACATAGATTAGAAAACACTCAGATATGTAAGCACACACACAAGCATAAATGCACACAATCACACACAAACATGCATGCACACACACACACATGTTGGAATGCAGAGATGCCAACACAAACACACACAAACATGCTCACACACATACAAATGCACACACATACATTGACACACACCAAGACAACCATGCAAGCATACACACACACACACACATGCAAAAGCACAAAAAGACAGACAAAGTCATAAAAACACATGCACACATAAAGACATACACAGAAATGCATGCATGTGGGCACATGTGCACACATACACATATAAGCACAAACATATATGCAAACACACATGCACAAATAAGAATGTGCACGTGCTCATAGGTGCATTCACATACAAAAATGCATGCACACAATCATGAGCACATACAGACACATGTACAGGCACACACCCAAGCATACCTATGTACACACAGACATACATATATGCACACACAAGCACATTCACACATACCAACAGATACACATATACATAGACATATGTAATCACATAGGCTCGTAGGCATAAACATTTGCATACACACACACAGTGTAGACATAGGCACACACAAAGACACATACATGCATACTAATGTACACACACAGTCATATAAGTACACAAGCACACAAAAGCCCATGCAAATGCATAAACAGATATGTACACACAAATGTATACACTCATACACACACATGCACAAACATGTAAGCAAACACAAAAATACACCCATACACAAACACACACACACACCCAGACACTCAAACATGCATACATATACACATACACAAACATACACCCACATGTGCTCACATGCACTCACACATGCACACTAACACATGTAAAGAAGTACACATGTAAGAACCTATGCATGCTCACAAGCACGCACACACACAAACATAATCTACCATAAACACATAACCACACATGTCTGCACACATGTACACTCACACTAACGTACATGCATGCATATACGAACATTCACATATGCATATATATATACACACAAAAACATAGACACATAAACACATAATTAGACATGCATAGATATACACATGTACATTCAAACTCACGCACACTAACGCACATTGACATGCATCCACATACACTCATATACATGTGCACAAAAACATATAAATATACACACACATAAGCATGCACCTACATGCATGCAAAAGCACAATGGCAAGATCAAACAAATGCTAGTACACACACACATACATTCACTTGCATACACATACACTCATGCATTGAAAGACATGCACACATACTGACATGCACATGCAAACACATTCACACCAACACACACTCAAATACATGTATTTGTACACACATACATGCATAAACACATACACACATGTATGCATGCAAACACATGCATAGATGTACATAAAAAGAAAAACACACACACACCCCCCCAAAACCCACATGCACACATGCACAATATGTATGCATGCATGCACACACAGATGCACACACTAAAAAACACATGAGCACCCACATGCATACACACACACACACATATAGATACACATTTACACACACAAACAAACATACACATGCATTCATGCACACACACACAAATGCACCTATCCAAGCACATGCATGTACACACACAAGCAAAGGCACACACACACACACAAAAGCTCATAGACATACACATTAATGTACACACACACATAGATAAGCATCCACATATAGATCCATAAAATTGCATGCACTAATACACACACATGCGCACTCATGCACACAGACATTGAGGCACACTCACTTACACATGCACAAGCATGTACACATGTGTATGCATGCAACACACACACCCACATGCATAAGTGCACACATATAGACATGCATAAGCACACATACACTCAAAAAAGTACCTAAACAAGACATAAAACACAAATCCACATGAACATGTGCATATGGACGAACACATGCATAAATGAACAAGCATAAACACCTGCATGCATACACACATATAGACACACATGTGCACACATGCACACATATAAATGCATAAATATGCACACACACATACATATGTACATGCACACACATACATATATGAACACGCGTACTCACACCTACACATAAGAACACATGCACACACATATCTACACACAAACATAAGAACATATGCACACATACAAACAAACACAAGTATTAATACACGTGTATGCACGTGCACACACACACACACATGCACACACCCACACATGCTTGCACTTATCGGTGTAGCACATACATGTGTACACACACACACACACATACACACATGTATAGACACACACACACAAACATAAGCACACATGCACAAATGCAAACACAAAAGAATTAATATGTGTGCATGTGCACACACATTGATGCACATGCACAAACATATATGCACACACACCCACAAACCATTCACATGCCAATGTAGTACACACATGTGTGCACACACACACATATACACTTATGCGTACACTCATATAAGCATAGACACACATGCACACACAAACTCATATGAATGTGCATAGATATACACATCCACATGCATGTGCACACACATGCACATGAATGCATCCACACACAAATAAGCATGTATACATATCCACATATACACACAAGCATGAAAACACTCCCACACCCACACTTATACCTATAAACACAAATGCACAAACATGCATAAATGCACACTCTCATGCACATGCACATAGACACACATACACACATAAAGAAAAACATGCACACACACTCACACAAGTGCCCACAAGCACACATATGCTCATGCATATGCAAAAACATATATGCACACTCACATGCAGACACATGCATCTAAATGCATGCACACACACACACACACCAACATAGACGCACATGCATACACACTCCCACACATATGCGAGCATGCATAGAGACACATACACATACATACAAGTTCGCACATACTTACAAACACACACAGATGCATAAACACACACACATACATATACACACACACACATACACACATATGAATATAAGCACTCACATAAAACTCCCACACACATGCAAAACAATACACACACACACATGATCACACCTATAGGTGCATATGCAAACACACACACACACACACAAATGCACAAAAAACACACCTACACAAACACACACACACATATACACACACATACATGCACATGTGCACACACTTACGAACACACCCACACACACATGCATGCACATATGAACTCACACATGAATGCATGCACACATACACATGAATAAACACATGTAAACATGCATAGCAAATACAAGCACACACTTGCATTCACACACACACAAGCACACACACATGCACTCATTCAGGCACACATACACACCCACATAGACATACACACACACATCCAGACACATGCATGCACACACATACCCACACATATGCACATAGATACACACACACACAAATGCAAATAGGCACAAACACACACACATACAAGCACACAAATATGTACACCCACACGCACATACGTGCACATGCACACACATGCACAAACACATGCTCAAACATGCACACATACATGCACGTGCACCTTCATATATACACATACATACACATACATAGGCTTACACATATGCACATACACACATACAAGCAAGCATGCACTCATTCTCTTGGATGCACATGCACACACAAGCACACACATACACATACACAAACACACACTTATGCAAACATGCATATGAACATACATGACTGCTCACACACATACACACTCAATAGCATGCACACATATGCATGTACACACACACACTCATACATACACACATGCACATCATACACACATGCACACATGCACACATGCACATGCATGTGCATGCACACATGCACAATTATGTAAACACACATGTACATGCACACACACATTCACACTCATGCATGCATGCATGCACACACGCACACACACATAGACAGACACTCGCACTCTCTGATACATGTACACATGCACATACACAAATGTGCGAATGCATATAGACATGCATACACACATGCATGGGCACACACACTCCTAGACACAATCACATGCACACACACATATACACACACACGCGCATGCACAAACACAAACACACATGCATGCAAATATGCACACACATATGTATGCACACGTATCCACACATAAGTCTGCATGAGCTCATAGACAATTTGCACACACATACACATACACATGCATGCACACGCACATGTACATATTAGCACACACATAGACCAACTCATATGAACATGCATACACATAGGCACACACCCCACACTTATAAGCACATGCACATTCACATGCACAAATATGTACAAACATAAACACAAGCACACCCAAAGGCACATAAATGCATACCCTTTCACGCACACACAATAGGCACTCATGCACCTACATCCACACACACAACTAAAGATACACACATAGACATGCACACATACACACATGCAAACACATATAGACATGGACACACATAATAAGCACATATGCACACATCTACATAGAGACACACACATGTAGACACACATTCACACACCTATGCATTTGAACACACACACACACACACACGTGCACACATATATGCACATATTCAAAAACACATACATGCATATGCACACCACTAATAACATAAAAATACTAACATTTACACATAAACACTTGCACACACAATCACACACATGTGCACAAGTTGATACACAGCCATGGCATAAACACATGCACAAACATTCACACACAAGCACTCGCACACATACACACATGCACAAACTAAAATTCACACTCTCACACATACACACAAAGCACAAACACAAGTGCATGCACACACATATTCTCCCATTCACACACACATGCATGCCTACAGACACAAACAAAAATAGACCCACACACATGAACAAACACACACACACACTCATACACATATGTGTGTACACATTCTCTCACACACACACACATACATGTAGGCACACACACCTGCACATAGAAAAACAAACCCATACACACACCCCCTAAACAAATATGCACACACAAACATGTGTACACACATGAACACACAAGATAACACACACATACACATGTGCATAGCCACACGCACACCAACAAACACACGATCACATGCTTGCAGACATATGCAAACAAACTCACACAGGTAGAGATAAACATTTGAACACTTGCACATATGCATAAGCACAAACATGCATAGACACAAATTATCACACATGTACACATGTACACACAAACATGCATGCATTCTCATGCACTCACGTAAGCACATGCACACACACAAGAACACAAATGCACACATGCAAGCCAAAATAGACACAAACATACGACACACACATGCCCAAAAACAAGCACACACACATATGCCTACAAGCACACATGCATAAATGCACACATAAACACATGCACACACACCCATGTACATGTGCAAAAATACACATAAACACACACAGGCATATACACACACATGCACATGCAAACATAAGAATATGCACACACACACGAAAATGCAAACATGTAGACATGCACACACATGCAAATACATTACATGAACACACATGCACATGCACATGTACACATACACGCACATACACCTACATCCACTCCTACAAGTGCACACACTCCTGCACACACACAAATATGAACACAACCACATATGCACACACATGAATGTACACATGCATATGCTCAAATTGAAACACACATGCACAAGCAATTGTTGATGCATATACACACATGCATGTACGTACACACACACACACATGCAACACATTTATAAAAACACACACATGCATACACATTCACACACAAACACCCACATGTATTCACACACCCACATGCATGCACACATACATAAACACATGCACACAAATGCACACACATGATGCACACACATTCACGTAAACAAGTGTGAAACCAAGCATAAAACATTTAACACACATTCACAAACACAAATAATAAACATACGTAGGCATACACATATGCACACACATAAGCACACATGCAAATATGCACACAAATACATGCACACATACATGCATGTAGACATACACCAATACGCACAATGGTATACATATGCACAATCATGTACACATAGACTCACACATGGACACACATACCCATGCACATCCATGAAAACACACACATGTGTGTACATGCACACACACACGGACACACATGCACAAACACAAACACATAGATAGTGTAACATACATGCACAATCGCATAAACACGCACACATATGTACTCATACACACAAAAACTTACATGCATGTGTACACACACAGATGCACACACATATGCACAAACACAAAGACGCATGTGTGCCTACACATACATAGACACACACACATATACATATGCACCTATATGCTCACTTACACACATGCATGCATATGCAGACACACTCACACATTGTCACACATATGTGCACATGTACACACACACACACATTCACAACCATATACACACACACAGACATACATGCATGAACACACACACATGGATAGTCATGCATACATGCATAATCATAGAAATACAAAGACATACACACTCATGCACACATACTCACATGCATGCACCCATGCACACATGCACAAATACAAAGACGAATGTGCACCCACACATACATAAGCAAACGCACACAAACACATGCACCCATATCCTCACTCACGAATATGCATATAGATGCACACACTCACACACTCTCACACACACATACACTTATATGCACACATGCACATGCATGTAACAATACAAACACACACACACATACATGCATACATACACATGTACGCTTACATACATAAATACAGACACACACACACAGAGGAATACACATGTTCATGTACTAACACATTCAAGCATGCACACACATGCACTACCAAAGATGCAAACATGCACACAACACACACACACACATGCATACACACATGTGTGTGTACACACATGCATTCACACACATCTACACACATACATGAACAACAAACACACTTGCTCACACACAGACATGTGCACATAGATGTGCACACGCTTGCTCACACATGCATGCAATCATAATCACATTCACATGCACACTAACACACACTCGTCGACACACATTTAGTGTCATGCACTCACACAAGCAGAACACACTTAGACGAATGCATGCATGCACATGTGCACCTATGCACACAGATAAGCTTTCACACACACACAAACCCACTCACATGCACACATACACAGACACACAAAAAACACTAACTCACAAATATGAAAATGGATAGACATGCACAAGTGCACATGCATAGGAAAAAACAACTCACACCTACACACACTCGCTTGCACTTAGTGCATACATATCTAGGCACACAAACAGCCACACGCATGCATATGCACAAACACATGCATAAAAATGCACACATGTAATCATCGTCATACTTATGCTCTCATGTGTGCATGCAAACACATGAACATATGCACCTATGCTTGCATATGAATATGCATACATGTGCAAATAGATGTCAACATAGAGGTACATAGACAGGCACACACATGCCCACGCACAAGTATATATATAGATGTACCCACACATGTGCACACATACACACATGCACACATGAACATACACACCCATAACCACACCCACATACATGCATACACATGCACACACAGCACATACACATAAATAAGCCCACACACATGCACACACATACATAACACACACATTTGCATGCACAAGCAAACAAATACATGAATACCCAAACACATGTACATGCACACCCACACACAGTGCACATACACCCACTCACCCACACACACATGCCCACACACAAAAGCATATATACAAATACTTACACACAAAATCACACATACGCATGAACACAACCAAGCATGCACACACTAATGCACACACACATGCACACATACAGACACATACACATGAACACATATGCATGCAAGCAAGCACACACTCACATGCATGTACACACACATGCGCACACACTCACGTACACACATGCGAGCACAAGCTATCATGCATGCACACACATACCTAAACATGCGCAATTATGCACTTGCTCACACACACACACGTAGACACACATGTACATGCATAGCCCCCACACAAACATGCTCACACACATACACAAAATGATAGATATGCACACACACACACACACAGATATGTGCATGACGACACAAATGCATGCATATGCACACACAGACACATACATCCACACATATTCCTATAAACATAGGAACCAATACAAATGTATATACACCAACATACACACATGTGCAACCACTCACACACACTTGCACATGAACATACGCTCACACATGCACACAAAAACATACACATGCACATGCACACACATAAACACACACCTGTGTACTCACATACACACATGTGTAAACACAGACTCATGCAAACATATCAACACATATGCAAGTACACACACACATGTATAAACACACACCCAGATGCGCACACACAAACACATGCAAACTTGCATATACACACATGCATGCATGCACAAAAACACACACGTGCATGCATGCACAAAAACACACACGTGCATGCATGCACATAAACACACATATACGCAGCCATACACACATATGCACACAAATAGAAGCACACACACACACATTCACACTTGCCCACATACAAACATGCACTACTCACTCACACACACTTACATGCACATAGACACATGCACATGCAAGTGCATACAAATGCATATGCACATGCATACATATGCACACACATGCACACAGACTTGCACACAAATCTATACACACACACATACATATGCACATACACACAAACACACACATATACCCATACACACCCATAGAAATGCATGCATACAAAAATGTGCATACACACAAGCCCATGAACATGCAAGCATGCACACAAGCATGCACACATGAACACACGCACAAAAAATGAATGGGCACACGTGCATGCACACATGCACACATACACACATGCACACACTCATATGCACACATCCATTCATAAACACACACACATGCACACACATACATATACACCCCCATTAACATGTGTACGCATGTGAACGGACATGCATATGCCTACAAACACATGTACATACACACACACACACATCCACACAAACCCACATATATGCATTAGTGTAAACAAGCACTCAAACACATGAACACACATGTAGACATACACATGCACACACTCACAGATTCACACACATGCGAGCACACATACACACACAAGAACACACACGCGCAAGTAAATACACGCGAGTGTATAAGCATACATGCACATAGAAGCAAACACACATGCCCAAGCACACACATCTACATGCACATAAATGTACACCCACACACACCCAAACATACACACCCACAAAAGCGCACGCACACACGTATGCAAAAAAGAACAAACACACACACACACACATGTTTGCATCAACACACAAATATGCACACACAAACATGCTTGCACTTATACTAGCACACAAACATAGATGCACATGAGCAAGAACACACTTTAACACATTAAAAAACACACACACATGCACACACAAGAACACAGATGTAGTCATACACACACATATTCGCACACACACACATACACACGCACATAATCCTACATAAGCACACACACACACATAGGAGTGCACGCACACATACTAATGCACATGCACATGCACACACATGCACACTCGCACATATATACAGACACACATACACATATGCACACACATAGAAACATGCACACATGGTTGCACACACATAGACATAGGCCTACACACACATGTACATGCCCACACAGAAAACGACACTTGCAAAAATGAACACACACGTGCCTTTACATATAAGTACCCACACATATTGATTCACATGCAAACACATATGCACATGCACATCAACTCACACATGAAAACACACATGCACACATGAATGTACACACGCATATTACATCCACACATATGCACATACACACATGCACAAACATTCACATATACACATACAAAAACATGCACACACACCCACAAACACTCATGCCCATGCATGCACATAGACATACACACACACATACATACACACATGCACACACAGATGCTGACAAGCACATAGTCACACACATGTATGTATACACACATATACACACACTTGTGCACTCATGCATAAACATGTACAAATACATACACACATGCATGTGAACATACACACATAGACATTAGCACACATAGATACACACAAGCATATATGCACATACATATATGCATGCACACACACACACACACTTACATGCTCAAGCACACACATGCACATAAACACAAGCACAAACATGCATCCAAATGAACACGCACAAACACGCTCACATACGACAACCACAGACAAATATGGAGAAACATAGATATGCACATACATATGCACACACTCATCTGCATTCACACGTGTCCATAGGAATAGAGACACAGACACACATAAACACATGTACCTATATACACACATGCACATGCACACACACTTGAGTATCAATGCATATAGGCACAAGCACATGCACAAATTATATGTACAGACGCATACAAACACACATGCATACATGCATGTGCATACACACATGCATACCAATGCTTGCACACATACACACACACTTGTACCAATGCATGCACATGCACACACACACTCACTCACATGCATAGATATTTGAACACACACTTAAGCATAAGCACACATGCACACACACACACACACCCATGAGCATACACACATAAGCATGTCTACACACATATGCAATTGCACACATCCACACACACACACAAGCTCTAACACACCCATATAAGCACATGCTTACACATATGCACAAATGCATAGTCACACACATAAACACATAATCACACATACGTGCACATGCTCAAAAACATACACACATGCACACACACACCACACACACAAGAACTCACTAAGATGCATACAAACACACAAACATATAAACTAACTCACAAATATATGCACACATGCACAAACAAACACACACAAAAACACATGCACACCTACATCCACACACATGCTCACACATATTCACACACATGAATGTAGTCTCTCATGCATAGACAAACAAAACCATGCACACATATGCACAAACACACACCCACACACACCAACTCAAATGCACGTGAACACACATATCCACACACATATGCAAGCACATATACATACACACACTCAAACATGTGCATGAACTAGCACACACGCATATAGAAGTGCTCACATAAATCCTCCTACAAACATGCAGATACGTATGCATATACACACACAGACATGCACACAAATGCAAACACACATGTACAATCACACACATGCACATGCACACATGAACACACATGCACACAAACAATCACACACAGGAACCTGCACATAAACATGCATACATGTACACACACTCACATGTAGGCACAGGCACACATGCACAAACAACCACATAATCCCACACCAATGAACACACACGAACACACACGTACACACCCATACTTGTGCATGTGTTCACATGCATGTATACACACACAAAATAACATGCATAAACATAACCCCACACATGCTCACAAATGCATATGCTGACACACACAAACCCGTACAAACACACACATATATATGCACAATACACATGTCCACACACACATGCACACACATAGAGCCAAAAATGTATAGACACAGTTGTGCACAACAACAACACACTGCACACACAAGCATAGATGCACTCACACATATAGACACACTCATAGAGGAACATAGACACATGCACAAGCACAAAAACACATAAGAAAACATAAACACAAGTACACATGCACACAAGTAGACACACATGCATGCACACACATGCATGAGGACACATACATGTGTGCATGCACACACCCACACATACACAAGCATTGCATGCACAAACACACATACGCATGCATTGCATATGCAAACACACACAAACATGTGCTTGAACACACACACACACATAGACATACACAAATAACAATACATAGGCAAACAGACACGTGCTCATATGGACCCATATGCACACGCTTGCATAGACACACACATCTACACACATGCACATGCACACACACATGAACACACATCTACAAACATACATGTGCACACAAACACACATGTGTGGATGCACATGCACACATACAACCATGCACATAGTCATGCATTTGCACACAAGCACATCAACACTAGGACAAAGATGCACCCACCCACTCCCATAAGCAAACACACACACACTCAAAAGCACACAAAGTCACACATGCACACACACACACATACACATACATAAACACATCACACAAATACACATAAACAAAGGTGCACACACATATGTACACATGTATGTGTGCACACACACACACACAAACATGCACATGCTATAGTTCATATGCACATCCATGTGCATGCACAAACTTACTTACACATAGACATGTGCTTGCACACACATATGTACATGCACACTCATTCACACATAGACACACATGCTAGTAAACACAAGAGCACACACACATGCATGCACACACATGTAGGCACACATGTGCAATCACACACATGCACAGGAACAAATGCACACACACACACGTGCTTGCATGCACATTCACAGACATACACACACATTTTCAGACACACACACACACATGAATACCCACACACACCCACAACAACAAACACATCTACATGCTTGTGTGCACACACACACACACATGCAAATGTATTTGTGGGCTTGTGCACTCACATGCACAAACACTCACGTACTCAGGTGTGCACCTTCATGCACAAACACATGCATAAACACAAACCTCCATACACTCACACTCATGCATATAGACATACATGTAAACCTATGCACACACACATATAAACATGCACACACATATGCACATGTACTTACATATGCCCACATGTACACACAATTATGCACACAACAATACACACACACATGCATAATCATACTCTCTCACACACACACAGAGGAACATATATACAAACCATCACACACATGCAAACACAAACACAAGCACATAAGTGGGCACACACACATACACAGACATGCATGCATGCAAATGCATATGTGTGGGCACACACATATAGAAGCCCAAAACACACAAACACATTCACACATGTACAAATAGACACACACACATATTTGTACGTATATACACACACACATCTAAACACACACCCACACATAGCCACATACTCACTTCGGCACACATGCAAAAGAACACAAACACCTATGCACACACACCACATAGGCACACACAAACATGTACACAAACTTACACACATATGCACACACACACTGACACTCACACACAAGCACTCACATGCATACATGACATGCACATGGGCAAAAAACACACACACATAAAGCACATGCACACGCACATCACACAAACAGATAAGCACCAATAAACATGCTCACACACACATGTACACACACAAGTCCACACATGCACTTGCACACACACATGTCTACATGCACAAATACATACATGAACACATAGACAAATAAACATTCATGCAGGCACACTAACAAATGCATGGATGCATGCATAAGCAAACACACACACACACAAATGAACACACACATCGATACCCAGTTACACGTAAACACACATACATGCACATCCATACATACAAGCTTGTACATGCACACACATACACATTCACTCACACAAACATGTATGCAGACCTACAAATAATATCTATAGACACACATAGCACACAACACTTATATACACCTACACACATGTACAAATAGATGCACAAGTATACACACAAACAAACACACATGTATACACACATACACACATAGATGGATGGTTGCACACTCACACACCATGTGCAAATGCACGTACCCATACAAGAACATCCCCAAGAACACATGTGAACATCGATGCATAACACAAGTCCACACAAACACACAAGCACACATACACACACATACATACACATACATATGAATATACATGCACATGCACACATAAATACATGCATAGGAACACTCACATTTATATGCACATGTATATTCTCATAGACATGCACCCACATAGGAATACACACATGCATAAAAACACACAGATCCATGGACACATACACATGCACAGACATGCACAAATATTGACACATATACACACATGTGCACACACATATATGAATATGCACATTCACACATGCATACATAGACAGTAAAATAGACTCACACATGTAGACACACACACATATACACTCACACACATGTAAATACGCAGATGCACAAACAAGTACAAGCACACATGTGTGCATGCACACACACACAAAAACACACACATGCTCATATGTAAGCACCCACGCACACACACAACACACATGCACATACATATGTAGGCACACACAAGCACACAAACATAGACATACACACACCCACATGCACACACACACACATATGCACGTACACACTCCTACACACACGTGCGCACATATGAATAAATATGCACATGCACACACATTCATGAAAAAATAACATGCACATGCACATGTGCATGCACACACACAAACATACACATAGGTCAACAAGTGCTCACACATGCACAAACAAGCACATATGACACACAGACACATGTATACACACATTCATCTTCTTCTTCTTCTTTTATTACTTCTACTTCATCATCTTCTTCTTCTTCTTCTTCTTTTATTTCTTCTACTTTATCATCATCTTCTTCTTCTTCTTCTTCTTCTTTTTCTTTTTCTTCTAATTCTTCTTCTTCTTCTATTTTTTCTTCTTTTTCTTCTTCTATTTTTTCTTCTTTTTCTTCTTCTTCTTCTTCCTCTTTCTCTTCTTTTTCAAATATGCACATGAACACACACACACAATCATGCAAAAATGCACACCACACACATGCATAAGCATATTTGCTCACACACATGCACACACACATGCACAAACATTTGCACACACATGCATGATGTGCAAAAGCACATGCACATGTACATACAAAAATAGACATATGCACATGCACACACACAAACAAATACAAAAACACACACACACACACACACATGCACTCACACATGCATATTTACACTCATGTGCAAATGCAAGCATGCACATGTATACTCACATATGCACAAACACACACACACACAAGCACATGCACACAAACTTACACACATCTGCATAAACATACATACACACACAGACCCTTGCACACACAAATGTAAGCACATGACCACATAGGTGCACACACTTACAAAGATAAGCATGCACACACACACACTAATGTAAATAAATGTATGCACTCACACTCCCACAACATGACCCACACACACTTACACACACAACACATCGTTCACAAGCACACACTCAAGAACACTCAAACACACACACAAACACACATACAGACAAACACACACATGAATGCACCCACACACACACACACACACATTTTCACACATGTAGACACACATGCATGCACACATGGAGATGCACACACACTTGAATACACTTAGATGCACATCCACACTAATTACATATCCACACATGCACACATGCACACACACACATACATGTGTGCATGCATGCATGCACACCTATGCAAAGATAGTACATACACACAAACAAAAATGCATGAACACACATGCACATGTGAAAGCACCATATACACATGTGTGTTTGTTTGTACATAAGTACACACACACCCACACACTCAAACACTCACACACACATGCATGCATGCAAGCTAACACTCACACAAACACCAACATAGATACCCTCACACACACGCTTGCACACATGCATTTATGCATGCCTATAAACACATAAACCTACACACACATGCACACACATTAACATTTTTAAGCATGCACACATGACATACATGTAGACACAAACACACATGCACACACACACTTACACACATGCAAATGCACAGCGACACATACACATGCACCCCCACCCCACACATAGATGCAACAAAGTATGTACACATGCTCATATGCATAAGTATGCACATGCACAAACACAAACACACATAAGCATACACAAATGCACATGCACACACACATAAGCTCACACACTCGCACAATAACATAGCCACACCAACAAATATGTCCATACATATGTATAGCACAGACACTTGCACCTCATATGTGCATAAACACACACATAAATGTAAAAACATGCTCATATACAAACATGCATATGCACACACAAACACAAATACTCATATACACACAAATGTTTGTGTGGACAAACACACATGAACACACACCCAAAAGTACTTGTGCATGCACCCACAAACAAACACAAGCACACACACGCACACATACGCATACCCACAAACATGCATGCACACACACAGACATACACATATATGCACACACAAATACATATACACACAAACTTACACGAGTACATGTATGCATACACATACACATTTGGATGTTGACATTTGCAGTAGGCACACACACTTACATGTAAACATGTATAGACATAAACATATGAACACACATAAATGACCATGCACTAATGCACACACATATTCACAGGTGTACATAGGCACCCACGCACATGTCTGCACTCTTACACACATACACACATAAACTACACACACACATGGAAGCATTCACCACACTCGCACTCCTACACCCATAAACATGCATATATACACACATGTACACACACACACACGTGCGTGCAAACACAAACACACATGTATGCATGCATAAACACACACCCATACACACATGTGCACCCATGAACATAGCACACATACAAGCACATGCACACACATGCACTCACACAAACACATACACACACATGTAAAGGAACACAGAAAGGAAAATGTAGTGAACACACAAATCCACATACGCACACAGACAAACACATAAACTAAATTGAACTCACAGACACACAAACATGTGCACACACACATAAACACACAATAACAAGAATATTCTTGCACATGCACTTTCACACACACATGCACATACACTCAACACACATAAGTGTGCACATGAGGTCACATACACACACACACTTTCACATAAGCATGCCAACATGTATACATGCACACATTGACATTATATACACACAAATACACACACACTTGCTTGCACTCACATACAAATATATACATACACATGTACACACAAATGCTTACTTGCATACATGTACATATATGCACACACACCAACCCACACATGCAAACACACGCACACATGCACCCACACAAGAACACACATGCACACACACAAACACACACACACACATGCACATACACACACACACACACATACACATACACACACATACACAAACACAAACACACATGAACACATGCATGCATACACAAATGCCTATACATGCACACATGAATGCACGCACACACATGTATGCATCCACATCCATATACATTCACATACACACAAACACACACATGCATGCAAAATAGACACACACATGTATATGTAGACATGCATGTACATATCCATACACAAGCATAGACACACACACATACACACACACATATATACATGCACCCATTCACACAAACTCAAAAATACATAGATACAAACATTATCATACACACATGTACATTCACGCGCACTTGCATACTAGCATTCACACGCACAATCACACACAAAATCGCACACACATGCACACATGCATGCACACACATGAAGGTATATTAACACACATCAACATGAAGACACACAAGTATGCTCCCACACATACACATGCATATACACACACATGCACTCACACAAACACATACATAGACAAATGCATGCATGCACATGCACACGCACACACATGCACATGCACACACACACACATGAGCATAAATACATATGCATACACATAGACATAGGAATGCACACATGCCTAAAGGCACATTCACATGCAATAATGCTTACACACTAACACAAGCATCTATGCACACACACATACATGTGCACACACAAGTGAACCTACATACACACATGCACACATCATGCACACACAAACACAAGTACACATGCACATATGTATATGCACACGCACACACTATCACATGCACACAAATGCACACAAATACACTTAGATGCACACACACACACCCACACACTCGCACATACTCACATTTTTAATCACACACACTCCCATGCATAGACATAGGCACACATACAAACAAACGTAGGCACACACATGTTTAGACAAAGGCACACATGCAAACACACAGGTATACAATCTAACACAAACACATCACCACACACACATGTATACATGTACACTCATATTCACACACATGTATAAATACATACACATTCACACACACATATGCACATATAGACATAAAACATAGGCACATACACATAGATAGACATGCACACACAAATACGTACACACCAACACATATTTACATGCACCAACATGCACTCACATGCATGCACACAAAAGCATACAAACACACACATGAATGCACACACTTACAGAAGTACACTCTCTCATGTGCACTAATGTGAGCGCACATACACATGCACTCAAATGCACACACACACACACATACACCAGAATGCATACGCACATGCACACACAAGCACATACAAATACACTCGTGCATTAGCAAACATGCATGCATATGTATAAGCACATGCAAACACACTCACATGTACACACATGTACATACATGTATGCACAAAAAGATACACACATGCATGCATCCAAATATAAGCACACACATGTAAAAGGACAAACACACACACATGAATGCATAGGCACATTCATGCACACATTTGCACATGCACACACATATACACTCACACATGCACACAAACATGTGCATACATGCACATATGCATGCATGCACAGACACATGCACACACACACACACATGAACATATGCATGTACACATGCACGCACACACACACGCACATATAGATAGACACACACATGTACATGTATATGCATAGATGCAAACATGTACACATATACATGAACTTTCACAAATGTGTGCACATCCATACCTATTCACATGCATACATAGGGAAACACATAGAACAAACATTATATATTCAGCACACACACATGGACACACCTACTTGTGCACACATACACCTGCAAAAGACACACACATCCATACACACACACACATGTGCAAACATGCATGCAAACATACACACGATATACTCACTCACACACATGCACATGCATGCTTGAACATAGGCACAACGTGTAGACACGTATGCACCAACAAATACATAAATATAGGAACACATGTGCACACATGTACAAAGACACATATAGATACAAACTTGTACACACACACACACAAAGTTGCACATGCATGCACATGCACCCACACATGTGCATGCACAAGCACATGCACACAAAAAGCTATAGGCAAATGCACACACACACAAGGGATCATAGATATGCACACTCATGTACACACACATAGACAAGCACCCACATGTAGATGCATGCAATTGCATGCACTAACACACACACATGCACATTCATGCACACACACATTGAGGCACACACACATACACACATAGGCTTGCATGCACATTCATGCAAGCACACATACACACCCACTCACACTCAAGCACACACACATACACATAAGCACATACACACACACGCGCATCCATATGCACACATGCATGTACATGCATAAATGAACAAACGTAAACATGTGCATTTATACACACATCTAAAAACATGTACAAAGACACACATGCATAAAGACGTGCATAAACACATGCACACATATACACACACATGCGTGCATGTAGGTGCATATCTGCATATACACACACACGCAAATATGAATACACATACGTCAAAACATGAACACTTACACATACACACACATGCAAATATTCATACACACACACACACACACACTCACACACATACATATGTACTTATATGTGCCTACACTTGCAGACACATGCTTATACATATGCACACACATGCACACACATACATATGCATTTTCATATGCACACATACACACCAACAAACACCCCTATAGATTTATGCAATGCACATCACACATGTGCACACACATACAAACCCATACACACTCTTAGACACACAAATACACATGTACAAAGAACTATAGAACCAAACACATGTACATGCAAGCACGACACAACTATACATGCACACATACACACACATGAATGTACACACACTCACTCACACCCACACCTACACATAGGAACATGTACATGCACACACATGGCCACACAAAAATAAGCACACATGCACACATGCAAACAACCACAAATAAGAATAGTATCTTGATCATCATCACTATCCATTTAGCTTTTAGAACTAAAGATCTAGATAATATCTTATTGTGATTAGATGTAGACCCTTCAATGGTTATTTTGAATAGATAGTTTAGAATCAGACACAGTTGCATTTCATTTTTTTCTTTCATCTCTTGTAATGGCTAGCTTTAAAAAAAGCTTGTTCTAGTCATTAGGAGAGTCAATTTGGGATATTTGCATTTTGAATTCAAATAGAAATCAATTATTATTTCTTCTAAATTATTATTTCTTTTACTCTTTTCTATAATCTTTATGCAACATCTTGGTAACATCTATATCATTAATTTGTTTGTATTACTCTTATTTAAAAGATTTCAAGTTGTAAAAAATTTAAATGTTGAAATTTTTGTAAAGCTTTTAATTTTTTTATGTAGCCAATTTTTGTGGATTTTGGCTTCTCATTGAACCATCTGTTTGTAATTAGTCTACCCTTACCAACCTTAGCAAAAAAGGAATGGTTTGTAGAAGCTAATCGATGATTGGGAGTGGTTGTTAGTGTGGGTTTTGATTGAACTACCTAAAAATCTTTAAGTGTATTTATTTTATTATCAAGCTAATTTTATTTCATTAGCAATCTTCTTAAAACAAATTTTTAAGTTTAAGCATAAAATGTTTTTTAATTAAAAAGATATTTTGAAATTAAAAATTTTTTAAAAATAATTCACCTCGCACTTGTATGTTTTGCCTCACACAATTCAAATTAAGGGTTTAGAGTGAGGTTTTCATCAAAAGAAAGAAATTTCTAAGCCAAGATCCTAATGGCTCTTCCTTGTGTTGAGGATAATATAATCTTATTTGAAGAGGCTTTGCCACATCCACCACTTTTATATAAAGGTGAGTTTAATGTTATTATAAAAATTATATGCATTTTTTTTAGAATTAATTGATTTGGAAATTTAGAATATTGTTGAAAACATATTTGAGTTTCCAACTAAGACTATTAATAAAGAAAAAGTGAGAAAACGTTAGGTGAACTCACTCTTAATAGAAAACATAGAGGTCAACAAAATTCGTGAGCTATGAATATTTTGTAGTGTGGTTTGGATACTTTCAAACATAATGGAATCATGAACTTGAAAATGGGACAAGAGATTTAGTTTAAACTTGAAGTTACCCATGGTGGTACTTCTCAAGTTAAGGAGACTAAAACAACATGCTTGTTCATGAGTATGAATTATTTTGGATAATTCTAGATGAGAGTATTAAGATTATGTTTATAAGGTTTATAAATATTATTAATGGTTTACCTAAACTTGGCAAGAAGTTCTCAATTAGTGAATAGGTAAGGAAGATTCTTCGAGTTCTTTCTAGACAAAATGATCTATTAGTCACAACGTTTTAAATTGTATAAAATACTTTTGAAAACTCATTAGATGAGTTATTTGGTGAGATCCTAACAAATTATTGAGCTTGCTAGAAGGGATGAAGATCTTGTTGCTAAAAAAGAAAGGAAAAATAAGAAATAATAGCCTTTACAATTTATTCTTCTATAGACTCAGATTTCTCCATCTCAAGTGAGGTAGTTCTTATTTCAAAAGCTTAATGTAGTTTATATAATAAAAGAAATGCATGTAAATGATTTTTAAATAATACTAAATAAAAGGGTAAGATGGTTTCTCATGAAAAAAGTAATTTGTTATGAATACAAATTACCTGGGCATACAAGGCCCAATTACCCCCACTATAAGGATAAAATTGTGAAGTTTCAAAAATAGAACAAGAAGAACAAATCTATAAAGATAGCATGGGATGAACCATTTAGTTCTTCTTTATGAGTAATAGTATACTAATGCTTATACAAAGCACAAAAAATTAGCTTTTAAATTTTTTAAATCGAAAGAAGAACACAAAAATTATTTATGCTTGTGTGAACATGTAATTGAGATGAATTACTAATTATTTGCATAAGATTAAGAATAAGAGAGATGAAAAATCCTTTAGTATTATAAAAAATACATGCTTTGTTAGTCAATCAAATGACTAAAAAATTTTATATGCTTATTATAGGACTTTTTTTATGAGATTAATTGTACTAGACTTGTTAAATATTTTTTTCTCCAATTGTAGTTTGTAATTTACAGATAAGAGTTGGACAAATATCTCTCTATTACAAATTTAGAAACATTTTTTATTTTAAACCTTCTATATTTCTATGGATTAGAAAAATAGTTCAATTAATGATCAAGTTAAGACATATGAATCAAAAAAGGCTTAGGTCCTAAAAACAAATGCCTGATTTTTTTTTTGTAAGCATGCCTTCCTTCAAGGGATGGGGAAGGTATGTGATACTTGAATAATGGATGTTCAAGACACATGACTAGAGATACATCTTTACTTATCCACTTGAAGTCTTATGATAGTGGTGAAGTAGCTCTTGTTGACAACTCCAAGAAAAAAATCATTGGAATTGGAACTATAGGTAACTAACACACTTCTATAGGGAAGGTCCTCCTTGTACAAGATCTAATGTATAATCTTCTTAGAATTATTCAATTATTTGATCCAAAGTTCAATATTTTATTTATTAAAAATAACTGCATTATTAGTAAAAAAATGTTTCACTTATCAATGGATGTAGAAAAGATAATACATACATTACATTTTTACACATGATGAAGATGGTTGTCTAAAATGTCTTATATCACTTGATAATAGTTCTAATTTATGGCATAAATGATTTTGTCACTTAATAAAGTTTTCTTTAAAAAAGCTATATTAATAGTCAAAGTTTATTGTAAAGTTGAAGTAGATATGAATGAGACATTTGCTTCTATAGCTAAACTTGAGGCAATTAAGATTTTACTTGCCTATGTTGCTATAAAAGATTTAGATTATACCAAATAGATGTTAAAAGTATATTTTAAAATAAATATATAAATGAACAAGTGTTTGTTTAATAATCCCCAAGATTTGAGATACGTGATAAGATAAATCATGTATACAAACTTAAGAAGGAACTTTATGGTTTGAAGAAAGCTCCAAGAGCTTGATACTAAAGATTGTACATTTTTCTTATGTCAAATAGTTTTTGTAGAGGCAAGGTAGATAATACTTTATTTATTAAAAATTTAGACAAAGTTCATATTAATATATCTAGTTATGTGAATAAAATAATCTTTGTAGCTTCTAATAAAGTGATGTGGAAGAGGTTTGATAATTTTAAGAAAAATAAATTTGAAATGAGTATGATGAGATAGTTAACCTTTTTCTTATGACTTTTGGTCAAGTAAACAAGTGAAGAAATTTTTATTTCTCAAACCATGTATTTGATGGAGTTGCTAAAGTGGTTTAGTTATGAGAACATGAAGGAAAGGAAGACTCCTTTTATTATAAGCACTATCATAGATAAAGATGGAGTTCAAAAGACTATTGACACAAAATCATTTAAAAAAATGATTGAATAATTATGGTATCTCACTACAAGAAGGCATAATATTGTATTTAGTGTCGATTTGCTTGCAAGGTTTTATTCTAATCCTAATGAATCACACCTATAAGAAATCAAGCATATATTTAAATTTCTTATAGGCACTAAGACTCTAAACTAATTTTGCCCAAAATGTGATGCTAGATTTGATGACCTACATAGATGTTTACTTTGTCAGTAATAAGACTGATATAAAGATTACCTTTAATTTGTATGATTGACTAATGATTTACTAATTTCTTGGGTTAGTAAAAAACAATTATCAATAACAAAGGTTGACTACATTACTGTAGGTAATTCTATTACTAAAGTTCTACAGATTCAACAACTTTTAGATTATAACTTAGAATTTATGCAAATTTTAAAATTTTGTGATAATTCAAGTGTAATTTGTTTATCTAAAGATCTTATTTAGCACTCAATAATAAAATACATAGAGATAAGGTATCACTTTATTAAAGAACTTGTAGAGAAGAAAGAGATTTAATAGTCATTTGTTCCATCTTCTATCTAATTAGTTGATATTTTTACTAAGCCATTATCTACCTAATTCTTTCAGACTCTAACCCCTTAGAATGATTACAAAAGGGAGAAAACTTAGTACTAGAATTGAATAGGAGTGTAAGCTAAAATTTAGGGAGAGTAGAGGCTATCAAATTACGTGAGCTAGAAAATTGAATATTATATTACTTAGTTTATTCATTAATATTACATTGTCTTTGCTAGTATAAATTCAATTCTAGTATCAATTTTATAATCTTATAAGGGCGATTGATGTATCCTTTGTTGCGATGACCAAAAAATCAAGTAAAATAGTACTGATACCATGTTAAGCATAATGTTGTTTTAGTTAAATGTCAAGATATATTGTGGTAATTAAATCTCAAGGTGTATTTCATAAATGCTTGAGAGAAGTCCAAATTTGAGAGTATCAAATTTTAGCGTGTTTACAGGAGCTATAGGTTCTTTCAATTATTATTTCTTCTACTCTCTTCTATAATCTTTCTACATTATCATTGTAATGTCTGCATCATTAATTAGTTTGCACCACTCTCGTTTGAAAGATTTAAAAGAGTAGGAATTTCATATGCAAAAATTTTTATAAAGTTTTTAATTTTTTGTGTTTGCCAATTTTTGTTGATTTTATTGTCATATTGGAGCATTGCTTTTGTAATTTGTTTACACCAATTGACCTTGATGTAAAGAAGCAATTAGTGGAAGCTTGATCAATGACTGGTGGTAAATGTAAGCATGGGTTTTTGCCAAACTATTAAAAAAACTTGGTACATTTCTTTTATTATTGAGTAATTTTATTTTGTTGACAAATCTTCTTAAAACTAAATGTTTACTTTCAAGCATAAAACTTTTTCTTTAATTAAAAAATTTTTGAAATTAAAAAAGTTTCATAACCATATAATTCATCCCTACTCTTTTGTACATTTGTCTCAGACAAATCACATGAGGTGTCTATCTGTATCTGTGTGTGTGTCCATTTGTGCATGTGTTTGTGTGTGTATGTATGTTTGTATCCATGATCACACATATGTGTGCTTGTGTATGTTTATGTGTGTGTGTGCATGTTTGCATGTGTGTTTGTGTGTGTGCATTTGTCTGTGTGTGTTCTTATGTGTGTGTGCATGCATGTGTTTTTGTGTGTATGTGTGCATGTGTTTCTGTGTGAATGCATGCATGTGTGATCATGTGTGTATGTGTGAGATCACACATGCGTATACAAGCGAGTTTGTGTGTGTGTGCATATGTCTATGTGTATGAGTGCATATGTGCATGTGAGTGTATGTAGGTTTGCTTATGCATGTTTTTGTGTGTATGTGTGTGCAAGTGTATGTGTGCATGTGTGAGTGTGGGTGTGCATGCATGTGTGTGCTTGTCAGTGCACATATATTATGCACATGTGTATGGGTGTGGTTGTGACCATGTGTGCGTTTGTGTGCATATATGTGTGTGTGCTCTTATGTGTGTATAGGTGTGGGCATGTTTGCTTGGGTTTCTATGCACATGTGCATGCATGCCTGTATGTCTTTGTTGATGTGTGTGTGCATGCTTGCATGTGTGTGTTCATGTTTTTATGTGTGTGAATGTGTGCACATGTGAGTGTGTGTATGAAAGAATATGTGTGTGTGTGCATCTATATGTATATGTGTAGTGCACATTTGAGCATGCGTATGAACATGAGTGTGTGTATACATCTGCATGTGTGTGTATGTTTGAGTCTTTGAATGTGTGCATGTGTGCTTATGTGTTTTCATGTGTGTATGTATGCACATGCTACTCTATGTGTGTGTGTATGCATGCATATTCTTAAGTGTGTGTGTGAGCGTGAGTCAGTATGATTGTATGTGTGGTGGACCATGTGCAATCATGTACATGTGTGTGTATGTATTTGCATGCATGAGTATGTGTTTGTATTTGTGCATGCATACATGCATGAATTACTGTGTGCATGTGCACGTGCACACTTTTTTTATGTGTGGGTCTGGGGGTGCATGTGTGTGTTCATGTGTGTGGGTGTGTATGGGTTTGTCTATGTTTGTGTGTGCATGTGTGTCTACATGCAAGTTTGTCTATGTGTGTACATATATGCATGTGTATATGTGTATGTGGGTGAATTTTCATGTGTGTGTGTGTGTTTTCATTAATGTATGTATATGAATGTGCATGTTCATTTGTGTGCATTTACATAGGCCTATGCTTATGCACATGCATGTGTGTGTGTGTGTGTGTGCAACTTTTTGCATGTGCATAAGTTCATGCATGTGTGTGTTCTTATGCACACATGTGTGGGTGTACGTGTGTGTTTATGCATATGTGTGTATGTGCACATGTTTGTCTATGTATGTATACATATGCATGTATGTGCATGCTCACATGTGTGTATGTGTGGGTGCATGTCTTCATGTGCATGTGTGTGTGCACGTGTATGTGTACTATTTATATTGTGTGTGTTATGTGTGCATATGTCTATGTGTATTGATGTTTGTGGGTGTTATTGTGTGTGTGCATGCCAATGTGTGTGTGTACACACTAGTGTGTTTGTGTGCTCATGTACATCTCTTTCTCTCTCTCTTATATGTTTATGTGTGTATGTAAATGTGCACACGTTTGTTAATGCATGCAAGTGTTCATGCGTACATGCCAACATGTGTGTATGTGTGAGTGTGCGTGCTTATGTATTATTGTGTGTGTGTGTTTGTTCATGTTCAAGTGTGTTCCTTTGTGTGTGTGTTTACACACATGTCTGTGCATGTGTATATGTATGCATGTGGGTTTGCATTTAAATTTGTGTGCTTATGTTCATGTTTGCATGTGTCTATGTGGGGTGTATGTATCCATAGGTGTGTGCACCAATATATTGGTGTGTGTGTGTGTGTGTGAGTTCATCTTCATGTGAGCATTTGTGTGTGTGGGTCCATTTGTGTGTGTGTCTGCTTGTGTGTGTGTGGGTTTGTGTTGTGTGTGTTTTGGTGCATGAGTGTATATCTATGTGTGCTTGCTAGTGTGTGCATGACAAAAATGTGTGTGTGTGTGTGTGTTCATGTGTGTGTACGTGTGTGCATGTGCTTGTGTGTGAATGTGCATGAGCTTGCATGTGTGCTTGTTTGAGTGTATGTGTGTGCACTTATTCTTGTTTGTGTGTTCATATTTTGCATATGCATGTGTGTCTACACATGCATTTTTCTGCATGTTTGTATATGTACAACTATGTGTGTATGTGTGTGTGTGTGTTTATGCATAGGTTTGTACGTGTGTGAGTGTGTGTGAGTTTGTTTGCATGTGTGCACGTGTGCTTGTGTCAGTGTGTGGGCATATGTGTGCTGGTGCGTGCAGTGTGTGTGTGTAATTGTGTTTGTTTGGGTTAGTATGTATGTGTGTTTATGTGCATTGATGGATGTCTAAATGTGTGTTAGTGTGTCTGTGTTTGTGTTTGCATGCATGTGTGTGTGTATGTGCATGTTTGGTTGTGTGTGTGCATGTGTGGGTATGTGTGGAGTATGTGTAGGAGTGTGTGTGTGTGTGTGTGTGTTCGTGTGTGAGTGTGTGTGCATATGGTTGTGCATGTGAGTATGTGCATATCTTTGTATTTGAGACTTTATTTATGTGTGTCTGTGTGTCTATGCATGCATGTATGTGCATGTGTGTCTTTGTATGCATATGCATATGCATATATGCATGTGGGTATGAGTGTGTGTGTGAGTGTGAATGTGTGTGTAAGTGGGTGTGCATGCTTGCATATATATGTGTGTGTGTATACATATTTATTGGCTTGAATGTGTATGTTTGTGGGTGAGAGTGTGTGCATGTCTGAGAGCCTGTATGTGTGTTTATGTACTTATGCATGTGTGTGTGCATGCACGTGCATTTGAATGTGTGTTAATCTACATGGATGTGTGTGTGCGGAAAGTGTGAGAGCATGCATGTTTCTTTGTGTGTATGTGTGCTCTTGTGTGTGTGTGAATGTCATGCAAGTGTGAAAGCATGCATGCACATGCATGTGTGTGAGTAGGTGAGTGTGTGTTTGTGCATTTGTGGGTGCAAATATGTGTGCATATATGTGTATGTATGTTTACTTGTGTTTGCACATGTGTCTGTGTGTGCAAGCATGTGTGTTTTTGTGTGCATGTGTGTGCACATACAGGTGTATCATTTTTGTGCGTCTACACTTGTATGTGTGAGTTTCCTAGTGTGTTTGTGTGTGTACATCCTTATGTGTGCACATGTGTGTGTGTGTATGTGCATTTGTGCATATGTGTGCATGTACATTCATGCATATGTACTAACATGCATGTGTTTGTGTGACTGTAAAGTGCATGTATGTTTTTGCGTGTCTACACACATTTGTGTGCATGTGGGTGCATATGAGTGTGTCTAAGTGTTCATTTGTTCACAAGTGTGTGTGCATTTATTCTTGTCTATATATAATCATGTGTGTTTGTGCTTGTGTTTTAAGTATGTGTGTGCATGGGCATTTGTATGCCTACGTTTAAGTGAATGTGTATGTGCATGCATGTGTGCATGGATGTCTATGTGTGTGGAGTGTGTGGGTGTGTTTGTGTGTGCTTGTGTGTGTGCATGGGTGCAAGCATGTGTGAAAATGTGCATGTGTTTGTGTGGACATGCTTATTTGTTAGTGTGTGGGTGTGTGTGTACATGTGTGTGTATGGTGTGTATTTATGTGCTTGGTGTGTGTGTGTGTGTGCTTGCATTTGTGCTTATGTGCATGTGGGTCTATGTGTGTGATTTCATGTGTGTGCATGTTTGCTTTTGTGTGTGTTTGTGTGTAAGCTTATGCACACGTGTGTGTGTGTACATTGGTGTGTGCACATGTGCATGTGTGTCCTTGTGTCTGTGTGTGCTTTTGTGTTTGTTTATACATGTGTTTTCCTATGTGTGTGCATTTGTGCATGAGCATGTTTGTTTATGCTTGTGCGTACATGTGTGTTTATGTGTTATTATGCACATTCATATGTTTATGTCTGTGTATGTATGTGTGTGTGACTCAAAGTTCATATCAATGTGTGTGTGTGTATGTGTATGTTTGTGTTTTTGTGCGTGCATATGTTATTGTGTGTCATGTGTGTATGGGAGTGTGTGTATGTGTGTGCGAACTTGTGTGGCCATTTACATATGTTTGAGTGTCTATGTTCATCTACACATGTGCAAAAATGTGAGTGTGTCTGTGTGGGTGTTCGTGTGTGTGTGTTTCTGTGTGCACAATGGCACATGCATGTGTGTATGTGTGTTCATGTGCATGTACATATGTTCAAGTACTTGTGTGTGATTGTTCATGCATGTATGCATTTGTTTGTGTGTATGTGTGCATGTGTGTGCCTCTGTGTGTGTGCATGTATGTGTATTTGTTTTTGCACAAGTCTACACATGTGTGCGTGCATATCTGTGCACTAATTCATGTACATGTATGTGTGTGTGTGTCTGTATGTATGTGTTTATGTATGTGTGTGCATGTGTGTTCATGTTCATGTTTGTGTATGTACACGTGTGTGTATGTGTGAGTTTTTTAGCATGTGGGTACACATGCATGCGCTTGTGCGTATACCTATGTGATTGTGTGCATGGGCATATGTGTGTGTACAAATGCACATGTAAATGCATGGATGTGTGCATGTGTGTGAGTGCATGTATGGGTGTTTGTATGTATGTGTGTAATTATGTGTGTGCATACGTGTGTCCATGTGTGTGTGTGTGTTTGAATGTGTGTGTGTGTGGGTGTGTCTGTGTGTGTGTATGCATAGGTGTGTACATGTGTGTACATGTGTTTGCACGTGAATATGTGTATGTGTGTGAGTCTGAGTGCAAGTCTATGAGTGTGTATGTGCATGCATGTGTGTGCAAGTTTGTGCACATGTTAGATGTGTGTGTGTCTCTATGAGGGTCCACTTGCATGTGCATATGTGTGTGTGCATGTGTGTGTTTCACTATCTATGGCATTTGTGTGCATGTGTGTGATTATGCGTGTGTGTATGTTTGTGTGTTTGTGAATTTGTATTTGTGCTTGTGCATGTGTGCAAGAATACGTGCATGTTTGTGCATGTGGGTGCCTAAATATTTTCAAATACTTATGTCAACTTGCATTTGTGTCTGTGTGTGTATGTGCTTGCATCAATTTGTATGTGTGTATTTGCTTGCATTGATTTGTGTGTGTGTATGTTTGTTTGCTTATGCATGTCTACATGTGGGTGTACATGCATTTGTAGGTGTCTGCACTTCTATGAGCTATGCTTGTGCATGTGAGTATATGTCTTTGTGTGTACATATGAGTTGGTTCATATGCATATGAGCATGTAAGTCAGCATATGCATGGGTGAGCATGTGCATGGGTGTGTGTCTGTGTGAGCACGAGTCTCTATGTGTTTGTGCATGTGTGTGCATATGAGTGTGTGAAGATGCATGTAAGTGTGCATGTGTGCATGGGTACATATGTGCACATGCACATGGGTATCTAGGGGTGTGCACGTGTGTGTGCATGTGTGTCTATTTTTTTGTTTGTCTATGGGAATGTGTGTGTGTGCTATGTGTGCATGTATGCATGCATGTTGGTGGGTGGGTGTGTATATGTGTAAGCATGTTTGTGTGCCTTCCTGTGTGTATATGCTTGTTCATCTTTGAGAGTGTGTTGTGTGTGCATGAGAATGTGCATGTGTGTTGCTATGGGTGTGTGTGTGTGTGTGCAAGCATGCGCATGTGTGTTGGTGAATGTGTGTGTGACTATGTATGGTTGTGCATTTACGTGTGTATATATGTGTGTAACTGGGTTTGTGTCAACGTGCATGTTCATCTATGCATGCATGTGTCTTTGTGTGTTTGTGTGTGTGTGCATGTGCACATGTATATGTGGGTTTGTGTGTTTGTACACGTACTTGTTGTGTGAGTGTGCATGTATAAGACAGTGTGTGAGAGTTTGTTTGTTAATGGCATGGGTTTGTGTGTATCGACATGCCTGCATGTGTATGTGTGCATACTTGCACTTGGGAGCATACATGCATGTGTGTGTATATCTGTCTATGTGCCAGTGTTCATGTGCTTGCGTGCTTCTATGTACATGTGTGTGTGCATGTTTGTGTTCATGTGTGCATGCATATGTGAATGTGTGTGTGTATATTTGTGAGACTATGGGCACATGTGGGTATGCTTGTTTATGTGAATTTGAGTGGGCAAGTGTAACTGCTTATGCATGTGCATGTGTACAGGTGCATTTGTGTGTGTGCATGTGCATATGTGTGTTTACATTTGTGTATTCACGTGTTAGTACATGTTCATATTTTTGTTCTTGTTCGTGTTCATGTAAATATGTGTGCAAGAATCTATTTTTGTGTGTGCATGTGTTTGTGTGCATGTGCATATGTGTACGTGTCAATGCACACACAAGTGAGTAAGTGTGTGTGTGTGCATGCATTTGTGCTTGTGTGCAAATATGCATGTGCATGTGTATGTGTGTGTACATGTGTGCATGTGTACTCTAGTGTGTGTGTTTATCTAGGTGCATGCATGTGTACATATGGTACGTGTATGCAATCATGCACACATATTTGTGTGTGTATATGTGTGTGTGTTTGTAGGTGTGTATACATGTGGATATGTTCGAGTGCATGTGTATGTGTGTATGATTAAGTCTCTTTGCATGTTTGTGAGTTGTGTGTGTTGTGAGAGTCGTGTGTGCCTTATGTGCATGTGCATGCATGTGTATGCATGTGTGTAAGTGTGTGTGTGTTTGTGTGTGTGCTTGTGTGTCTATGGGTGTATTTGCATGCACATGAGTACATGTTTGTAGATGCATGTATGTGCATGTGCAGATGCACACATGTGCTTGCATATGTACATGTGTTCTTGCACGTGCACCGTTGTGTGTGTACGTGTGTGTGCTTGTGTATTCTTTTACATGAGTGTGTCAAACTATGTATGTGTGTGTATGTGTGCCAATGTGTGTAGATAGGTTTGTACATGCAGATATGCATGTGGGTGCATATGAGTGTGTTTAGGTATACAAGTCTTTTTCAATGCAAATGCTTTGTGCTAGTTTGTCCATGTCTATATGTCTTTGCCTGTGTTTTATGTGTGTGTGTGTTTGGCAGGGGGAGGGTCTATGCTTGTGAGTGTGCATGGGTGAGTACATGTTTGCTTATGTGTGTCTAGTTGTGTATATGTGTGTGTGAGGTGATTGTGTGAGCATGTGCAAGCTCATAGGTGTGTATGTGTACGTGGACATTTGCATGAGTGTGTGTGTGTGTGTGCGTGCATGTGCAGGTGTCTGGGTGTGTGTGTGTATTTGTGCATGTGCATGTGTATATATGTGTGGGGCAATTGTGTGGGCATGTGCAAGCTCATAGGTGTGCATGTGTATGTGCACATGTGCATGAGTGTGTGTGTGTGCATGTGCATGTGTCTGGGTGTGTGTGTATTTGTACATGTGCATGTGTATCTACGTCAGAGCAAATATATGTGTATTTGTGAGTGTGTGCTTATGTTTTCTTTGCATGTACGTGTTTGTGCATGTTTGTGTGTGTTTTGTTGTATATGTCTGTGTGTGTTTATGCATGTGTGGGCACATATGTGTTTGTATGCACATACATATGTGAGTGCATCTCTATGTGTGTGAGTGTGTGTGTTTTTGTGCATGTGTTTGTGGGTTTATGTGTGTGTACTTATACAAATGTGTGATTGTGTTCATGTGTGTGCTTGTGTAAGTGTATGTATGTGTGTTTATATGCATGTGTGTGTGTGTGCATGGGTGGGTGTGTGTGCCTGAGTACGTGCATGTGTTTGAGTGCATGTGCATGTGCACATATGTTTGTGTGTTTGTGTGTGCTTGTGTGCGTGTGCATGTGTGTTTGCAAGTGGGCAAATATGTGTGCATGGATGCATGTGTGTGTTCATGTGTATGTGTTTGTGCAAGTGTGCGATTGTGCATGTTTGCTACATGTGTACACACATGTACCTACATGCATGTGTATGCATGTTTGTTCATATGCATGTGTTTGTGATTGTGTCTGCTTATGTGTGTGCGTGTGTGCTTGTGCGTCTGCATGTGTGTGTGTAAGTGCTAGTGGACGTGCATGCAAGTGTATGCATATGTGTGTGCATGTGCATGTGTTTGTCCATATGCGTTGGCATGTGCTTGTGTGTGTTGGTCTGTGTTTTTTTTCATGTGTGCATATGAGAGTTATTGTGCATATGACTATGTATTTTTGTGTATGTGCACTTAAGTCAATATGTGTGTCTATGCATTTTTGTATTCTTGTACATGTGCATGTGTGTATGTAGTGTGCATGTGTGTATGCAGGTGTTTGTGTGCATGTGTATATGTGCATGTCTGTGTACATAGGTATGAGTGTGAAGGTGTGTTTTGTGTGTGCGTTTGTGCATTTTTCTTTATGTGTGTGTGTGTGTACTTGTGTGTTCATGTGTGCTTTTGTGTGTTCATGTTTGTTTGCATGTGTGTGCAAGTTTTGAGTGTTTGTATGCATGTGCATGTTCATGTGTGTGCATGTGTTTATTCTTATTCATTTGTGTGTGTGTGTGTGTGTGTGTATGTGTATGCATTCATCTTTGTGTTTATATTCATATTATTTGGTGTGTCTTCATGCGTGCAGGAATGCATCCATGTTGGTGCGTGTGTGTCTCTTGGTGTATGTGTCTATGGATGCACATATGTATATGCATTTGGGTGTGCATGTTGGTTTGTTGGTGTGAGTTCTTGTGTATGCATGTGTATGTGTTTGTGGTCATGTGTGTGTAGGTATGTTTGTGTACGTGAATGTGCATGTGTGTGTGTGTGTTCATGTGCACTTGTGCATGCATATGCATGTGTGCATGTCTGTGTGTGTCTATAAGACTTTATGTGTGCATGTCTACAAGACTATGTATGTGCATGTGCATGTGTGTGTACATCTGTGTGTGCATGAATGTGCGTGTACTTGAGCATGCACATGTGTACTCTCGAGTGTATAGTTGTGCATGTGTGTGGGTGTGTGTGTGTGCACATTTGTTTGTGTGTGTATGTATGTGTACTATTGAGTATGTGTGTGTGCACTTATGTGCACATGTTTTCTTACGAGTGTGGGAGTGTGGGTGCATGTGAATGCACAAGCATGTGTACACGTGTATGTGTGTGTGGCTAGGTGTCTATATGTATATGTGTATGTGCACGTGTGTACATATATGTATGTTTGGTTGCATATGCACGTGTGTGTGTGTACGTGTGGTTTTGTGCTTGTGTGTATGCATTTGTCTTGGTGTGTTGTGCGTGCACTTGTGCATGTGTGAGAGTGTATAAGTGTGTGAGTATAGATGTGGGTATATATTTATGCATGTGCATTTATGTGTGTGAATGCATGCGCATGTGTTTGTGTGTCTATGTGTGTGTCTGTTCTTGTGATTGTGCATGTATGTGTGTCTTCATTAGCATGTATATGTGCATTTGTATGCTTATGTGTGTGTATGTGTACATCTATGTGCATGTGTGTTTTTGTGTGTGCGCTAGTGCGGGTGCATATGAAGGTGAAACGCATGCACGCGTGTATGTGCGTGTTTGTGTGCATACTTGTATGTGTTCATTTGCGAGTGCAAGTTTGTGTATGCATGTGCACATATATGTATGTTTGTGTGCATGTGCACATGTGTGTGTGTACGTGTGTGCATTGTGTGTACATGTGTGCATTTGTGTGTATGTACATGTGTGCACATACAAGTGTATGCATTTTTGTGCATTATGTGCATTTGTGTACGAGTGTGTGCATGTGTACGTGTGTGTGTTTGGGTGTGGGTATGTGTTTTTGCATGTGCAACCATGTGTGTGTATGCATATTTATATTCATGTGCATGTGTGCATGTGTGTGTCTACATATGATTGTGCATATGTGTGTTAGCATGCGATAATGCATATGGACACCTATGTGCAGCCATTGTTATGTTTGTGTGACTACACAGTGCATGTGTATGTGTGTGTGTATCTGTGCTTGCATGTGTGTGTTTATGTATGTGTGTGTGCATATGTGTATGTATATGTAAGTGCACGTGTGTGTGGTTGTGTGTGTGCATGTGGGTGCATGTAAGTAGGTGTGGTTATATGTTTGTTTTTATGTGCATGTGCTTTTGTGCATGTATTCCATGCATATGTTTTTCCACATGTGTTTTATGTGTGTGTGTGCATAAGAATGTGTGTACATCTGTTTGTGTGTGTTTGTATGTGCCATTGTGTGTGTATGTGTGTATCTGTGCTTGTGTGTGTGTGTGTAAGTGCATGCGTGTGAGCAAGTGTGTATGAGTGGTAGATTGTTGGTGTTTGCGTACTTGTTTGTGTGTGGGTGTGTCTATGCTTGTGTGTGTAGCATGTGTACATGAGAGTTGGTGAGCATGTGCATTAGTGTTCCTATGTGTGAGTATATATGCATATACATGTGCTTGTGTGTTTGGGTGCATTTGTGTGTGCATGCTTTTGTGAATGTGTGTGTAAGTGTGTGGATCTATGTGTGCATGTATGCGTATGAGGGTGGGTGGGTGTGTTTTTGCATGTGTGTATGCTAGTGCATATGCATGTTTGTTCATCCATGCGTGCAAGCACATTGATGCGTATGCATGTATGTGTGTGTGTTTGTGTGCATATCAGTGTGTGTCTTTGTGCATATGCACGTGTAAGTGTGCATGCACTTGCATGTACGCATGGCATGTGCTTGTGTGTGTGAATGTGCATGTAGACGAAGTGTGTGTGCATTAGTATGTATGAGTCCACATGTGCATGTACATGTGTGCATGTGTGTGTATACAGGTATGTTCATATCTATGTGCATGTATGTGTGGGTGTGTATGCAAGTGTGTGTGCATGTTTATGAGCCTTTGTGTATGTGTGTATGCCTGTGCATGTGCATGTGCATGTAAATTTGTGTTGATGCAAAAACATTTGTGTTCTTATTCTTGTGCATGTGTGCATGTGTGTGTACAAGTGCATGTCCATGCTGGTTTGTGCATGCATGCATCTTTATGTGTGTGTGAATGTCTGCATATGTTTATGTGTGAGTGTGTGCATGCTAGTGTCTATGCATGGGCATCTATTTATACCTGTGCATGGGAGTGTGTGTGTGTATGTGCATCCATACATCTATAGTGTGTGAGTATGTGCATGTATATGTGTATATTTGAGTGCATGTGTGCAAGTGTGTGCATATAAGTGTGTGTATTTGTGTATGTGTGCCTATGTGAAGTTTGTACATGTTTGTGTGTATGTGTGTGCAAGTCTATGAGCTTGTGTGCGTGTGTATGTGTTCCTATACATATAAGTGTGCTTGCATATGCATGTGCATGTGTTTGTATTAAAGCCCATGCATGTGCATGTGCATTTTTGTTCACATTAGTGTAGGTGTCTATACTTCGGTTCTTGTATATGTGCATGTGCTTGTGCATTAGCATGTGTGTTTATATGTGTGCATCTTTGCATATGTCTTCGTGTGTTTGCACATGCATATGTGTGCATGCCAGTGCGTGTGTTGTGTGGTTAGGTGTGTGTGTGTGTGTTTATGCATGGGCATGTGTGTGTGTCTATGTGTAAGCATATGTTTGTGTGCACTAATGTAGGTATGTGTGTGTGGATGCATCTTTGTGTTCGTGTTCATGTGTGTTTGTGTGTGTATACAAGTGTGTGTATGCGGGTGTGTCAAAGTGTGAATGTGTGTGCATGTGTTTGTGTGTCCAAGTGGGTGCATGGGCATGTGTGCTTGTGTATGTATGTGTATTAGTTGTGGGTGTGTGAGTGCATGTGTATCCATCTACAAATGTGCATACATATGTCGGTGAGCCGATATATGAGCAAGTTTGCATGCCTATGTTTGCATTTGTGTGCCCATGCATAAGTGTGTGCAATAATGTGATTGTACTTGTGCATGCATGTGTGTTTATTTGTGTGTGCATAATCATGTGCATGTGTGCATGTGTGTGTGGATGCGTGTGTGTGTGCAAGTCTATTTACAAGTGTAAGCGTGCAAATGTATATGCAAGTGTGCATGTTTGTGTGGGCATCTGTGTGCACATGTGTTATATGTATGTGTGAGTATATGTGCATGCGTGTGTGCTTGTCATGAGAGTATGCAAGCATGCACATCCATATGTGTGTGGGTGTGTGTGTGTGTGCAAGTGCTAGCATGTGTGTGTGTATGAGTTGGAGTGTAGGTGTTTGCATTTGATGGGTATATGTATTTGTGTGTGTGTGTGTTGTGTTAGTATGTCTACATGCATGTGCGTGTATGCACATGTGTGTGTATGGGTATATGCATGTGGATGTGTGTGTGTCTATGTGTGTGTGTATACCACTATTTGTGCAAGCATGTGCATGCGTGTGCATGCATGTGCGTGTGCATGTGTTCATGTGAGCATACAGTGTGTGTGTGTGTGTGTATACATGTATGTGTGTATGCTTTCATGTGTGTGTTTGTGTGCATCTGTATGCATGTGTGTATGTGTGTGTCTGTTTATGTGTGTAGTTATTATTTCATGCAATTATGTGCATGTGGGTGTGTGCAAGAGTGTGTAGGTGTGCATTTGTTTGCATGTACATGTGCTTTCATGCATTTTTGTCTATGCATGCTTGTTTGTGCATGTGTTTTATGTGTGTGTGTGTGTGCATGTGTGTGTGTGAATATGAGTGTGTTGTTCATGCATGAGTGTCTGTGCATGTGTGTGTCTATGTATGTGTGTGTAATCATGTGTTCATGCAATTTTGTGTATGTGGATGTGTGCAAGAGTGTGTAGGTGTGCATTTGTTTGCATGTACATTGTTTTCATGCATTTCTATCTGGGCACGCTTGTTTGTGCATGTGTTTTATGTGTGTATGTGTGTGTGCATAAGAGTGTGTCGTTCATGTGTGTGTGTTTGGGTGCTTGTGTTTGTGCATGGGAGCATATAGGTGTGCTAGTGTGTTTGCATGGGTGAGTGGTTATGTGTGTGGGTGTACTTGTGCTTGTGTATGGGTGTGTGTGTGCTTGTATGATTTGCTTATATGCATTTGTGTAAGTGAGCATGTGTATGCATGTTCTTGTATATGAGTGTTTATGCTTGAACATTCACGTGTGTGTTTGGGAGCATTTGTGTGCATGTTTTTGTCTATGTGTGTGTATGTATATGAGCGTGTGCATCTATATGCATCTGTGTGTGGGGGGGGTGTGAGTATGCCAGTTTGAGTGCACATGTCTGTTTGTGTGTACATGCAGGCACGTGCATGGATGTACTTGTATGCCTATGTGTACATGTGTGTGATTATGCACATATATGTGTGCATATGTTATTCTATGTGTCTATACATGTTAGTGTGTGTGTGTGTGTGTATGTGTATGTGTGTGTGTGTACCATGTGTGTGTGCATGAGTTTTTTTGTGTGAGTGTTTATGTGTGTGTACTTGCATGTGAATGTTTGTGTGCATGCATGTGCATGTTTGTGTGCACATGTTTGTGCAAGTATAGATTTATGTTGGTGAGCCTTTGTATATGTGTGTGTTCTTGTGCATGTGAGTGTGCATTTTTTGTGTATGAGCATATGTGTTTGTTTGGATTGTGCACGTGTGCATGGGTGTATGCGTGTATGTGTGTATGAGCAAGTCAATGTGCTTGCATGTTTTGTGTGCGCATGTGCTTTTATGTGTGTGTTCAGGTGTGCATGTGTTTATAGGTGAGTGTGTGCATATGGTGCCAATGCATGTATGTTAATTTGTGCCTATGCATGGGCATGAGTTTGTGTTGGTTTGTGCATACATGTGTGCTCTATGCATGTCTTCATGTCTGTGCACATTTGTATTCATGTATGCGGTTGTGTCCATTTGTGTGTGTACATTTGTTTACGTGTGTGTGTGTGTGTGTGCAAGTCATTGAGCTTGTGTGTGTCTATACATATGTGTATGTATTAGTATTATTGTGCGTGTCTGTGCCGAGGTGCTTATGTGTGTGTGTGTGCATGTGCAAGTGTGCATGTTCATGTGTGTGTGCATATATGCATGTGCAAGCACGTGTGTGTATATGTGAGTTGTCATGTGTGTGTCTTTGCATGGACATGTGTGTGTGGTGGTGCATGGGCATGTCTTTATGAGTGTATATGTGTGCATGCATGCTGCGTGTGGGTACATGTGTGCATGTTTATGGGCATGCATGTGTTGTGTGTGTGTGTGTTTGTGGATACATAGGTGTAATGCATATGAGCAGGCATGTCTGTGTGCATGTGTTTATGTGTGCATGTGTATTTTGGTAAGTGGGTGTGCACATGTGTGTGTGTGTGTGCATGTGCAACACATGTATCTATGTGTGCATATACATGTGTGTTTATTTGTTTGCATGTGCATATGTGTGTGTGTGTGCCTATATGTATTTTATGGGTGGGTGCATGTGTTTGTGTATAATGTGTTTGTATATTTGCATGCATGTGCTTGTAGGCATGATTATGTGTGTGTGGTCATGTGTATACATGTAAATGAGTGAGAATGTGGTTGCCTTTGTTTGTGCATTTGTGCATCTATATGTGTAGGCATGCATGCTTCTTTGTTTTTATCCATGTGTGTGTGTGTGTGCATGCATATGTGCTTGTGTTTGTGCAAATACATATGTATGTGTGTTTGTGAGATTGTGCATGTATGCCAGACTATTCAATTAGGTGTGTTGGTGTATGTGTGTGTGTGCATTTATGTGGTTGTGAGTGTGTGCATGTGTGCATGTGCATATGTGTGTGTGTTAGCATGATTGTGTGTATGTGTGTCATATGCATATAGGTGTATATCTATGTGCATATGTGTGTGCATGTATTTGTGTGCATATTTGTATGTTTGTGCATTTGTGTGTGCCTATGTGTGTGTGCATATGTGTGTACTTATGCGTGTGTGTGTGCAATTGCATTCACTTTTGTGTGCTTGGATACAAACTTGGGTGTGCATGTGTAGGTGTAGGTGCATGTGTGTTTGTGTTCGTGTGTGTATGCATGCATGTGGGCATGTATGTGGGTGTTTGTGTGTGCGTGTGTATGCGCATGAGCATGTGACTATGAGCATTTTTGCATGTGTGTGTGTGTGCATACATGCATGTGTGTGTGTAAGTACATTTGAATCTTTGGCTACTTATGTGTGTGTGTGCATGTGCTGGTTTGCAAGTGTGCATTTGTGTTTGTGTATGTATGGTTGTGCTTGTGTGTGTATGTGCAGTTACGAGCATGTGTGCACTGGTAGGAGTGGGTGTCGATGTGGATTTGTGTGTATGTGTACGTGTGTCTGTGCATGCATGTTCATATTTTTGTGTTCATGTAAGTGCATTTACATGTGTATCCATGTGAGCTTGTGTCTGTGTGTGAGCATGTGTCTGTGTGCATGCATGTGTGCATGTTTGCATGTACGTGTGTAAGCATGTTCTTGTGTGTGCATGTGGATGTGTGTGTGTATGCTTGTGTGTGTTTGCATATTTTTGCTCATATGCATGTGTGTGTGTTAATGTGTTTATGTGAGCGTGTGTATGTGTGTCCTTGTGTGTTTTTGTGCATGCATGTGCGTTGTATGTGTGTGAATGTTTGTGTGTATATGTGTGCATTTGTGTGGAAGGGCCTATGTGAGTGCATGGGATTATGTGCATGTTTGTGTGTACATGTGTGCATGTGTGATAGTGAGTGTTTATGCATGCTTGTGCTTGTGCATGCACACAAGTTTTCAAATGTGAATATGTGTGCGTGTTATTTCGCATATGTGCAGATGCATGTCAATGCATATGTGTGTGGCTATGCACATGCATGTGTGTATGTTTGTCTGTGTGTCATCGTGTATGTGTATATGTGTATGCATGTGTGTTTGTATATGTGTGCATGTGCATGCATGATTTTGTGCATGTGCTTGCATGCTCGTGTGCATTTGGGTGTGTTTTCATGTGTGTCTATATGTGTGCTTGTGTGCATATAAGTGTGTGTGTGCATATATGTGTGTGTGTACATATATATGTGTATGTTTGTGTGCATATACACACACACATGCATACACATACACACATATGCTCAACCACAAGCGCTCTCATGCACACACACACTCATGCATAGATAGACACATGCACATAGGCATGCACACATGCACATACTCATACATACACACCTACATGCTCACATGCATATGCACATATACATAAACACATGAACAAATGCATACACACAAACACATATGCACACATACATGCATGTGTATGCATATATGTACATGTGTGTGTGCATGTGTGTATGTGTATGTGAGCTTGTGTATGCATGTGTGTGTGAGTATATGTGTGTGTGTGTGCATGTGTGTGTCTACATTGGTGTGTGTATGTGCATGTGTGTGAGTATATGTGTATGTGTGTGAGTGTTTGTATGTGTGTGAGTGTATGTGTATGGGTGTGTGTGTGTGTGTTCATGTGTGTGTACTTTTGTGTGTGTATGTGAATGTGTGCATGCATGAGTTTGGTCATGCATGTATATGAATGTGTGTGCATGTGTATGTGTATATGTGTGTGCTTGCATTAGTGTACTTGTATGAATGTGCATGTGTGTGTATGCATGTGCACATGTGTGTGTGTGTACAGGTGTGTGTGTGCCTGCATGTTTCTATGGGTATGCATGTGTGCATGTCTTTTTGCATGTGTGTGTGCAAGCGGGTTTGCATATATAGGTGTGTGTGTGTGTGTATATGTGTATTTGTGTGTTTTTAGTTTTATTCTTGCGTGCTTATGAGCATGTGAATAGTGCTTGTGTGTGACTGTGTGTGTGTGTGTGTGTGGGTATGTGTATGTTTTTGTGTGTGTGCATGCATGTGTTAGTGTGTTTGTGTGTATGTGTGTGTATAGGAATGTATCTATGTGTATGTATGTGAATACATGTGTTTGTGCATGTGTGCATTGTGAGTGCATGTGCTCAGGTGTTTGGGTGTGTTTGGCATGTGCCTTCATGTATGTACATGTGTGTCTATGCGTCTATGTATGCTTCTATGTGTTTGCATGTGTGTGTGTATGCATGTTATTATGTGTGTGTGTGTGCATGCACATGTGTGTAGGTACTTGTGTGAGCGTGTGTTAGTGCATTTGAAGCTATGCATGTGCATGTGTCAACATGTGTGTGTGGGTGTGTGTCTACATGTATATGTGTGTGTGCTTGCATGTGTATTTGGCTGTGTGTGCATGTGTGCAAGTGTGTGTAGGGGGTGTTTATTAATTTGCATGTGTGCATCTATGTTCAAGCATGTGTGTATACATGTGACTATGCACACACGCGCATGTGTGTTTGCGTGAGTATGCATGTCTATGTGTATGTGTATGTGTATATGTTTGTGCATATGTGCGTTAGTACATTCGGGTGCATGCATGTGTGTGAGTGTGTGCATATATGTTGTATGTGTATATGTGTGCACTTCATTATGTGTGTGTGAGTGAGTGTGTTTGTGCTTTTACATTTGTATGCATGTGTCTACATATATATGTGCATGTGTGTGCAATAATTTGCTTATGCATATGTATGTGTGTGTGTGCATATGCATGTGTGTGTGTTTGCATGAGAGTACATGTATGAGTGTACATGTGTGTATATGCATGTTTGCATGTGTGTGTGTGCTTATGTGCTTCTATGGGTGTGCATGTATGCATGTGTTTTTGCACATGAGTGTGTAGGTGGGTTTGTGTATATGGGTGTGTGTATGTGTATTTATCTATATGTGTGGTTGCATTCTTGTGTGCATATGTGCATGCATTCATGTGCATCTATATGTATGTGGGTGTACGTGTATGTGTGTTCCAGTGTTATGTACATGCGTGTGTATATGCGTTAGTGTATGTGTGCACGTGTGTGTGTGTGTGTTTGTTGGTGTGTATGTGTGTGTGTGTATACATGTGAATGTATGTATGTGTGTGTGTTATGGATGTGCATGTTCATGTGTGCAGGTGTGTGGCATGTGCCTACATGTATGTACACATGTGTGTGTGTGTATACTTCTATGAGTTTGCATGTGTGTGTGTATGTGTGTGCATGTGCATGCATATTCTTATGTTTGTGTATATATGCATTTGTGCAGGTGCATGTGTGTATGTCTACCTATTCATGTGCATGTGTCTACGTGTGTGTGTGTGTGGGTGTGTGTCTAAGTGTATGTATTTGTGTTTTTGCATGTGTGCTTGTATGTATATTTGAGTATAAGTGTGTCAGTGTGCATGTGTATGCACATGTGTACTTGTCTGTGAGCCTATGTGCCAGCATGTGTGTGTGTGTGTGTTTGCATGTGCACACGTGTGTGTGCTTGTGCACATGTGTGTTTGTGTTTTTATGTATCCATGTGCATGTGTGTATTTTCATGTGTATACATGTGTATGTCTTTATGAATGTGTGTGTGTGCATACACATATGCGTGTGTTTTTGTGCATGCACATGTGTGTGCATTTGTGTATGTGAGTGCATGCATGTGCATGTGAATGTGTTTGTTTTGCGTGTGTGTGTGTGCATGCTTGTGCATGCGAGTTTGTGTGTGTGTATATTCCTGTGTGGTTGTGGATGTGTGTGCACATACATGTTGTGAGCATACATGTGTGTATGTATCTGTGTTTGTATGCTTGCATGTATGCATTTATATGTGCATGTGTATGTTTACATGTGTGTGTGTGTTGGTGTACATGTATGTGCAAGTTTACATGTGATTCTATTTGTGCATGTACAAGTGTGTGCATATGTGTTCATGTGTGTGAGAACATGTGCATGATTGTGCACAAGAGCATGTTTGTCCACATGTGTGTAAGCATGTGCAAGTGTTAACACATGCATGTGTGTGTACATGTTTGTGTTCATGCACACACATGTGTATGTGTGTGTTGGCACGTGTGTGTATGTATGAGCATGTGTGTGTGTATGTTCATCTGAATGTCTCTGTGTGTGCTTGTTTATGACCCTATATCTGTGTGTTAGCTTGTGTATGTGTGTACATGCATATGCATGTGCATATATGTCTTTCTATGTGTGTGTACATGTATGCATGAATGTGTGTGGATGTGTGTGCATGTGCACGTGCACGTGTTCTTGTGTTTGAGAGTTCATCTATGCATGTGTGTATGTGTATGCATATGCATTTTTATATGTGTGCATTTGTCTATGTATGCATTTGTGGTTGGTTGTGTGTGTGCATATAAGTGTCTGTGCATGGGCATCTATGTGTGTTTATGCATAGGCATGTGCATGTGTGTAGGTTTTTGAGTGTGGTAGGTAGGTACGTGCCTATGTGTGCGTGTTTGTGCCAAAGTGTGTAGGTGTGTGAGTGTATGCGTGTGTACATGTGTGTGTGCATGTGCGCTTATGTACATATGTGTGTGTGTGTGTGTGTATGCACGTGTTTATTCATGTCTGTGAGCTTGTATGTGTGTACTTATATATATGAGTGTATCTATACATATGAGGGTGCATATCTATGCATACATGTGCACATGTGTTCATATTAGTGTGCGTGGATGCTTACGTGTTTGTGTGCGTATGTGTGTACATGTGCTTGTGTGTGTGTGTGTCTGTGCTTTTGTGTATGTGTGTGTGTTTTCGTGCATGCATGTTCAAATGTGTACGTGTGTGTATATATGTGTGTATGTGCTTTGAGTGCGCATGCATTCATCTATGCATAGGTATGTGTGTGTCTGTGTGAATGTATGCGAGTGTGTTGTATGGGTTTATGCGTGTGTGTGTGCATATTTGTGTGAGTTTCTTCATGTGTTTACATGTCTTTGTGCTAGTATGAGTGCATGTGGGTGCATCTTTAGGTATGTCTATGTGTTTGCATGTGCATGTGCATGTGTGTTTTCAAATGTCAATGTGTGTGTGTGTATGTGTATGCAAGTTTGCGAGTGTGCGTGTGTCTTTGTATGTGCATGATTTTTTGCACATGCCTATATGCGTGTGATGATGTGCATGCCTATGCTTATGTGGTGTTGACGTGCATGTACGTATGTGTACATGTGCATGCATGAATGTGTTCTTACATGTGTGGTGTATGTATGTGAGTGTGTGTTGGTATATATATATATATTTATATTTTGTGTGTGTATGTGTGTGGACCAGTGTTCTTGTGTATGTGTGAGTCGGTGCGTATTGTGCATGTCAGCAAGCATGGGTCTTTACGTGCGTGTGGGTGTGTGCATATGCATGTGTGTACAAGTGTGCATGTGTCTATATGTGCATGCATGTGTGTGAATGTTTGTATGTATGTGTGCACATGTGTGTGTGTTGGAGTGTGTTTGTATTTGTGTGTGCAAATGCGAATGTGTGCATGGGATTGTGAGTACTATATGTGCATGTGTGATTTTGTACATATAGGAATGTGTGCCTACATATGCAAGCATAAGTATGTGTGTACATATGTATGTGCGTGTGTGAGTGTGTATGTGTGTGTGAGTGCATGTTTGATTTTATGTTTGTGTGCATGCATGCATATGTGTATATGTGTGTGTATGTGTGTGTGTATGTCCTTGAGTGTGCTTATGTGCTTATGTGTGGGTGTGCATGCATATGCATATTGCTCATGCGTGTGTCTGCATGTCAATTTGTTTGTATGTGTATGTCCTTATGTGTGTGTGTGGTTGTGCATGTGCATATGAGTATGTGCATGAGCCTATGCATATGTGAGTTTTTGAATGTTCGTGTGCATGTGTGTGCATTTGTGCTTGTGTGTGTTAGTAAGAGCTTGTATGTGAGTATGCATGTGTGTGTGTGCCTATATGTGTGTGTCCATGTGTGCTTGTGCATGTGCATGTCCATATGAGGATGTGTTCATCTACATGCGTGTGTGTGTACGCATGTGTGTGAGTGTGCATGTGCATGTGCATTTGTGTGCATGTGCATTTGTGTGCATGTGTGCATGCATGTAGGCATGTGTGCATGCTTGTGGATGTGTGTGCTTGCATGTATTTGTACATGTGTATGCATGTGTGTATGTGTGTGTGCATGTGTGCTTGTACATGCAAGTGCAAACTTGCATGAGTGCGTGTGTGTGAGTGTGTGCATGCATAGGTGTCTGTGTCTACATGTGCACATGCATGTGATTGTGTCAACGGCCTTGTATGTATCTACATGTGCTTGTGTGAGTGTGTGTGTGTTCATGCATGCTTATGTATTTGTGCATATGTGTATGTATGTGTGTCTATGTGTGAATGTGTTTATGAGTGATGTGCTTATTTGTGCATGTGTTTATGTTTGTGTTTTTTGTGTGCATGCGTATGTGCATGTCTATGTGCATATGCATGGACATGTGTGTTCATGCAAGTGTCCATGCAAGTTTTTTAAAGCATGCAAGCTTGAGTGTGTGCATGTGCACATGCATGTGTGTGTTTGCATATGCATGCATGAGTAAGTTTGTGTGTGTGTAATAACCAATGTATGTGTGTGTCTATTTGTGTGTATTTTCTTAAGTGTGTATGCAAGTGTTTGTGTCCATGTGTGTGCAAGTGTGATTGTATATGTATATTTGTGTTTGTGTGTCTATGTGTTTTGCATTCATGTGTGTCTTTGTGTGCATGTGCATGTATGTGTGTATGTGTGCACGTGTGTGCACGTGATTATTTACATGGATATGTGTGCATGTCTGCATGTGTGCTTGAATGTGTTAGTGCATCTATGTGCTTATGTCTTTGCATGTTTGTTTTTATGTGGTGTGTGTGTGTGAGTGCATGTACGTAGGTGCATGTGCATGTGTGTGTCTTTTTGTGTGCTTCTACATGTGTGTGTGTCTACATGTGTATTTTTGAATGTGTGTGCATGAGGATGTGTGCATGATTGTATTTACTCCTTGCATTTGTCTTGTGTGTGTGCATGTGTGTGCACATTTGTATGTGTGCATGTGTGTGTGTGCCTATGTAACTACGTGTTTGCATATGTGTGTGCACGAAGGCATGTTTGTGTGCCTTTGTGTGCTCATGTGTGTGCTTGTGAGTATGTAAATGTGTGGGTGCATGGGGATGTGTTCATGTGCATGTGTGTATGCATATGTGTGTGCGTGTGTGTGCATTTGTGTGTACCTGTGTCTGTAGATCTGTGTTTGTCTACAAGGGTGTTCATGCGTGTGTTTTCCTTTGTGAGTGCATTGAGATCTACATGTGTGTGGGTATTTGTGGATGTGTGTTTGCATGGATTTATGTGTGCATGCTTGTATGTATGTGTGTACAGGTTGTTTGCATGTGCGATACCCATATGTGTGGCTGCGTGTGCATGCATTTATGCGTAGATGTTTGCATGCCTATGTGCATGTGTGTGTGTGTGATTATATGTGTGGGTGGGTATGTCTTCATTCGTGGAATGGTATTACACAAGTGCATACATTAGTGTGTTTGTGTATGTGCATGCATGCATGCATGATGCACAAGTGTGTGTATGCATGCACGTGCCTCTATTTGTGCATTTGTGCTTGCATGCATGCATAAGCATGTCCATGTGTACATTTTTTTGTGTGCATGTGCATGTGTGTGTCTGTGCATGTGTATGTGTGTATGCTTGTACATGTATGTGTGTATTCATGTGCATCTGTATATGAGTGTGTGTGTGTGTGCGTATGTGTGTGCATGCATGAGTGTTTGTGTGTGCATGTGTATTCTTGTGTGTGAGCTTTTGTGTGTGTGTGTGTGTAACTAGGTAGGTGCATGTGTGTGTCCATGTTTGTGCATGTATGTGTCTGTTCATATGCATATGTTTTGTGGTTATACATGTATGTGTATATGAATGTGCATGTTTGTTAGTAGATGTGCATGTATGTTTGTGCATGTGTGTATGCATGTGTCTATGTGTGAGCTTTTATTTTTGTGTTTGCATTGATATGCATGTGTGATGTTCTTGAATGTGTATGTATGTATGTAACTATGTATGTGTATTTGAGTGTGTGTGTGTGTGTGTGTGCATGTGGTTGTGCATTTATAAGCATGTTTGTGTGTGCATGTGTGTATGCATGTTTGAGCATGTGAGGATGTGTGTATATAGTTGTGCATTTGTATGTGTGTATGTGTGTGCATGTGCTTGTGAGTGCATATGCATGTCCATTTACGTGCGTATGCATATGTGTCAATTTTTGTGAGCCAGTACATGTGTGCATGTGTTTATGCATGTGCATGCATGCATGTGTATATGTGTCTTTGTGTACATGCATGTGTGTTTTTTTGTGTTTGTGCATGAGTCCATGTGGATGTGTGTGTGTGTTCATACATGTGTGTGTTCATGTGTGTGGGTGCATGCATATGTGTAATTGTGTATATGTGTACATGTGTTTGTGTGTGGGTGTGTCCATGCATGTGTGGTGCCCATGCATTTGTGTGTGCATATGCATATGAGTTTTCCTTTGAGTGTGTCTATTTGTTTTTATGTGTGTGCATGTGCTATGTGTTTTTTTAGTGTGTGTGTGTGTGCATGTGTGTGAGAGTATGTGTGAGTGCAAGTGGTGCTATGAGTGCTTATTCATGTGCATTTGTGTGTGTGTGAGTATGTGCATGCAAATGTATGTGTTTTAGAGTGTTTATGCATGTACATGTGCACACATTTTTTTCTAATGTACCATTCAATGTGTGCAAATGTGTGCATGTGTAGGCACACGTATCATTGTGGTTGTGCTTGTGAATGTATGCGTGTGAGTAAGTTTATGTTTTTCCCATATGTATGAGAGTTCATTCATGTATGTGTGCTAATGTGCAGGTATGCATGTGTATGTCAATGTATATGTGCATGTGGGTGCATGCATATGTGTATGTATGTGTGTGTTCATATGCATGTGTACATGAGTGTATCTATGCATGAATGTGTGTATGCATATCTACATGTGTGTGCATGTTAGTTCTTATGTTCATGTGTGTGTGCTTATGTGCATATGTGTGTGTGCATGCATGCATGTATAATATCTCTATCTATTTGTGAGTGTGTGCACATGTACTTGTGTGTTTGTATGTTCTTGTGTGTGTGTGGTCATGTGCTTGTGTGCATGTGATCATGCATGTGTTCAGATATGTGTGCATTTGTGCATACATGTGTACAAGTGTGTATAGGTGGGGTTGTGTGTTATGTGTGTGAATGTGTGTGCTCGTGTTCATCTAATTGTGTGTACATGTGAGCCTTTGTGTGAGTTTTGGTGTGTGTGCGCTCATTCAAGTGTGCATGTGTGTGTGTGGTTCCACATGTGTGTGTGTGCAGGTATAGTGTGAGCATATGCATTTGTATACATGCTTATGTGTGTGCATGTTAACATATGTATATGAGCATGTGTTTGTGCCTATTTATGAGTGCTTGCATGTGTGTGTATGTCTTTGTTTGTTTACTTGTGTGCATGTCTACTTGTTTTGATATAGTGTGTGTGTGTGTGTGTGTGCATGTGCATGTGTATAAGTTGCATGTTTATGTATGCATGTGCATATGTGTTTGTGTTTGCATACAATTGCCTATGTTCAAGTTCTGAGTGTTTGTGTGTGTGCATGCAGGTTGTGCACATGTGCATGCACATTACTGTGCATGTGTTTGTGTATGCACATGTGCCTATGTGGATATGTGAGTGGGTGTATTTTTGCATGCATGTCTGTGTGAGTGTATGTGCATGAGAGTGTATTTTTGTGTGCAAGTGCATGTGTGATCATGCCTATACTTCAGCTTATGTGTTGCATGTTTTTTTTATGTGTGCATATATGTCTCTGTATACGTGTGTGTGTGTGCTTGTGTACCTATGTGTCGTGTGTTGTGTGTGTGTTTCTGTCTATGTATAATGTTTTTAATTAGAATTAATTTATCAAATTTGTAATGTAAAATACCTGATTTTAGTTATTAAATTTAAGAACATAATCCATTTTCCCTCCAACATATTTTGGATAATTGAGGTATTATTTTAATTCATATAAGGTATTTTTCCAAAGGAGATAAATCCTCAAAATGAAATAATAGAAAGAGGCTATTATGACCTTTCAATGAAGTAAACTAGGTAATAAAATGAAATAATTTGATAACACAAAATGTAAATTACTACACATAACAGCCTTTTGCTTAAATGAAACTTAATGAACCACAAGTTTTTTAATTAAATGAATCATAATTAAAGAAAATTAAGAACTTAGTATATTTGAGAAAAAAAGTAGAGATCATTAATGTGACAATTGAAAAGTGCATCCCAAAAAAGAGTTAATGAGCATCGAGCAGTAAATGTTTGAATATGATGACTTGAAAATTTTTCTTCAGATTCTATAAAAAAATTTATTAGTTTATCTTTTTGAAGAATTTACCTATTTATAAATTTTTTCTAATAACTAAAAACACTTCTCAAATTGACCAGCTACTCAATAATTTTTTATTTAAAAAAATGCACCACACTTTCTAATTAATAAATTAAAAAAGCCATAATAACTTCATGACTCACTCCATTGGAGCTACTCAACCGGAAGGCCCTTGGACCATTCCATAATGAAAACTTCTCAATTAGATCAATTATAATAAAATGTGCTATTTAAAAATTATGATTTGATATAGACCATTACATCTGAATCATAATCTGATTATTAGATTTTGATCTTACATCTTGATAAATCATGGATTCTGAGACCCCAAAATTACATGATTATACACAAGATCAAAATAGGCATCTTTAAAAGGTGGATGAGATTAGAATCATTAGATCAAGTAATTGTCAAAATGGATAGCAAAAATAACTCCTACAATTTTTAGGACAATTATGTGAAATAGATATAAGTTTTAATCCCAAATTGAATAAATGATGGATTATCATCACTTTATTAGAGTTTTCTTAGATTACATATTTTGCATATCTTTTCGAGTTGCCTGCCCTATGCTTTGCCCTAAATTTAAGTTATGCTTGGACTATTAATTTATGAATTGAACTAAAATTGTTCGATGGGTTCGTGAGTTATTTTATCAACATGATAAGCACCAAAAGAAATATTCAGATGCTATGCTCTAATTGATATTTTTTTAGTAATATGGATTTTTTGTTATTTTAATTATTTTATTATGTTTTTACTTATTAATTTTTATAATTAAAATAAACTTTTTGCAAAAGGTTCTTGAAAGTGGATTTTCAAAGTTATTATAAGAATTGAATGGTCATTTTGGATGGTAAAGATTAGATTAAGATTTTTGAACCCAACAACTTTTCTAAGATGATTAATTTAAATAAAATTTAACTTTTGTTCTTTGTTTTAGTGATTTCAAAAAAACTTAATATGTAATCAAAACAAAATAGAAAAAACTAAAATTAAATTTAAAATAAATCTTTCTATTAAATTTAAGCCATAGCTCTTCTTTTTTAAATTCTCCTATGAACAGAAATATCAGTTTTCTTAATTCTACAAATTCAGTCAAATAAATATTTTAGTAATTCTTAGGGTTTGTTGTTGTCAAACAAAATATCATGACTAAATGTAATCAACATAGCATATTAAAAAAATCCAATACTCTATCAAATGATCAAAAAACTATTCACTATCATTTCATATTTACATTATCTCCTTTATGCAATAGTTTTGGACCATTCCAGCAATTTAAGAGACAATTTAGTATCCACATGAAATAACGACCCATTTGCCTCAAGGCTTTACAATTCCAAAATTCCCCTTAGAAAATACTCTACTAATCAAAGTATTTTTAAGAATATTAAATGTCTTGTGTGACATACATAGTGACTTCGAACAATATTAATTTTTTGGGAAAGTTAAATCCATCATTAAAAAATGCATCATATAATCTCTTCATCAAACTATTCCTTCTCCATCTTTAAAGGAACTTTTATAATTATTTGATTTGTCTCCTTATTCTTGACATTTATAACAATTTTCCATTTCTCTCTCAACTATAATATCTTTGCTATTAGTTGCTTTCCTCTCACATTTCTCCTCACTAGATATCCCTTGTAACAAAAACGTCTTAAAGACTATATTTTCTTGCACATTCTATTGCAAATGAGTTTTGAAAGTCTTTTTTTGACAAATTTCATGAAAACACAACTCCAAGTGTTATTTTTTTCATTAAATAATTCATATATATCTAACATCATTTGGCACTTTTGCTACTTCTCCTTAAAAAAGTCACTTAGAATTAAATTAATATTATTTTCAATAAGTGTTGATATTTTTTATGAGATATCCACTTCAATTTGAAGTTGAATTTTAATTTAGGATTTCTTTTCAGTTGTTTTAGCATATTTGACTTTTCATCCACATTATTAGATCTTTCAAATTATAGTCCTTGTGACCTTATACAAAAGTACCCTTATGCAAATTTCATTTCATCACATTGAAAATAAATTTTAAAATGTAGTTACATTTATTCAACAAATATTAAATAAAACTTAATATCTTTTGAATAATTTGTAAACTTCCCTACATATGAGAATTTAATCATTCAAACTCTAAAACTGTTAGGTCACAAATAAAGAGTCTTTTCCACTACTTCGCAAATAGTTACTAGTCAGTATAACTTGTCCATTGTACATTCAAAATGGGATGCTCTTCTTCCTTATTTTCTTGATCTCTCATGTTAAGATGCCCATTAGCCTTTCCTCATGAAACAATCTTGGATGTATCATTATTCTATATATGTACTTTTAGCAAAAAAAAATATAAAAATTGAAAGACAAATTACATGATGTGCTCTGGTGAATTATAATGGAAAAACTATCTTATAAGTAATTTAACAATTTATTTCAATAATGTATAAATGAACAAAATTCCTTGTCTTTAATTATCCTCATTTTCCAAACATTACAATGCATTTTCAGTAGACATACCTTAATGAATAAATGATCCTCTTCTTAAAAGCCCACTTTCTTAATTCTCTTTTCAAAATTTCCATGGAGTAAAACTATTCTTTATTAATTAATGTTTTCATTATGTGGATATTCTTAATAGTTTCTTAAATCACATCTATATCAAGAAGAGTACTCTTAATTTGATCATATCAGTAGAATAGTAATTAATAAAGAATATTAAATAATAATATATAAAGTGTCATCTCTATTGTAGACAAATAATTATTATTGAATAAGAAAATTAATTAAAAGTCAAATAATTATCCTAGACACAACAAAATCCTAATTTTCATAATCTTAACATGTTCTTAAGTCTTTTAAATATTGTCTTTCATTGATTGCTTTTTTTAGCCTATAATTTTGTGTTAAACATTGGATGACTATAATATGCATCAGGAAACCTTTTATAAAAGTATAATATAGCTTTAGAATCCTTATGTAATATAATTGTTTTTGCCATGCCACATAGGTCTTACAATGTTGTCAACATATATTTTATCTATTACTTTGCAAAACAAATGTTCCTTTAATCGGCAACATGTGAATTTCTATGTTGGATAATCTTATTCTCAATTATGTTTATTTAACATCATTACATACAAATATTTTTATTTTAATGTTCCTCACATCACCAAGCTTGCTTAATACAATAACTTCTTGCTATCAATATACCACAATGACAAATATAGTAAAGTTCCTATTTGTTATGGATATAGCATATATTATTAAATTATTTATCTAAATACTTAATTTAGCAGCCTCTATGTTATACATCATGCAATTTTTCTCTCTTTAAAACTATAGAAGCTACTTTTACTTTCTCTTATATGATATAAGATCTCAAAACCATAATGCCAAAATAATTGAAGCAACTCTAATAATCTCAATGTCTAAATAGATTTATTATCAAACAAATTATGAATAAAATATTACGTATGTGTTAATAATTTGAAGCCAAACTATGATAACTTAGGCATATTTTGATTGTAACGTTACATCTGTTAGTAGATATGAATTGGGGATTAGAAACAAAATTAATGGAAGACATTTAAACACAATATTCTTCAAATAGATAAACCAATTAGACATTTTTTAAAAAACTTAGTTGTAATGGAATCTATGCAAGTAGTGTTTGGTCAAATTAAGAATCAAAACAAAGAAGCAGAATTAGAAGACATCAAAGTCTTTAGAAAACTAAAATTGGATGACAAACAAAGATTATAGTACGACAAACTTTGTAGATTTAGACTTAAACATTATTTCGGTATGAGAATGTTGACAAGACTTTTTTCTTCAAGGATTGCACTAATTGTCATCTTCTAGTCCAATATATTTTTATCAATAAATTATGACTTTTGCAAACGATTTGGTAAGCTTGTGGTTTAAGATTTGAGATGAACATAATCAGTGAGTTTCATGTTATCTCAAATTGCAAGTTAACTAGGATAACAATGGTATCTTTGATCTTAAATAAAGTACACAAATGAGATGTTAAAACTTTATAAATAAAAAATAAGTTGCATCAAAGGAGTTATTATAGAATGAAAATCACATTAGAGATGTAATCTTAACTGACCTCTCTTGTGGAATAAAAAGAAATGCCTTTCTTTAAAAAGAAATTACATATGTTGCATTTATTTTAAAATTCATACCACAAAATACAAGTGAATCTTTGAGGAAAGAATTTTTTTATGTGTCCATGCTAGATGTTTTCAACTTGTTTGTGAGAGTGAATGTTTTGGAATTAAAAGAAAGGCTAAGTGAGCCCATTATTGCTACAAAAAAGTGGGTACTCCAAAATAAAAAGTAAATAACCATGTAGTTTTCACTCAAAATAAGGGAAGTCTAATAGCAAATGAATTAATTAAGTGGAACGATTAAACATAGAAGGAATACTTGAACCAATGGTAAGGTTGAATGAAACAAGGTCATTCTTAACTTTTTAGTATTACAAGTTACTTAAACTATACCAAATGGATGTTAAGAACACCTTCTTAAATGTTGTTATTTAAAAGAAAGTGCATGTTGAATAGTTGGATTTCTTTCAACATTATCTTTTTCAAAATCATTTGCATAAGCTGTGGAAAGAATTATATGAATTGTAGCATTAACAAAGATCCAAGTATTACATACATAGTACATATCTACTAAAACATTATTTCAAGATAGGAATGTAGATATAACTTTGTTCACCATGAACTATGTTGATGAACTTCTTCTAATCCAAGATTGTGTTGATGATATCATATTTGGATCAACCATCCTGGACTCATGTGAATGATTTAGTAAGCTTATGGGTATTGAATTAGAGATGAACATGTGGGTTATGTCAAATATTTTCTCAAACTGAAAGTTAAGTAGGATAAGAAATGTATCCTTTTATCTTAAATAAAAAATATAAATGAGATGTTAAAATTGCTTGATCTTAAGCAACGTAAATGCATTTCTACTTTTAAGAGTCCCCTCCATTTTACTAAATACATTGAAAAATAATTAAATTAAGATTAGTTTATCTTTCTATCACTTTTATCAAATTAATAAAATTTTCAAATGTCTAACATTTACTACTATAAAGCACAACATAAGTATATCTTAAAAACTCATTAACGATCACAAATATGTATTCCTTTCCAACTAAAACGAAGGGTTTTATGGGTCCAAGAATTTCTAAAAAAATATTTCTAAACGTCGACAAGTGGTTAGTCCTTTTTGTTTAAAAGAAGATTAACCTGCTTCCCTTTTTTGCATGATTCACACATTTTCAAACTAGGTTTTCTTGGTTTAAGAAAACCTCTAACTATATCCAACTTATTTCTTTTCATGTTGAACAACCAAGTTTATCAAGTCTTCTATGCTATAAGTGTTTCTCATTTGAAAGTGTAACAATATATTCTATTCCAAAAACTTCAAGTTGATCAAGCTTAACACCATAAGTATCACCTTTTCCTCTACCAATGAGAAAACTTGATCATTTTTTAATATTTTGTAATATTGAGTTCAAAAATTAACAATGTAACAATTGTCATATAATTGACTAATACTAATTAAAGAAAATTCTTATCGATAAACAAGGAAAACTTTTGAAAGTGTAAAATTAGGCACACCTTTATTAACAATTCCAATTATCTTCTTCTTAGAGTTATCTCCTAATGTTACCCATCAAGTTGTTGCACATTCTATTGATACAAACATTGATCAGTCTCTAGTCATATGCCTTGAGCATCTATTATCCAACACCCAAGAGATAGATCTTCATTTTTTTTCTTTTTTATGACTACATAAATTATAAAATTGTAACATAATAATAATAAAATATAATTTAATTGGTATTTTTTTACTTAAAATTACCATAACATAATAAATTATTTACTTAATTCGTTTTTTTTCTTATATAAAAAATTTCTAAATATATTATTTCTAGCCACAAAATGTTTTGATTACATCATATCTCCACACCACGATTATGGAGACTTCTTATATTAATTTTTATATTTTCTAACACTAATAACCTAAGCAAGCTTAGTTTGAGCATTAATATTCCTTAAAGGAGCATTCATAATATCATTTTTGATTGCCAATTTGGAACAAGATTTTGAACTAAAAATATTTTTCGTAATTTTATAATCATTGATGGTTCGCCCTTTTCTCAAAAAAATTAATATTTGAAATTGTTTACAGATATTCAAAAAAGACATTCTTTTGTTTAGAAAAATGAATGCCATATGAAGGAATCCTAAATTTTGCATGTTCAAGAAAGTGAATTTTTTTTCAAACTAGCTATTCCACTTTTCAAGGAAGTGTTTTTAATAATCATGGAATTTTTTCAACGAAATTTTGAAGCATTTCTTTTTTTTTTATCTCTTCTTTCATAAAAACATCTACAAGATTAATCTTTTCTTTGGAAAATGTTTTCTATTTTCTATGTGCACACATTAAAGAACTTAAAGCACTAATAAATTTTATGTATTACTTTTAAGAATATCACAAGAAAAAGTGCTTACCTCATTCACTTCTTAACATGATCTGCTTCAATCATTGTTTTCTACAAAGCAGAACATCCTTTCCACCTCACTATTTGAAGTTGTGGAATCAGAATCTTTCAAAGCACTCTAATTAGCTTGATTATATTTCTTTTTCTTCATTTTCTTTTTTTCTTTTCTTTCCTTTTACTCTCATTGTGTTATCAACAATTCGATTTAATATGCTTAGTTTGACCACAAACATAACATCTTGGTACCTTCATCTTCTCCCTTCTTTCCTTCTTTTACAAACATTACTTTATAAAAACTTGTTTCCAAATTTTTTGCTAAAACTTGAACATGAAAAATTACCTCTCTCTGCAAATCCATAAAAGAGATGGATGCCACAACTGAATAATCGTTGCTTGCTTTAAAATCCAAAGGTTCCTATTTTACTGGTCTATGCTTTGGCTTGCAAGTGGAAGCCTCATACTCAATGCTTCTATTCACCTAAATTTTTGCCATTAATATATCTCAAAGTTTCACACCAAACATTAGCTTATTTAATTGTTTGGCCACCTTTATTGTCGTGGCAAGAGGATTATACTGTTTGGGTAGACTCCTTAGCACTTTTCTTTCAAGATCTATTTTAGAAAGCACTTTTACATGATTTGCTAATCCATTAGTAATATTAGTAAATAACATAAATTTTTTTTATATTTTCTCCTGAATCCATTCTAAATAGCTCATAATCATGTGAAACAAGATTTAGTTTAGTTTCTTTTACTTTGTTCCTTCATAAGAAACTTATAATTTTTTTCCAAACTTTTGGTGTTGTATTAAAATTCATAACTTCATTAAACTCACTTAGAGATATGCCATAGTGAAGGTAACTGATTGCTCTTCTATTGATTTGTGCCATTCTCCTTTGATAACTACTAACTTATTTAAAAGACTTGATTTTATTTGTGCATGAATCTCTATGTAAATCTATTGGTTTAGTAAATAATTCCCAAAATTCTAAATCAATTAATTGAATAAGAATTTTAAATCCATTTTCTAGTATATTTAAAATTTATGTTTAAATAATGGTGCATAGACTGAACAGTATCCTTTATCAAGTAGTGCACAAAAATCTATTGGGGATGAAGACATTTTGAAAACTTTAGAACAAAACTAACAAACATGTTTTTCTAAAAGAATCGATAAAAATGATAACAGATAAATTTAAATCACTATGAAAGAAAATGAAAATGAACAAAAATAAAAAAAAATTTAAAAAAACTTGATGGATCACCCTTGTGAGTTGACTCCGCTTATGTAGGGAACCCACACTGATACCAATTGAAGTGAAAACTAATACTTTAAACTCCCAAGTGGAAGGTGAATTATGGTCTTAAAATTAGGTTTATATTAAAGAAAAAATGATATAAATTGAAGAAAAGTAATATAAGTCAAACTGATGTAAAGGTCATACGGGAAAAGGTTTACAGTTACATAACAGCACGACCAATGCAAAACTTTTGAAATAATGATTTAAATTATATAGGAAAGTTACACAACAAGACATTAACATGACCAAGTGCAACATCACTGATTTTAAAATTTGGTATGAACTAAAGTATCTCATAAAACATGCAACATTTCTATAAAAGAAAATATTCAAAAATTATCAAAATACGTATTTAGTTAGATAAAGTTCATAAAAATGAGTTTGATGACATATTTTTTAATTCAATCAGATCTTATTTACAAATTCTATAAATTACCAAAATTAATAAACTTAAATAGTAATAAATTATTATTTAAATATTAAGTAAATATATAAGAAAGCTTAAATGAGATATATTAAAGTAATAAAATATAGCCAAACTATGGTAATGTACTAGACAAAAAGAGATGAGAATTATAGTTTAAGAGTAAAATAACTAAAATAAAACAAAACATTTGAATAAATGATATGAATTATCTTAGAAAATTGCACTCCCACATACTAATGAGATTGAGTTTGAAAACATTGATTATTAAATATTTTGTTAATCAAAATGCCATCCAAAGTAGGAAAGAATCCTAAAACTTATTTTAAAAGTTTAAAAACAAATTGTTAATTGGGTAGAGGTCATTAAGATGACTCCATCGATGATTATTTCATCTTAATTAGACCTCATTTGAAATTTCTGTGAATTACAATAGAAAATAAGATAGGTAATAATAAATAAATATTTGAATATTAAGTAAATATATATTAAAGTAGAAATGACATAATTTAAAACCATATACTATTACCAAATGAAAGACTTGTAAAGGTGATACAAGAGGAGATTGAGAGTTACTTATTAACATAATCAAATCAAATCAAGAAATTTGAAAAATTAACATAAATAATATAAAAAAAAAGTATTTCAAGGTACTAACAAATATGAAAAGTATCAAAATATCTTATAAAGCTAGGAGAAACGTAAGAAATAAAATACTTCAAAATTTTAAAATAAATATTTAATTCAACAAACCTCATACCATTAAGCATAATAAATAAGCATATGTAAATAGGCATACATAAAAGTAAAATATTATTTTGATATTATGTATACATATAATATAACTAAAAATAGGATAAATTGAACCAATACATTAATCCCAGAAAAAGTGACATGAAGGTGACAAGACATGATAATCAGATTAACATAGCAATCTCATCAAATTAAACTAAAAAACTTGAAAAAATAAGATAATTTGTATGGGAGACTTGCATTCCAAATTAGTACAAAAATAAAGTGAAACATGCTCATTAATCAAATCTATTGCTAAAAAATGTCTCACAAAAGCACATAAAAAAAATTTCAAAATTAAATAACATGTTGAAATAGATATGGCTCATCAAGATGAGTCCAATGACTTTTGTTTCCTTTTTATAGAACCTTATTTCAAATTAATGCAAATTACAAAAGACAATAAGTAAAGATAAATATTAATAAATTATTTTAATATTAATTAAATAAATAATATAGACGAAATGGAGATAACCTAAAGTAGTATAGTTCCATAAAGTAAAAGAAATCTAGCCATCATACGATAAGAGACTTACAGTTACATGATGAAATTGGCAAATTAAAATGAAACCCATGAAGAAATAAGATAAGTTGTGTAGGAAAGTTTTATTCTAAGATACTAAAAAGATTGAATGTGACAATCCTAATCATCAAATTAGGTACTAATTAAAATATCTGATAAACTATGAAAACATTCTAGAAATATTGCCCAAAAATATAAAATAGATTATTTAATAAATAAATTTAATAAGCATCAAAGTTAATAAAATATTAATTTAATAATTGGTAAACATATAGTAAAGCCAAAATGACATAAATTAAAGCAATGGAATATAAAAAAGTCAAAATGATGCGAAGGTCACACGAGGGAAGATTTGGAGTAACATTGTAATACGAGCAAATCAAAGCTAAAATTTTGAAAAAAATCAGATAAATGTTATGGTGAGGTTACATTTTACGATAGTTAGGAGAATGAGCATAACATTCATAATCACAAAGTCATGTTCATAGTGAAATATTTCATGGAACATGGTTAAATCTTTGAAAATAAAATGTTTTAATAAGAAAATAAAACCACGTTTGGTTTTACTATGCTTTACAAAAATAAAAAAACTTAAATAGTAATAAATGTAATACTTTAATATAACGTAACTATGTATTAAAGCAAAAATTAGGTAAATGATGCATTGTAGTATAACAAAAACATAGGAATGTAAAGATCACTTGAGAGTATAATTAAAGTATTATGGTACTATATAACACAATAAAAGCTAAGAATATGAAAAAATCAAATAACTTGTATGATAACATTGTGTTCCAAGATACTAATAAGATTGAGTGTGATAGCCAAGATGTTCAAATCATATGCTAATAATAATGCTTAAAATAGCATGTCAAAACCATAAATAAAATAATCAAAAAAATAAAATAAATATTTAATTAAAAAGAAATTTTTTAGAGTTTAAATAAATTACAAGAATAAATAAGCATAAATTATAACAAATTATTATTTTAATAACAAGTAAATTCATAATAAAACTAAGTGACATAAATTGAAACAATATAAAACAATTATGTTAATAGTAACAATTGGAAGAAAATAACGTAAATTACAAGACAAAGCAACAGTCCGTGAAGCTCTTTGAGATAGAGTATAACATCCTTGATCACCAAATGAAGAACAAATCAAAATGCTTCAAAACGTATGCCAAAAAACTAGAAAATAAAATGCTTGAAAGAATAAGATAGAATATTTCATTTGTTTTTACTTGATTAGATCTCATTTAGACATTTATTAAATACCAAAAATAAATTAGTATAAATATTGATAAATTAACATTTTAATATTTGGTAAATAAACATTAAATATGAAGTGAGAAAAATTTAAGAATTGTTATGTCACCTTATCAAAGGCATGTTAAGACCATATAAAAGTTCATCTTAAAATTATTCATATATCATACATAGAAAATTATCAAAAAAAATAACTTTTGTCTAATTTTTTTATCTCTCAAGATATTTTCATATGATGTGTGATCAAACCCTATGATGAGTTCTATGATTTGCTCACATACATTATTCATAACATATTTAGTCTTATGATTTGTGAATCTTATTCATATGAAGTAAATCTACTCACTTAATGACTAAGTGCAAAACAAGCTTTTCTTTACAAATGGTGTCACATTTGTAGAGATGTGACATTGTATTTCTGTGATGAAAATCAACTCTATCATAGACAAAGAAATTAACAATCCAACATATTGATGAATATGTCACATCCATTCTATGTTCATACAAATTATATTAAGACTCTGACCTCCATCCCTCCCTATGAGCACACTTACATGTCTCCATCTAATTACAAGCCAATCCCACCAAAGGAATACATAGGACCATTATGATTGGCAATATAATGTTTCGTGAAGCTTAATAATTAAAAACCTAATTATTCACTTTTAAAGAAAGCATAAGAAAAGAGATACAAAAAGGTATTGTATTTGTACAAATATTATAACAATGCATATTACAAAAATTCCTCTGATAACATCATTGTCCAATCCTATGTGATTTTAACTACATTTTACAAGCATTTAAACTTAAAAGTATGACTAACATAATTGATAAATTTTTAATTACTTCATTCAATTTTTTATTCCAATAGGATTGTGCAATAATTACTAATGCACTTTTTTATGTTTTCAATGTTTTATAATAAAATATGTAAACTAACCTATGTGAGAAAAATTCCATATTCCAAAAATCGACTCTAGGGAAAATGGTTTTGAAATAATTTATTTGCTACCCTTTACAATGATAATCACTAATGGAAGCCATTAATTAATAATAAATGCTTGCTCTCCTATAAACATGTAATTGTTAGATCATGATTATAGTTATCATGGAATGAAGGATGGATCCAAGGATTGAAAATCGAAAGAGATTGTAGGCCATGAAGCAACAATTGCTCAACTTTTGAATCATTGTGTTGGGAAGAATGCAATATATCACATGGTTAACACATATTAAAATCAACACTCAAGAAAATTAATTTAATCTTTTTTGGAAGAAATTCAACATTTTAAACAAATCAACATTTGGGAATAGCTTTGAGGCCATCAAATGAACTATGTACCAAAGCATAAAGAAGCTCTCTTTCAATAAAATAAAAATTTGGGGTAGTGGAAGGAGTTGCATCTTCTTAAAAAGACTTTATTGAAAACGTTAGATAGAGTAGAATCTTGTCTGGGAAAAGAGCTGAGATAGGACTGCTAATGGAAGACAAATGGAATACATAGTATTTATATTTAGTAGCAAATAAACATATCGATAAAGTATAGATTACAAGTAATGGAATCTTACAAGGCACATGAATTAAAGAAGATGATAATCATGTAGAAAAAGCAATCACAAACTTTATCAATCTCCAAATTTTTACTGGAAAATGAAAATAAATGTATTATTAACTACATCTATTTTTTATTAGAAGACAAAGGCAACAACTTGATGTAAGACATAATAATGGTGGAACAAAACAAGATGAACAATCTTTTTTTAGACAACTATAATACAAAATTTTTCAAACATTTTTGTGTTCTTTATCTCTTGTGATGTGTTCATGAGGGCTAAAGGTTTTGTAAATAGTCCATTAGTTTTCCAAGGGATCTACAAAGTAATTCACTAATTTTATACTAATATTCCTATATAACTTCATCAAAAAGAACCTCACTAAAATCATAGTACAAGGACTATAACCATTTTTTAATAAGATGGTTTTTTGAGAAAAAATAGCTTTATAGAAGGCAGAGATATTTTTGTCAAAAGACAACTAGCATAAGAATTAATGTATTCTATCAACCTTGTTTGTGTTAAAACTATTTTGTTGTTTTGAGATAGCATGCATAATGCATGTTGCCCAAGCCCATAATTCGTCTTCTTGTAGGAAAGCATGTACGTTCAACATTCTACGCACTATAAATGATGTATTATACCATGATGTAGCTTACCAATTTTGAACTTTCATTTGAACCATTATGTCATAAATTTTTTGTTTAATGAGAGTTTGAACTAAAAATTTGCCACCATAGATAACATGTGGACACCATGATTATTAATGAGATATTCATAACTCACACCATTTTTATCAATAGGATTAGCTACTTTCTTTTAAGTTGTCTAATGCATGATAAGGGATTGTATTGGAAATAATATATTCTTAATTATGTTAGAACATATTAGTAAAAAAAATAAGGTTAAATAACAAATGTATTTATTGCCATAAAAGTAACAAAAAGTATAAATTATATTAAAATGTTCAAATATCCAAAACTAATTTTTTTGTATATAACTATGTTGCACTTTAAAAAAACTTTATCATTAACGATTTTGCAAATTGACATTTCATATATCTGTAATTACAAATTGTAAAATTTTGATGTTTAAAAAAACTGTCATTTAAATTAATAACAAACATAATAATATAAAATCTAAAGAAAAAAATTTAAAAAATTTAAAAAATTATATATCGATAGCATAATAGTATTTCAAAATCTTTAAAACATCAAGCTAGTAAATTAGAAAACAAATTTTGTTTACAATACAGGCTAAATAAATTTCATAAAAAATTAAAAATCATAAAATTGTGTAAAGCAAAAACAATTACCATAAAGAAATATTTAAAACATCAAAAATAATATGTAAATTAGAATTACAAAAAATATTCACTCTTTGGAAACCATGACAACAACTCCATTACAAAACATGTTCTCAGAAAATAAAAAATTAATAAAATTTTATTTTGCAAATCTTAAAATTTTTATGTGAACCACGTAAAAATTAAGAAAATTAAGAAATAATTAAAATGATAGATCAATAATGTTTTTGATAAAAGTTCACTTTTCTAAAATGTAATGTATGAATTAGTAATGTTATTAACTTGTAAGATGTATGGGATGTTATACAAATAAAAACAACAAAGTACTATGAACTTAAAATAACTATAACAACTTCAATATAAAAAAAAAAAAAAAAAAAAAAAAAAAAAAAAAAAAAAAAAAAAAAAAAAATTTCAATATAAACTTTCCATATATTGAGAAAATATGTCATTTAGAACAATAATTGCCTAAATGTTAAAACTCTTCAAGGTCATAAAGGCTATAAATAACAAATAACATTTAGAAATAGTTCAACAAAATGTAAAAGAACTATCTATTATAACAATTTTACAATTGTGCATCAACAAAAGCTTTTTATAACTACCGCCAATAAAAAAGACTTAAATGATTAAATAAAAAATATTATATAATAACATAATTAAAGAGTGCATACTTATTACCAATTAATTAAAACATATTGAGGACAAATTTAATAAAAATTTTTAATTTCTAAATATTATATAATAGTTATTTTCGTTGTAAACTTTAAGCCAATTAATTTTTTTTTGTTACTAGAACTTTTATGAATTTTAGGATTTGAACATGTAATAATGATACCTCAACATTTAAAAAATGTAAAAAATGTTTTGCATATCATTGTTACAAAAATTTTTCTCATTCTAAAAAAAAGAAAATTTCTTTAAAATTATCAAAAGAAAATTTCAAATAATAAAATTTACTTTTTTCTATGGACATAAAATATTAATTAAATAAATACTTAACAATATTTTTTTAAAAATATTAAAAAATTAAAAAAATTAAAGTTCTATTAAAAATAAAATTTTATATTCTCAATAACATTGTTAATAGTTATATTTGAATAAACGATTGAATAAAAATGGAAAATTAAATTGATATATAAGCATTTAAATTTTTAAATCCTCCATTTCACAATAAACTAAAATATGTTTTTTGGGATAATTATCAAAAATTAAATATATTACTAATCAGAATCACAAAAAAGCTAAAATAATATAGATAAAATATTTTTTTAATAGACAACACTACATATATTATACATCTTTAGAGGTCTTTTTCATTACTACAAAGGCAATAAACTCATTGGTATAAAAACAAGACTATTTTCAATTTTAAAAACCTATAGTCATAAAGCTAATAAAAATTTCTAATTTTAAATAAATATGGCTTAAGGTTTGACAATAACTTTTCATAATAAAGTATGCACAAAGTGCAATAAAAGAACTAGGACACATAATTTGGTTATAGCAATGACACATTTACATTAAAACCTTAAATGCTCGAGTTTGTTTTGCTGTAGAAAAAGTGAATTTAAAAAATATTAGCATGTCACAGCTGAACTTGTTAATAAATATTAAAATATACAAAAAGAATAAAAGAAATAGGATAATAAATATATACAACAATTTTCAATCATATGTTTTTCAAATAAATGATAATTAACTAACTTTACCAAATAATTTTAAATATGTTTTCTTTGTAATGTTTAACTAAAAATTTGCAATGTTCTATCAAGAAATTTTCTTAATTACTTGAGTTTTAGAAAAGAATAAAAGAGGTAAAAGAATAAAAGATTATGAAAGTACTATTATTCTTAAACATTAAATAATCAAAAACATACTCATAAACTCTTACAAATATATTATATAAAGAAAAAAAGGGTAAAATGTTTTTTTTTGCACTATAAAGTTCATAATTGTATCAAACACAAAGGATAATATAAAGTTAATAAAATTCTAGAACATATGGAATTTTATGCAAAAGTAAAAAACAAAAAAATAAACATAACAAAAATAAAAATTTTCTTGATTACTAACTTTATTAAAATTGCCACCAAACTAATCTAGAATTCTATGAAAAAATGAACGAAATCTTATGAAGAATACTAAAAAAGTAACCAAATCTTTTTAAATATTAAATTTATGCAGATTTTCTAAAAAACATTAAAAATATAATAATCAATCATTGAATAGAAATTAATTAATATATTAAATGTTCCAAATTTATAAATTCTTTCACCATAATGTTTTTTTTTAAAATTAATCAATAATTCTTTTTCGTTGTATTTCTTTTTTCAACTAAACCGAATAAAACATAAAATAACTATGTTAATTAAAAAATCAATATTAGAACTTATAAGCATGATGTGCCAAAAAATATTCAATTGCAATACACTTTTCTCTTACATAATATATGAACAAAAAAGTCATAATATGAAGAACGTTGAAGAGCATGCTTTCAAATAATAACATATAATATTAAAACGAAGAGAATGATTATAAATAAATTTGGAAAAGTTCATGCGCATGATGAATGTGTCTATTCAAATTAAAATAGCTAGAAGTATAGAAATATATCAGATTAAAAAGACAAGCAAAGTTGTACAACAATGAAAATATAAGAAATACCAAAATCATATAATATAACAAATGGTAAAATAACATAATACCCAAACTATAATATTAATATTAGGTTTCTTTATTATGCAAGTTAGAACTAAATCACATCTTAAATAAAAATACCAAATGATATGAAAACATACAAAAAATTAATAACATAGTTGAATTGGTAAAGTACTAAAAACAATGCACATACCTTATTTAAAAGGGATTCTTCATATAAAATGTGTGGAAAAAAATTTCATTAGAAAAAATAGCCATTTTAATTAAAATATTGGAACAACAGCTTACTTAAATGTGTTGTTAGGCCTAAAGTGGATATTTTGAGTGCTTTTGACTTCATTAGCATACCTCTCCTCCTTAATTTATTGTATCACATTAGGCATCTAGATAAGTGGTGCAGCTAGATTATGGAGTATATTATGCACCCCGATACTTTGTTAAGATTACTGTTAATTTGGTGAGTTTGTCGGAAGTATATGTAGCATAATGTAAGTAACCCTCTAGTATAATAGCTTTTAAACCTAGCTTATGTATTATTTATTTCTTTTTAACTTGTAGTATCATGTTTTCCATATTACAACTAATAAAGATGTTCGCCCAAAGAGTTTTGTGATCACAAAATCAAGTGTATGTTAACTAATGGTTGATTTATTTGTTAGGAATATGTAGTAATATCTAGAGAATGATGTGAATGGTTTTCATGGAACAAACATACCCACTGCACTACTTTGAAAATTTATTGCATGCCTAATGGATTGGTAAAACTTGTTTGTCTTGAGTCTTGTGGAATAGCTTCAAATATTGTGGCTAAAAAATTTGAAGGTCAAATGATCACTACAATTTTTATAGTGCAATAGTTAAACATTTTTTTTGTGCATAAGTTTTAATGATATAAATTGAAGAAATATAACATAACTAAATCAATGAGATGTAAATGTCACTCGAGAGATGATTTAGAGTTACATAGTAATAGAGCCATATTAAAGAGAAACAATTGAATTAAATAAGTTAAATTTCAAAGAAAAGTTAAATTTCAAGGAACTTAACAAGATTGAAGATAACTTTCTTGATCATTAAATAAGCCATAATCGAATTGCCTCACAAAGAGTCCCAAAATGTTATAAAATACAATTTTGAGAAGTGTAAAAAAAAATATTTATTTGATTAAGCTCATTGATTCAATTTAAATGATGTTTGCTTCATTTTGATAGAACATTGCTTTGATTTGTTATAAATTACAAAAGTAATTAATATAAAAAATAATAAATTATTATTTTTATATTAATTAAATAAATAGTAAAGTTAAAATTTCATAAATTAATGAAACTTAATATAACCAAATCAAAGTTGTTACACCCCATTTCTCCTAGGCTGATTTTTGGCATAAACATTTTTTTTTTTTTTTTTTTTTATATAGACAGCTCAGATCGTCCCATACCAACCTGAGTAGCCTACGAAAACATAGGATATAACACATTATTACACACCTACTTTCCTTTAACAATGTGGATCCCATCTCCCGGGTACACCGTCAAATCAGGTTCATGACTCCTGAATTAACAGATGGACTCGCGCAATGTTACTCCTACTAGACCCAATACTCCTAACCCATAAGGGTAGGAGAACCGATCTAATAGAAGTATGAACCCTCATGGTTAAGTTCCATAGTCATGTAATGACCTCACCATCAAACAAAAAGATATATAACATCCACAGATAAAATATGGCACTCCACACACCATACTCCAAGACAATAAGGTAAGACAGTAAATGGAAACTACATTACAAGAATAAGATCCAAGTCCAACAAGTGCAATATTGTCCAACCAGATACATAAGTCAGAATCACCCTCATATAATACCTGACATATGAGAATAACAATCTCATTAAATACATCCAACAGCAACAATCAACTAACCAGAATATCTCAGACAATCACAAATCAGATATCCTCCACAAGCCTACTGACCACGATCCCACCTAATCTGGTAGCGTCAAGTCTGCCGAGCCACTGAAAATATATAATACAGGAATGAGCTACGCCCAGTAGGAAAGGCAGCTAGTAAAACTCACATGCAAGAGAAGGATAATAGCAAAAATATAGGAATACAGCATAACAATGTAAGGTGGATAGGCACTCTCAGTCCCAGACTCCGACCAACCACAATCACCCCCAGTCACACCAGAGTAGCTCTCCTCTGGGCTTTCAGGTAGCGTGCCAGTGGGAACGCCCATCTCGAAACACGCATGGCGCCTAAGCACCCGACACCGCAGCGTCTCTCGTCAATCAATCTCCTGGAGACAATAGACAAATCCAGTCACAAAATCTCTAGCCAACGTGAGACACCCCTGCCACCCTTAGGCGCGCAGGCCTACACACTTGGCTAGCCACTGCGAGACACCCCTGCCACCCTCAGGCGCGCAGGCCTACACACATGGACCAGGAGAGATCGACTCAGCCACCGTCCCAAGGAGTCCTCTACCAACAACTTCCATAGAAGCTCACGCCCCTACAATCATTGCCAATCTCTAACTCCAAGATCCGGCAACATGTGTCCAGGTACAACAAGGCGCATACCAGTCCACATGTATACTGTGGAAGCTAAGTCTGAACCGTACAGTTACCTACCACAACTACCCTAAAACATCATATAGGGTCTATAGTAGTCCGGTCCAGTATGCCAATCCATAAAATATGCCAACACTGAGTAAACTGACTCAGTCCATGCCGTTGCCATCAAGCAACACAACTGTCAATTACTGACTGTTCTGGTAGCATCCATGTACCATACTTCTGTCTGGCTGTTTCCAGCTGTACTGTCATCACTGATAACATTTTTCCCCACTTCAGGCAATTTTTTTTTCTTTACCCACGGATCTCTAGAATTTTCGAAATTTCTCATTTCCAAATTTTCTGATTTTTCTTGAATTTTTCCAAAATATAAATAATCCCTAAAATTCAATTATCGAATTTTCCTAAATTCGAAATATCAAATTTTGCATTTTATCCATTTTTCCGAAATTCGAAATAATTTCCGAATTTAAAATTCCGCTATTCCATTATACCGCGCCGCACTTCCGTGAACCCGGTTGTCGCCGCCGGTTCGGCCTTCGCGCCGAGCCGAGAACCGCTTCTTACTGAACCGCGCCGAATACCCTGAACCGGATCTCGACACCGGTTCGGGCCTTCGCGCTGAACCAAACCCTGCCGGTAGAAGTTATTAATCCGAAATTCGGCCGACGCTTAATATATAATATTAATAATTGATATAATTATTCTCTTAATAAATCAACTAATCCCTAATTAACCCTTAATTCGTCTCCTACCTTCGCCCGTCGTCCGCGAAACCCTAGCCGCCGCCATCGCCGACCAATAAGATCCTTCCGTCGATTTCCGGCGACTGCGAACAAGGAGAACATGTTCGTACTATCCTAACGTTCCAATAATGCCGCTAATTTCCTAAGGTTTAAATCAAAATCTCCGCCGAAGGAATTCGCCCGTCCGCCGTTGCCGTATTGTGAAATTTGAGATTAATCCAACAAATAAATTAACTAATTCAATGGCAACGCTGATAATACAAATCCCTAACATGCTCCTAAGCATTAACAAATTTTTCGGCGAAATGGGGAATTTTCCAGAAAATCCGAAATTTGCAAAAGTCACCAATTAGCATTCAATTAAATCCGATTTTTCATCCACATGCTCGTTTTCATTAAGCAAAATATTCCATGCTTTTAATTTTCTACCAAATAACTAATTTAAACTGAATTTCCTACCTCAAAGACGCCGGGGACGGTGAACCTCGTCCGCAGCTCGCCGCAGCTCCTCACCGAACGAATCCGGTATCAATCGACTCTCCTCGGTCCCGTGAATCTCCAGGCACAAAAAGCCCCTTGCCAGGCCACCGGAATCACGCGCCGTACACCGGAAAACTTCCTCTCTATCGGTCGGTCGAACGAAACCCTAATCGTTCGCGAGGGTTTTATATTCCTGGCCGACACAGTGAAACCCGTTACGCACCGTTGACACGCTTTCGACACGGTAAGCACCCGATCAGCCGGTTCAATCCCAACCGTCGATCACGACCGTCCGATCCGCTTATCAAAACGCACGCGGAAACTCACTCGGCGAACCGCCTCCGCCTCCGCTGAACCGTTCCGGTCCGGTTCACACTCGGTAAAAACCAATTTCCGGTTTTAAAATAACCGATCATAATTGATTTTCGAATTTCCAAAAATCCAATAAATCCAAATAAACATGGAAAATTACTTAAAAATTACCTCGGTGTTCCGAAAAATCCCTAGAAATTTCAGAAATTCCAATAGCCTCTAATTGAGCTCCTGGCTCATCCTACTGTCGATCTGAAATCATCCAAGCCAAAAATTAATTTATTAAAGATTAACATAAAAATTTTTACTGGGTATAACAATCTCCCCGCCTTATCAGGAATTTCGCCCTCGAAATTCAGCAAGAAGTTCCGGCCACTTCTCCGCAACATCCTGCTCTAGCTCCCAGGTTGCCTCCCTTTCGTCATGTCTATTCCACAGAACCTTGACCATAGGATACGAGCTGTTCCTCAGCTGTCTGCTGCTCTCCTCGAGGATGCGAACTGGTAGTTCCACATAAGAAGAATCTGGTGTCACTTGCAAACTAGGAAGATCATCACTGATACAATGAGAAGGATCTGGCACATATCTCTTGAGATTCGAAACATGAAACACATTGTGAATCCCAATCAGGTGTTCAGAAAGTGCCAACCTGTAAGCCACTTCACCAATCCTCTCTAGAATAGGATAGGGTCCAATGTAACGAGGTCGAAGCTTAGAAGGCTTCCCGAACCGGAATAGACCTCGCATAGGACTGATCTTCAGGAATACCCTATCTCCCACAGAAAACTCAACAGCTCTGTGCTTAGGATCATAATATTTCGTCTGGCGATCTTGCATAATACATAATCTGTCTTGCAATAACTTGACTTCAGCTGTGGTCTCCTGCACAATCTGAGGTCCCTACACTCTCCTGGAATCACCCTCCTCCCAACAAAGAGGGGATCTGCACCTACGCCCATACAATACCTTGTAAGGTGCCATACCAATCGACGCCTGGAAGCTGTTATTGTACACAAACTCTACCAAGGGTAACCGTCTGGCCCAATCTGTTGAGTAAGTTTGTACGCTCAAGCGTAGCAAATCCTCCAAGGTCCGAATAGTCCGCTCAGACTGTCCATCTATCTGAGGATGATAAGCAGTACTGAACTTCAACTGTGTACCCATGGCAGTGTGTAAGCTCCTCCAAAACTGTGATGTGAACTTGGCGTCTCTGTCAGAAATAATAGATCGGGGAATTCCATGCAATCTGACAATCAGCTGAATATATACCTCTACCAATTGTGCCGCTGAATCCGTCTTCTTAATTGATAAGAAATGGGCTGACTTGGTCAATCGATCCACGATGACCCAAATGGCGTCAAAACCTTGTCTGGTACGAGGAAGACCAGTCACAAAGTCCATAGTGATGTCATCCCATTTCCACTCCGGAATCGGCAATCTCTGTAACAATCCTCCAGGTCTCTGGTGCTCGGCCTTAACTTGCTGACATGTAAGGCACTTTTTAACAAAAGCAGCAACATCTGCCTTCAAACCTCTCCACCAGAAAACACTCCTCAAATTCCTATACATCTTGACTTCTCCAGGGTGCATAGCCAAAGTTCCATAATGAGCCTCTCGAAGGATCCTCTCCCTGAACTCCTGATGTGATGGCACATACCAGCGACCCCTGAAAGTCAAAATGTCGTCTCTGAGAGCAAAGTCTCCTCCCAATCCCTGCGATGCCAACTCAAACTTCTCCTTCAGCTCTTCATCACAAAGCTGAAGGTCACGCATCTCAGATAACCAGTCAGCCCGAATAGTCAACGAACTGAGTCTGTGAGCCAGTCTCTGAACAGACAACTGTTCCTGACATCTCTCAACATCCCAATCCAAGTCTGCTATAGAGTTGCAAGCTATCACAGTATGCACAACTGCGTGTCTGCTCAAGGCATCAGCCACTGGATTAGCCTTCCCCTCGCAGTAGTTTATTATCAGCTCGTAATCTTTTATCAGTTCCAACCACCTCCTCTGCCTCAAGTTCAGTTCCTTCTGAGTGAACAGATACTTAAGACTCTTGTGGTCGGAGAAGCAATCTACAGGAACTCCGTACAAATAATGTCTCCATATCTTCAAGGCAAAAATGACAGCAGCTAACTCCAAATCATGAGTGGGATAATTCTTCTCATGATCCTTCAGTTGCCTCGAAGCATATGCTATAACTCTACTATCCTGCATCAGTACGGCTCCCAAGCCTATATGTGAAGCATCAGTGTACATCTGATAACGGCTTCTCCTGTGTAGGTAACATCAATACTGGAGCGGTGCTAAGCCTCTGCTTCAGCTCTAAGAAACTGTTCTCACAACTCTCTGACCACTCAAAAGATTTTCCCTTCCGGGTCAACTGTGTTAGTGGAGCGGCCAGTCTAGAAAAGTGAGGAACAAATTTCCTATAGTATCCAGCCAAACCAAGGAAACTCCGGATCTCAGTGACAGAAGATTGCCATTTCCAATCAATAATAGCTCGTATCTTGCTAGGATCAACAGCCACGCCCTCTGCACTGACAATGTGTCCCAAGAATGCTACTGAGTCCAGCCAAAAGGAACACTTGGAGAATTTTGCATACAGCTCATTCTCCTGCAACACTGTAAGCACAGTCCTCAACTGATCTGCATGAGTTTCCCTATCTCTGGAATAAATCAATATATCATCTATAAAGATGATCACAAACCGATCCAGAAAGGCATGAAACACTCGATGCATCAGGTTCATAAATACTGCTGGAGCATTAGTCAATCCAAAAGGTAACACTGTGAACTCGTAATGCCCATATCTAGTACGGAATGCTGTTTTGGGTACATCAGAATCTCTAATCCGGATCTGGTGATAACCCGAGCGTAAATCAATCTTGGAGAACACGGTAGCTCCCTGAAGCTGATCCAACAAATCATCGATGCGTGGTAAAGGGTATCAGTTACGAATAGTAACCTTATTCAATTCCCTATAATCTACACACAGCCTCATACTATCATCTTTCTTCTTGACGAATAAGACAGGGGCACCCCAAGGTGAACAACTGGGGCGTATGAGTCCCTTGTCTAATAAGTCCTGTAACTGAGTCTTCAACTCTGCTAGCTCGGCTGGAGCCATCCTGTAAGGAGCTCTAGCAATAGGAGCTACTCCTGCCTCCAAATCAATCGAAAACTCCACTTCCCTAGCTGGTGGAAGTCCAGGCAGCTCCTCTGGAAAAACCATAGGGAAGTCTCTCACCACTGGAATATCTGACATAGGGGTAGTGGTGGCTTGGCTATCGGTCACATAGGCCAACCAACCAGTACAACCCTTACTTACTAACCTCTCTGTCTGAAGAACTGAGATCAGAGGAATCTGCCTGTTCAGACCAAAGTATATCACATCCCCCAAACCAGGCACTTTGATCCTGACCTTCTTCTCCCAACAATCCAGAACTACTACATGGTAGCACAACCAATCCATTCCCAAAATGATGTCGAACTCTGCTAGTGGCACACATATCAACTCTGTCACGAACTCGTGTCCACTAATCAGAATAGATCCGTCAATCTTCTGAACAGTGGGAATCTCCTTCCCATCAGGAAGCCTAACCAATAAGGGTTCCTTCAAGTAACCCTTGGATCCTGATATCTGATTCCAGATCCTCTCAGCAACAAAAGAATGAGATGCACCAGTATCAAACAAAGTCATGCACTGCACGTTGCCAAAATAAAGCATACCTGTGATCACCTCTGGTGACTCTGAAGCCTGCTGCCGAGTCAGTGCAAACACTCTGGGCTGTCCCCCAGATGAACCAACCGGTCCTGTGATCCTCTGTTTCTTCAACTCTGGGCAGTCGCACTTCTTGTGTCCTGGCTGTCGACAATGGTAGCAGATAATCCCCTCAGTCCGGGTACCTGTCTGCTGCACTGGTCTCTCAGAGATAGGTCGTGGCTGGACCACGCCCTCCTGAGTACCACGGTGATCTCTGTGTCTCTTGTCCTTTTTGTTTTGTTGGACATTTCTGAATTCCTTCCGCTTGTTGTGAGTCTCTCTCTGGGCCTCCATCCGGGTGTCAATAAGCTCAACGGATCTCGCAGCCTCCACCAAGTCACGAAACCTGGCAAACCGACTCACAACTAGCTGGCACTGCAGCATAGGACGAAGTCCCTCCAAGAACATCTCGCATCTGCGCTCCTCAGAAGGCACCAACTCTGCGGCGTACCTTGCCAGATACGTGAACCTAGATAAGTAATCGTTCACTGACATCTGGCCCTGCCTGAGGTGTATAAGTTCCCTCCTGAACTGAGACATGGCAGAAGCCGGAATGTAGCACTCCCTGAATGCCTCAACAAAGTCTTCCCATACTATCTCGCTGTTCTGGGCCTCCCCAAACATAGCGCGCCGCTGGCCTCTCCACTAGGTAGCAGCCTCTCCCTCCAATACTAGAGCAGCAAGTACTACCCTCCTGCCGAATGGACATCCCAAGGCATCAAACAGCTCAAGCATATGAGCCATCCAGTCATCTGCCACCGCTGGGTCAGCCGACCCACTGAAGCTCTGCGGACGCAACCGCATGAAGGCATCGATCCAACGATCCACGGCTGGCTCAACTGGCAATGCTGGGCTCGTCTCCGGGGTAGGAGTAGTAGATACAGGTCTACCTCTAGCTGCTTCATGAGCGGAAAGTCTCCTGGTACCAGCCATACTGTCAAAAGCTACTAATCTGGCATTAGAGTCGTCATTTGGCAATTGGCATATGGACTACTATAGTAAACAAAAGAATCAACAGTTCTCCCCACCTTGGGTTGAACTCCTATACATGTCTAGCCCTGCTATCCTCACCTAGGGCTCTGATATGTCTAGCCCCACTATCTTAACCTAGGGCTCTGATATGTCTAGCCCCACTATCTTAACCTAGGGCTCTGATACCACTCCTGTTACACCCCATTTCTCCTAGGCTGATTTTTGGCATACACATTTTTTTTTTTTTTTTTTTTATATAGACAGCTCAGATCGTCCCATACCAACCTGAGTAGCCTACGAAAACATAGGATATAACACATCATTACACACCTACTTTCCTTTAACAATGTGGATCCCATCTCCCGGGTACACCGTCAAATCAGGTTCATGACTTCTGAATTAACAGATGGACTCGCGCAATGTTACTCCTACTAGACCCAATACTCCTAACCCATACGGGTAGGAGAACCGATCTAATAGAAGTCTGAACCCCCATGGTTAAGTTCCATAGTCATGTAATGACCTCACCATCAAACAAAAAGATATATAACATCCACAGATAAAATATGGCACTCCACACACCATACTCCAAGACAATAAGGTAAGACAGTAAATGGAAACTACATTACAAGAATAAGATCCAAGTCCAACAAGTGCAATATTGTCCAACCAGATACATAAGTCAGAATCACCCTCACATAATACCTGACATATGAGAATAACAATCTCATTAAATACATCCAACAGCAACAATCAACTAACCAGAATATCTCAGACAATCACAAATCAGATATCCTCCACAAGCCTGCTGACCACGATCCCACCTAATCTGGTAGCGTCAAGTCTGCCGAGCCACTGAAAATATATAATACAGGAATGAGCTACGCCCAGTAGGAAAGACAGTTAGTAAAACTCACATGCAAGAGAAGGATAATAGCAAAAATATAGGAATACAGCATAACAATGTAAGGTGGATAGGCACTCTCAGTCCCAGAGTCCGACCAACCACAATCACCCCCAGTGACACCAGAGTATCTCTCCTCTGGGCTTCCAGGTAGCGTGCCAGTGGGAACGCCCATCTCGAAACACGCATGGCGCCTAAGCACCCGACACCGCAGCGTCTCTCGTCAATCAATCTCCTGGAGACAATAGACAAATCCAGTCACAAAATCTCTAGCCAACGTGAGACACCCCTGCCACCCTAAGGCGCGCAGGCCTACACACTTGGCTAGCCACTGCGAGACACCCCTGCCACCCTCAGGCGCGCAGGCCTACACACATGGACCAGGAGAGATCGACTCAGCCACCGTCCCAAGGAGTCCTCTACCAACAACTTCCATAGAAGCTCACGCCCCTACAGTCATTGCCAATCTCTAACTCCAAGATCCGGCAACATGTGTCCAGGTACAACAAGGCGCATACCAGTCCACATGTATACTGTGGAAGCTAAGTCTGAACCGCACAGTTACCTACCACAACTACCCTAAAACATCATATAGGGTCTATAGTAGTCCGGTCCAGTATGCCAATCCATAAAATATGCCAACACTGAGTAAACTGACTCAGTCCATGTCGTTGTCATCAAGCAACACAACTGTCAATTACTGACTGTTCTGGTAGAATCCATGTACCATACCTCTGTCTGGCTGTTTCCAGCTGTACTGTCATCACTGATAACATTTTTCCCCACTTCAGGCAATTTTTTTTTTCTTTACCCACGGATCTCCAGAATTTTCGAAATTTCTCATTTCCAAATTTTCTGATTTTTCTTGAATTTTTCAAAAATATAAATAATCCCTAAAATTCAATTATCAAATTTTCCTAAATTCGAAATATCAAATTTTGCATTTTATCCATTTTTTCGAAATTCGGAATAATTTCCGAATTTAAAATTCCGCTATTCCATTATACCGCGCCGCACTTCCGTGAACCCGGTTCTCGCCGCCGGTTCGGCCTTCGCGCTGAGCCGAGAACCGCTTCTCACTGAACCGCGCCGAATCCCCTGAACCGGATCTCGCCACCGGTTCGGGCCTTCGCGCTAAACCAAACCCCGCCGGTCGAAGTTATTAATCCGAAATTCGGCCGACGCTTAATATATAATATTAATAATTGATATAATTATTCTCTTAATAAATCAACTAATCCCTAATTAACCCTTAATTCGTCTCCTTCCTTCGCCCGTCGTCCGCGAAACCCTAGCCGCCGCCATCGCCGACCAATACGATCCTTCCGTCGATTTTCGGCGACTGCGAACAAGGAGAACATGTTCGTACTATCCTAACGTTCCAATAATGCCGCTAATTTCCTAAGGTTTAAATCAAAATCTCCGTCGAAGGAATTCGCCCGTCCGCCGTTGCCGTATTGTGAAATTTGAGATTAATCCAACAAATAAATTAACTAATTCAATGGCAACGCTGATAATACAAATCCCTAACATGCTCCTAAGCATTAACAAATTTTTCGGCGAAATGGGGAATTTTCCAGAAAATCCGAAATTTGCAAAAGTCACCAATTAGCATTCAATTAAATCCGATTTTTCATCCACATGCTCGTTTTCATTAAGCAAAATATTCCATGCTTTTAATTTTCTACCAAATAACTAATTTAAACTGAATTTCCTACCTCAAAGACGCCGGCGACGGTGAACCTCGTCCGCAGCTCGCCGCTGCTCCTCACCGAACGAATCCGGTATCAATCGACTCTCCTCGGTCCCGTGAATCTCCAGGCACAAAAAGCCCCTTGCCAGGCCGCCGGAATCACGCGCCGTACGCCGGAAAACTTCCTCTCTATCGGTCGGTCGAACGAAACCCTAATCGTTCGCGAGGGTTTTATATTCCTGGCCAACACGATGAAACCCGTTACGCACCGTTGACACGCTTTCGACACGGTAAGCACCCGATCAGCCGGTTCAATCCCAACCGTCGATCACGACCGTCCGATCCGCTTATCAGAACGCACGCGCAAACTCACTCGGCGAACCGCCTCCGCCTCCGCTGAACCGTTCCGGTCTGGTTCACACGCGGTAAAAACCAATTTCCGGTTTTAAAATAACCGATCATAATTTATTTTCGAATTTCCAAAAATCCAATAAATCAAAATAAACAGGGAAAATTACTTAAAAATTACCTCGGTGTTCCGAAAAATCTCTAGAAATTTCAGAAATTCCAATAGCCTCTAATTGAGCTCCTGGCTCATCCTACTGTCGATCTGAAATCATCCAAGCCAAAAATTAATTTATTAAAGATTAACATAAAAATTTTTACTGGGTATAACAAAAGTGATGTAAGGGTCTTACAAGATGGGAATTAGGCTTTCATAACGATATAACCAAATAAAATAAAAAATTTTGAGAAAATATGATGAACTGATTTGGAAATTTAAATTCCAATATACTAAGGAGGTTACGTGTAACATCTTTGACAGTCAAGATAAGTATGAACTAAAATATCGTCTAAAATATGGAAAAATCCCAAAAAATATAAAATATTTAAAAAGAATATAAAAGTATATATTTAATTGTATACAACATACCTAGATGTGTACTAATAGTTGCATTGTCTCCCGAGGATATCATTTATAATCATTATGAATATATGAAATCTAACTAAATCATTTCATATACAATTTAACTCAGAAGAAAAATTGAATATATAAAATTTAATTAAATCAAGGCCATGTAACTAGAGTAATGAATATATGAAATTGAATATATAAAATTTAAAGTTACATAGTACTATGACAAAATTAAAAAACATTAGAATTAATGACATTAATGAGACAATAAAGTTGTATTTCAAGATATTTAGAAGATCTAGTGTAACACAGTTTATTGTAAAATAAAAAATGGATCAAATTGTAAAATGAGCTAAAACATTAGAAAATAAAATGAATTAAAACATAATACCAAATATTAATTAGATAATGTTTATTGATAAGACTCTAATGATGCATATTTACCTTAATTAAGCCTTACTTGGAATTTCTATGATCCAATTAAATAAGTATAAAAATAATAAATTATTATTTTAGCCTTAAATAAACATATAATTAAAAAAGTAAGATACATTAAAGAAATGAAAATTAAGAAATTTAATGTAATATTCAATTTTTAAGAAAGGAAACAATTCGAATAAATTAGATAAATTGGATTGCAAAATCTCATTCCAGAATGCTTAGGAGATTGAGTGTACATCTTCATTCATAAAAATAGATATGAATTGAAATATCTCATAAAGATTACCAAAACCATAGAAAATTAAAATTTAGAGATTTTAAAATTAATATTTAATTCGATAAAGGTCGTCATGTTTGGTTCGATGATGTTTGTATAATTTTGATAACATTGTGCATAGAATTGAAGTATCAAGGTAAATAAGCATAAATAATAACAAACTATTACTTTAAATTGAAGAAAATATATATTGAATTTAAAATAACTTAAATTGATGAAAAGTAACTAACCAAATCTAAGTGATGCAAAGTTCATAAAAGAGGAAAATTAGAGTTCAATAGAAATATTAAAAATTAAAGGTAAAATAATTAAGGAAATGAGTTAAATTAGGTGGGATATTTGCTCATAAGATATCCTAAAACCTTAAAAAATAAAATTCTTAAAATTATAGAAAGGAATATTTAAAAGGATCTAGCTCGTACATACAAGTCCAATAACATCTAATTCATCTTGAATGAGCCTCATTTAGAGTTTTTGTGAATTACAAAGGTAAACATGCATTAAAAATAAATAATTATTTTTTTATTTTTATTAAGTATATTTTATAGCTAAAGTTAAATTGAAGTAGTGTAAACTAACTAATCAAAACAATGTAAAGGTGGAACAAGAAGATAATCAAAATTTCATGATAATATAACTAAATATAAGCGATAAATTTAATGAAATAAAACCATTCGTACATGAATGTTGATGTGCAATAAACTAATGTGATGTAGTGCAATATCCACAATCATTAAATCAAGGTACAAATAAAAATATCTCATAAAAAATAACATGAAATGGTAAAAAAAGCTTTTAAAATGTTAAAAAAATTTAACCTTATAGAGCACAGTAAGATGAGTCCAAGGACATTTGTTTCATCTCGATTGGGTCTGTTTAGAATTATTATGAATTTACAAATTATATATGAATAACTAAAAAATAAATATTTTTAATATTAAGAAAACCTATATAAATGATGAAATTAGAAAGTTTGTAGCAATGTAGTATAAAGAATTCAAATTGATTTATTGGTTACATAAGAGAAGAATTTGAGTTACACAATAATACAAAAAAATACAAAAGTTAATAACTTGAAAAAAATGAGACAGATTGTATGAAAAGTTTGATTTCATGATACTAAAGAGATCGATTGTGATATTCTTGATCGACAAATTAGATAGAAATCCAAATGTTTCATAATCCATGAAAGACTAGAAATTTTAAATATTTAAAATTACAAAAATGAATATTTTGGTGTGTAAAGCTCGTTAAGTGTAGTTATGTTTTTTTTGTATCCATTAGACCTCGTTGTGAATTGTTACAAATTGCAAAATAAAAAATAACTCATTTTTTATTTTTTTAAAAAATTAAATATATATTAAAGTTGAAATTTAATAAATTAAAACAAAGCAATAAGATCAAATCAAAGCAATGTAGAGGCCACAAGTAAGAAAATTAATGCTTCATAATATTATAAAAAAATCAAAGAAAAAATTAAAAGAAATGAGATAAATTGCATGCAAAAGTTACATTCCAATGTGTTAATGGGATTAATTGTGAGATTAGTGATCATGAAATCTTGTACAAATTGAAAATTTTCCTAAAGAATTCCCAATGAAGTAAAATATTAAAAAAAATAAATAATTGCTATTTAGTTGAATAGAGCTCCTTAAGACAATTAACAACATTTATTTCTTCTTGATTGGACATTATTTGGAATTACAATGATTTACTAAACTAAATATGTATAAATAATAATAGGATACTTTTTATTAATAAATAAATAAATATTTAGGCTAAAATAAGATGAATCAAAGTAAATATGTATAAATTAAAAAATTAATATTTTAATATTAAGAAACTAAATATTAAAAGCAAATATGTATAAATAAAAAAATCAATATTTTAATATTAATAAAAAAAATATTAAATTTAAAATTAGAAACATTGAAGCAATGTAATATAACAAAATCAAAGATATGTAAAAATAACATGATATAAGATATAAAGTTATTTAGTAATACATTCAAAGCAATGTAAAATATTTAAAGAAAGAAGAAAAATTATATAAGGAAGTTACATTCCATGATACTAAATAGATTTCAGTTTGACAACCTTGACCATCAAATCAATTTGAATCAACATGACCTATAATGTGCAAAACTAATAGAAAGTAAAATATTAGAATAAAATAAAACTACTATCTAGTGAATAGAACTTGTTGAGATGGGTGCCTAGATAGTTATTTCCTCTTGATCAGACCATCATTTTAAATTACCATGAATTTTTTTATTAAATAAGAATAAATATTAATAAATTATTAATTTAATTTTATGTAAATATATTTTAAAATAAGAATTAGATAAATTAAAGCAACGTAATATAAGCAGATCCATGACTTATAATGGTCAATTAAGAGTATAAGTACATCCATGACTTATAATGGTCAATTGAGAGGAGATGTAGAATACCTAGTAATGTAACAACTTTGTCGTGAAAATGTTTAAGAAATAATTTAACATGTAACAAAAAATTACTTTACAAGATTTTAAGTAGGCCAAGGATATCCTTATTCATTAAATAAAATTTGATGCTAAATTTCTTATGAAGTTTACTCAAAAAAGAAAATAAAATGGTAAAATTGAATAATAAATTTGCTAAAATTTATTAAGGAGAGGGCAATAATGTTTCCTTCATCTCGATTGAAACTCAATTGGAATTATTTTGAATTACAAAATTAATTAAGAAAAAATATTAATGAATTACTACAAAATATATTAAATTGATGAAATGTATTATAACTAAATCAAAGTGATATAAATGCCACTTGATAAAATAATAAGAGTTTTATTGTAAGATAACCAAATTAAAGTGAAAAGTTTAAGTAATATGATAAATTGGGTTATAAAATTCATTCTAAGACACTAAGGCGATTGAGTGTAGAATCATCAATTACTAAATCTTACATGAATCTAAATTTAATGTAACAAAAATATGAGAAACTAAAATATTTTAAAAAAATAGAGTGAATATTTAGTTTGTTTTTGGTCATTCAGGTGAGTTTAATGACCTTTGTTTCAACTTAATCAAACAATGTTTGGAATTACTATCAAATTATATTTAATATAATCAAATCAAACAAATAAAGGTAAAAAAAGAGAAGATTTATATTTATATAGTAATATAACAAAATCCAAGAATAAAAGTTTAAGAAATCAAATAAATTATACACTAAAGTTGCTTTCTGAGATACAAGGCGGATGACATGCGACATAACCTACCCTCAAATTAGTTATAAATCATAATATCTCTTAAATCTTACAACGTCATAGAAATTAAAACGTTTACAAATTTTAAATTAATACTTAATTCAATAAAGCTATGGTGTTTAGTCCATCGATAATTTTTCAATCACTTTTAGTGCTTGTTTGGAATTTCTACAAGTTCCTGAAGTTTATAAGAATAATTAAAAAAAATTGATTATTTTAATATTAAGTGAATATATATTAATTCTATAATGAGATAAATTGAAGCAATTTAATATAACCAAATCAATGTAATAAAAAGTTCACATGACAGAAGAATTAGAGTTTCATAAAAAAATAGAAAAAATCAAAAGCAAATCAATTGTATAATTGTGATAAAAGTTGAAAGTCGCATTCCATGGCACAATCGAGATCGATCGCAACATCCTCCATAAAAAAATTAGGTATGAGTCAAGTCTAATGTCAGTAATTTACTAATTATTAGACCTCATTTGAAATTGCTACAAATTACCAAACTAATAAGCATAAATATTAACTAAGGATTATTTTTTAATAATAAATAAATATGTATTAAATTAAAAATGAGATAAATTGAAGAAAATTAATAGATCCACTTTAAAGTTATGTAATGGCCACACGAGAGGAGAATTAGAGTTTCGTAAAAATATATCCAAATAAAAAAGAAACATTAGAAGAAATGATATAAACAATTTAGGAACTAAGGAGATCAAGCGCAATATCTTGGATTATTAAATACATTTTGAATTGAAATGATTCATAAAGCATGCCAAACCCTTCAAAATATAATATTTTAAAATATAAAACTGAATATTTAGTTCGAGCTCATTTAGACGAGGCAATACATTTTTTTCATCATGATGAGATCTTGATTACAATTCCCCTTAATTATGAAAATAAATATTAATAAATAATTATGTATGATAATCAAATTATAATGATGTAAAGTTTACAGAACTAGAAACTAATAGTAAACTTGCAATATAAAAATCAATGTAAAAAGTTCAAAGAAATGATGCTAATTGTCTAGAAAAGTTTCAATCCAAGATACTAAGATCTTGTGTAACATCTTTGCATGAAAAATTAATTGCAAATAAAAATCACTTACAATGTATACAAAAAGCATCAAAAATAAAATTAAAAACATAAAATGAATGTTTTGTTAGATGGAGTTTAATGAGTAGAGTCCAACAATGATTTTACTTTTGAATCAAGCATCGCTTTGAACTACTATGGACTGCTAAAATAAATAAGCATTAATATTATTGAATTTTTTAATATGAAAAAATCAAAGTGATGTAAAGGTCATAGAGAGAAGATTTATCGTTACATAGTAATTAACCAAATCAAAATAAAAAATTTTATAATAAATTTGCTTTAGTATATACTAAAGAGATCACATGTATTGTCCTTAATCATCAAATCAACTAAAAAATTGAAATGTCACATAAAAAATGAAAAAAACTTTGAAAGATAAGTATACTAAGAAAATAAAAATAAAGTAGATATTTAATTAGATGGAGTGCATCGAGATGAATTTAATGATGTTTGTTTCATGTCAATTAATACTTAATTGGGGTAACTATAATTACACAACTAAATAGAGATAATAAATAAGAAATTATCTTTTTAATACTTAGCAAAAAATATCAAAACTAAAATGATATAAAATGAAGCAATGTAATATAAATAAATTAAAGTCAATTGAAGGTCACATGATAAAGAATTAAGAGTTGCATAGTAATATAACAAAACTAAAGCATAAAAGTTTAGATAATGAGATAAAATATAAGGTAAGGCTACATTCAATGTACTGAGGAGATCGCATGTAACATCCTCGATCATCAAATCAAGTACGAAATAAAATGCCTCACATAATACAAGCTAAACTTTTAGAAAAACATATTAAGAAATATTAAAATCAAATGTTTAATTTGATAAAGATCATGGAGTCAAGCATAACAAAAATTATAACATTAATATTAAGTAAATATATATTACAGATAATTGAAGATAAATTGAAATAATGTAATACAACTAAATCAATGTGATGTAAAGGTCACATAGAGTTGGAGTATCACTGTAATATATAAAAATAAAAAATTAAAGAAATGAGATAACAATATTAAAAAGATTCATTCTAAGATAATGGAGATCAAGTGTAATTTTATCGATCTTCAAATGAGATACAAAGAAAATTAGTAGCTAAGAACACAAAAATCCTAAACAAGTAAAATATTTAGAAATATTAAAAATTAATATTAAGTACGACAATGTTTTTTAAGATTAGAACAACATTTTATCTGTAACTTTTGAAAGTTTTTTCAATATACTACCATTTAAAAAATTAATAAAAATAAATAAAAAATACTTATTATTTTAATATTAAGTTGACATATATTAAGCTAAATTAGATCAATTTAAATGATGTAATAGAACCAAATAAAAGTGATGTATATAATAGGTGAGTAGAGAATTCGTATTTCATTTTAATATAACAAAATAAAAAAAAATATTAAGAAATGAGATATATTATATGGGAAGGTTTCATTTGATGATAATATTTACATCGAGTGCAACATCTTTGATGTTTGAATCAGGTAGTAAAAAAAATATCTTGTAAACCATGTCAAAACTCTAAAAAATGACATATTCAAAAATATAAAAATATTGTGTAAATAGATAAATGTCATTTTAATATGTCCAATGACATTTCTTTCATCTGAATTAGATCACACTTTTAATTGCTAACATTTACCAAACTAAAAAGCATAAATAATAATTTAATACGACCAACTAAAGTATTGTAAAGGTCAAATGAAAAGTGATTTATAGTTATATTATAATATAACTAAATAATATCCAAATTGTTAAACAAAATAGATAAATTATAAAAAAAATTACATTCTAAGACACTCAATAGAGTGAGTGTAACATTCTTAATCATAAAATAGTGCACATGTTTAAATGCCTCGTAAAACTTGCAAAAAGTTAATTCCTAGATAGTACATATTGCAATAAGTCCAAAGATATTTGTTTCGTCTTTGTTAGACCTTAATTGGAATTGCTATGAATTATCGAATAAATATACATTAACAAAGAATGTTATTACTATAATTTTATGTAAATGTAATTTAAACCTAAAATGAGATAGATTTAGTATTATAATATAGCCAAATATTGTCAAACTAATGCTTACAAATAGAAGATTTATAGTTACATAGTAATAAAAAAAATTAAGGCAAACAATTTGATGAAATCACATATGTTGTATGGCAAAATTATGTTTCATGATAGTAAAGAGATTGTTGGTAACATTATTGATATCCAAATTAAATACAAATTCAATTGTTCTTTAGATTGAAAGAAAAATCTAAACAATTAAAAATTTTACAATAATAAAATTAAATATTTAATTTGAGATACCTTGTCAAGTTATCTTGAATATTCATTGTTTCATCTCATTCAACACCATGTTTAGAATTACTCAGAATTATCAAAGTTAAAGTTCATATATAATATTTTTTTAATATCAAGAAAATATAGATATTATAGTTAAAATTAGATAAATCAAAGAAATATAACAAAATCATTGACATATAATGGTAATTTATGAGGAGATATAGAGTTACAAAGTAATATAACAAAATTGAAGTAAAAAGTTTTAAGAAATAACATAAATCATCTGAGAAAGTTGCACACTAAGGTACTAAGAAAATCTAGTATAAAATCCTTAATCATAAAATAGGTCATGAATTAAAATATCTCATATAGTGTAAAAAGTCCTTAACTAGTAAAATATTTTAAAATAATAAAATAGTTATATAATTTGATAGAACTCATCACAGCATGTCGTTTGGAATACTATCAATTTAAAATAGATAAGTATAAAAAAGTAAATTATAATTTTAGTGTTAAAAAGATATATTTTAAATATTGGACGAGATAAAGTAAATAAATATAATATAACAAAATCAATGATATGCATTGCTTAAAAAAAAGTTATTTATGGTTACATATCAACATAAATAAGACAAATTAACAAAAAAAGTTGTATTCGAAGATTTTAAGTACATTATGCATAACATTGTTAATAATCAAGTCTACAATTACTCAAAAATTCTCATAATTTAATAAAGTATATTAATAAATAAAAATGAACATTTACATTTATAGAGCAAATTGATGTTCATCCAATGATGTTTCCTTCATTTCTTATGGACCTCATTTGGAATTACTAAAAATTACCATTAAAGAAGAATAAATAGTAATAAATTTTAATTTTTATATTATATAAACATTTATAAAGGCTAAAGTGAGGTAAATTAAAGAAACAAATATAACAAAATCTGAGTAATATATAGGTCACACCATAAGAAATTTAGAGTTTTGTGGTGGTATAACCAAATGAATACATAAAATTTAAAGAAATTAAAATAATTATCAAAGAAAATTAAATTTTAGGATATTACAAATGTCACACATAAAAGTCTCGAATGTGATGTGTGGTTTAACTCAAAATATCTAATAGTGTGACCAAATCGTGTAAATTAACATATTTAGAAAAAAAATTTAGTTCACTATTGATCATCGATTTGAATCAACGACATTTGTTCAATCTCAATTTGACCTTAATTCTAATTTCCCTGAGATATGAAAATAAATAAAAGGTACTAAAAAATTACTTTAATATTTGCAAAATATATTTTAAAGCTCAAACAAGATAAATTGTATTATAGTATTACAATAAAAGTAAAATGATATAAAAATCACGTGAGAAGAGGTTTAGACTTTCATAGAAAAATGACCAAATTGAAATAAAAAAAATGAAAAAAGATAGAAATTATAGGAGGAAGTTGTACTCCATGATACAAAGGAAATTGAGTGCAACATACTCTATCATCAAATAAAGAAAGAAACAAAATAACTCGTAAAACATGGCTAGTTGAAAAAAACTAATTAAATTTGCAAAAAAAAATATTCAATAGGATAGGGCTCATCAAGACATGCTATATGATATTTGTTTCATCTTTATTTGACTTCATTAAAAATTTCTACAAATTATAAAAATAAATAAGCATAAATAATAATTAATTTTAATTTAAATACTTATTAAAATTTTATTAAACTATCAATAAGATAAATTAAAGATAATTATTATTGCCAAATAAAAGCAACATAAAGGTCACATGAGTAGAGACTCATGTTTCGTAGTAATATTATCAAATCAAATAAAACAATAGTAATGAAATAAGAAACATTTTATAGAAAAACTTGTATTGAAGAATATTAGGTTGATGAAAATAAGATCCATGATTTTTAAGTCAGGTACTAATAAGAAAGGATCACAAAGCTTGAATAAATGTTAGAAAATAAAATATTTAAACATGAAAACTGAATACCTAGTTAGAGAGATCATCGAGATGAGTGCAATCATGTTTGTTTACCTCAATAAAACCTCATACAAAAATATTATGAATTATAAAAATAAATAATCATGAATATTAAAAACATTATAATTTTAATGTTTAGTAAATATAAATTAAAGCTTAGATGAAGGTAATTGAAATGGTAAAATATAACTAAAAAAATGACATTCTATTATGAAATGAGAAAAGATTTTGAGTTACATAGTAATATAACAAAATTAAAGCTAATAATTTGAAGAAATTGGACTTAGCAAAATACTAAGGAGATCAAGGTTTCCATTTTATTTTCAAATTATATTCAAACAAAAATAAATTATACATTTTGCAAAAAAAGTTTAAAAATTAAATTTTTTAAGAAAAATTAGTAAACTAATATTTAATTTGAAGGAGGTCATCTAATCGAGTCCAATGATATTTTTTGTTGTCTTGATTGCACCTTATTCAAAATTACTATTTATTACCAAATTAAATAAGTAAAACAAAAATGAATTTTTTTTAATAACAAGAATATATATTAAATATGAATTGAGATAAATTAAAGTAATATAATATAACAAAATCAAAAATTTGTAATGGTGACGAGGGAGGAAATATAGGTGGCATAGTAATGTAACAAAATTGAAGCAAAAAATTTAAAAAATTGAGACTATTGTATGAGAAAATTGCACTCCATGATACTGAAGAGATCAAGTGTAACATTTTTTATTATAAAAAAACTTATGAATATAAACACCTTATAAAGTGGGTAAAAATTTATAGAATAAATATTTGAAAATAAAAAATGAGTATATAATCTGATAGATCTCATCGATCTGACTCTAATGACATTTATTTCATATTGATTGGAACTCATTTTGAATTATCACAAATTATGAGTTAAACAAGCAAAAAATAATTAAAAATTATAATTTTAATGCTAATAATAGATTTTCTTATATTCTAGATGTGATAAATTGAAGCAAAAAAATTAACTAAAACAATTTCAATTAATGGAAAAAGTGAGTTATTTAAAGTTACATAGAAATATAACGAACTTAAAATGAAAAACTTGAAGAAATTCAATAAATTATATAAAACAATTGTATTCTAAGAAGATTTAGGCTTAACAAACTTGATCATCAAATCAAGAATAAATAAAAATATATCAAAAAATATTAAAAAAGTAAAGAAAAAAAACTATTTTAAAAAATGAATATTTAATTATATAGAGCCCATAAAGACGAGTTTAATGATTATTTCATCATTACTAGACCATGTTTGGAATGACTATAAAATAGTAGTTATATAGCCATAAATGGTTACAAATTATTATTTTGATATTATGTAAACATTTATAAAAGCTAAAATGAGATAAGTTTAAGTATTGTAATAAAACCAAATCTAAGCAGCGTTATGGTCACCATAAAGGTTATTTTGAGTTATATTGAAAGATAAACATAATAAAGTGTTAAATTTCAAGAAATAAGATAAGTTATGTGGGAAAGTTTAATTTTGAGATAGTAATGAGATCACGTATAAAATCTTCGATTGTCAAAAAAGTTACAAATTAAAATATCTCACAAAGTATGCTAGAATAATTAAAAATTAAAAATAAAAAAAAAACAGAAATAAAGATCTAATTTTATGATGCTCACCAAATTGAGTCCAACGTCTTTTATGTCATCTTGGTCAAACCACATTTGTAATTAGTGCTATTTAATAAAATAAATAAAATTAAAAAAATAAATTATTACAATAATATTTGGGAAGTATTTTCTTAAAGTAAAATGAAAAATTTAAGAACTGTAATATAACAAAAAAAAAATGATGTAAAGGTTACATGCGATGATAATTAGAGTTTCATAGAAGTGAAAAGGAATCAAGGTGAAAAAAGAAAAAAAATAAAAAATTATTCTAGAAAGTTGCATTCCATGCTATTAAAAAGATTGAGTGTACTATCGTTGGTCAACAAATTTGTTGCAAATAAAACATCTTATAAAACAAGCCAGAATAAAAGAAAGCGCACAATATTTTAAAATGCAAAAATTTACATTCAATAGGATAAAGCCCATCGAGATTAGTCCAATGATAGTCATTTTATATCAATTAGACTTTCTTTTAAATTATTATTAGTTACAAAAGGAAATAAGTAAAAACAATAATTCAGTAAATATTTATTAAAGCTTAAGTGTGATAATTTGAAGCAAGATAATATAACTAAATTAAAACAAAGTAATTGTGACAAGAGTAGAGAATTGCAGTTTCATAGTAATATATCTAATACAAAGAAAAAACTTTAGTGAGATGAAGGAAATTGAATAAAATCGTTCCATTCCAAGAGAGTAATTAGAATGAGAGAAACATTGTCAAAGATCAAATTAGTGCAAATAAGATTGACTTATAAAGTGTAGACAAATCTTAGAAAGTAAAATATTTAATAAAATAAGGCAAATATTTTGTTGTATAGATTATGTTGAGACAAGTTCAAATACACTTGTATTCCCTAAGGTAGGTATTATTTGGAATTACTCCAATTTATTAAAATAAATTAGAAAGCATAATAAAAAATAATTTTGCAATATAAAGTAAATATATAATGAAGTTGAGATGAGGGAAATTAAGGCATTGTAAATAAAAAAAAAATCAATTTTAATAGCTAAATGATATTTGATTTAGAGTTTCCTAATTATATAACTAAATTAAAGCAAACAATATAAATTGTATAAGAAAATTATATTCGAAGATCGACGGACATCAAGCGTAACATCCTTAATTATCAAATTATGAATGAATAAAAATGTCTCATAAAATCTACAAACATCAATGAAAATAAAACATGCAAAAAATATAAAAATTAATATTTAATTGAATGGAGCTAATTTGGAGGAGTTCTTGTGATCTTTCTTTTTATCGATCAGACATTATTTAGAATTGTTGTGACTTTCTACTTTAGCTATGCATAGATAATAATGAATAAAAATTTTTATATTATGTAAACGTCTAATAAAACTAAAATAAGCCATAATGAAGCAATGTTACATAATCAAATTAAGGTGATCTAATGTCACATAGGGAGAGAATTAGAGTTTCACATTAATGTAACAAAACTAAAGTAAAATTTTGAAGAAATAAGATAAATTGTAGAGTAAAAAAATATTTGAAGATATTAAAGAGTTTGAGTGTGATATCCTTTATTCTCAAATAAGGAATGAATAGACAAATGTTATATAGCATGAAAAAATCCTTGAAAGTAAAAAAAATATAATAAAATAAATATTATGTTGGATATAGCTTGTTGAGATGATTATCCTTAAAATCAGTGACATGTAAAGGTTACATAAGATGATATTTAGATTTACATATTAATATAAGCAAATCAACACTTAAAATTTAAATAAATGAGATACATTATATATGAAAGTTGCATCCTAAGATACAAGGAAGATCATGCGTAACATCTTTTATTGTTGACGTAGTGGTAACAAAAATGTCTCGTAATTCAAGCAAAAAAACTTAGATATTAAAAACTAAGAAATATTAAAATTAATATGTAATTTGGCAAAGCTCATCATGTTTAGTCCAATGATATTTCTCAATTGTTTATTATTAATTATCAAAGTTTACATGCTTGAATAACAAAAACATTATTTCATTATTAAGTAATTATAGATCAAAGATGAAATAAGACAAAGTGAAGTAATGTATTTTAACCAAATCAAAGTGATCTAAATGCCACATAAGGGGAGTATAAGATTTTCATAGTAACGCAACAAAATAAAACATTAAAAACTGAAGAGATTAGTTAAATTATATTAGAAAGCAACATTCTAAGACAAGAAGGATACTGAGGGCAACAACCTAGATCACCAAATTATGTATGAATTCAAGTGTGTCATAATCTATGCCAAAATCCTTGTAAATAAAATACTTTAAAATACAAAAAATGTATATTCAATAGGATATTACTTATTGAGGCAAGTTAATTGGCATTCATTTCATATGAATCAAACATTTTTTAGAATAACTATAGATTACCAATGCAAATAAACATAGAAAATAATAACTAAGTTTTGTAATATTAAGTAACTATGTACTAGAACTAAAACAAGATAAATTAATGTAATGGATATAAATTAAAGTGATCTAATGATCACATGAGGGGAGATTTAGAATTGAATAGTAATATAACATAATAAAAAAAAAAAGATTGAAGGAATTAGACAAAATTTATGAGAACGTTTTGTGCCAAGATATTGAGTAAATTGAGCTAAATATCCTTGATCATCAAATAAAAAATGAATCAAAATGGCTTATAAAGCATGCATAAATCCTACATAATAAAATATTTCAAAAAATAAAATGAATACTTTGTTAGATAAAGCTCATCAAAATGAGTAAAATGATATGTGTTTTATCTCAACTAGACCACTTTTACAATTACTACAAAATCGATAAGCTTGAAAATTAATAAATTATTATTTTAATATTAAGTAAATATATATTAGAACTAAATAGAGTTAAACTAAACTAGTTTAATATTACTAAATAAGGGTAATATAAATATCATAGTGAAGAGATTTAAGATTAAATAGTAATCTAAACAAATAAAAAAAACCAAAATTTGAGGAAATGAGATAAATTTTATTAAAAAATTGCATTAAAAAATAATAAGGTGATTGAGGGTAACATCTTTAACAATTTAATCATGTATGAATTAACTTTTTGAGAATAGTATACTAACATTTCTTTTCCTTATCATACCTCACTCATATTTATTATGAATTTTCTTAATAAAATAGAAATAATAATAGTAAGTTATTTTTTTAATTTTAAGTAAATGTGTTTAAGTATAAAATGATATATATTCAAGTAATGTAATGCAAGCAAATAAAATGGTTTAATGGAAGCATGAGAAGATAATTAAAGTTTCACCATAATATAACATATTCAAAAATAAATTTGAGCAAACAAGATAAATTATATAGGAAAGCTGCACTTAAAATACTAATGAGATCAAATAGAATGTCATTTATCATCAATTTTAGTAGCAATAAATATGGCTTATAAAGAATCCCAAATTCCTAAAAAAAAATTTAACAATAAAAAGAAAATATCTAAATGAACAAGGATAATCAATTTGAGTAAAAGAATATTTGTCTTACCTCGATTAGACATTATTTAGAGTTACTAAAAAGTAATGAATTAAATAGGAATAAGTAATAATATAATAAAACCAAGTCAAAGTGATAAAAATTTCACATAAGAGGAGACTTATCTTTACATTCTAAAAATACTAAATCATAGGAAAATATTTTAATAATTGAGACAAATTGTGTGGAGAAGTTGCATTCCAAGATAATGAGAACACAACATATGACATCCTTGATCATGAAAATAGGCTCGAATAAAAGCTTTACAAAAACTATGCAAAAACACCTAAAAATTAAGTAATTAAAAATATAATTTTATTTCCGTTTGATAGAGCACTTTGAGATTACTCTAACGACACTAATTTCACTGTGATTAACTTGGTTCAAAATTTTTATCAAATTATCAAAGTGAAAAAAACATAAATAATATTAGCAATTTATTTTATTGTTTGGAAATTATATATTAAAGCTAAAATGATATAAATTTAGGAAATATAATATAATCAAACCAAAGATATATCAATGTAATAAGAGAAGTGACGTAAAGTTCCACATCAATATAACAAATTTTAAAAAAAAATTTTAAAAAATGACATAACTTATATAAGAATGTTGCACTGTAATATAATAAGAAGTCATTACTTTTCACAAAAGTTACAAATCACAATGTCATGTAAAGCTTGTAAAATTCTTAGATAATAAAATATTTGAAAATAATAAGGGGATTATTTAATTTAATAAAACTGGTACATGTGAAATTATTGACATTTGTTTCATCTTGATTGAAACTCATTTAGAATTAAGATGAATTATTTAATTAAATAAGATTAAATTATATAAATTACATTTTAGTGATAATTAATTATATTGTATTTTTTATTTCAAATAAATTGAAGTAATGTAATATAATGAAATCAAATGCATGTAATGGTGAAATGAGAGGTGATAAAGTATTACATAATAATAATATAAGTAAATTAAAGTAAAAAATGTGATGAAAATAGATAAACTTTACTGAAAAAAATTACATTTTAAAATACTCATGAGATTGAGCTTGACATTTTTGATTATTAGATCATGAAAAAAATTCAAATATCTCATGAAATATTACAAAATCATAGCAAATAATTAACATTAAAAATAAAAAATAACTACTTAGTAGGATAATGCATATCAAGATGAGTCTAGTGATTTTTGTTTCATCTCCAACAAATGTTGTTTGGAATTACAACAAATTACCAAACTAAATAAGCATAAGTAATAATAAACTATTATTTTAATATTAATTAAACTTACATAAAAATTGAAATGTGTTTAATTGAATTAATGTAATTAAACAATATTTATGTAATATAAAGGTCACACAATCAAAGATTTAGTATTACATAGTAATATAACCAAATTAAAGCGTAACAATTTGAGAAATATGATAAATTATATGGGAAAGTTGCACTCCAATATACAAAGGAGAATGCACATAACATCATAGACCATCAAATTATGTACAAATAAAAATATTTAAAAAATAAAGTTAGATGCCAAGAAAATAAAAAATTTTTAAAAATTAAAATAAATATTTTATTTGATTGAGCTCATCGAGAAGAGTCCAATTTTGTTTGTTTTATCTCGATCAAACTTTTTTGTAATCATTGCTAATAACATAGGTTGATTAGGCCAAAAAATATGTTATTACTGTTATGTTAGTAAACATAAATTAAAGTTGAAATAAGAAAAATTGTAGTAATGTAATATAATAAAATCAAAATGACATATAAGTTACACGAGATGATAATCAGACTTTGATAGAAATATAACCAAGCCAAATTGAAAAAAATTATACAATGAGACAATTTGTACAAGAAAGTTACATTGAAAGACATTGAATAGATTGAGTGCTACAATCTCGTTCTACAAATGAGGCACCAATCCAAATGTCTCATAAGGCATGCTAAAATCTAAAGAAAATACATAAAAAATAAATTTTAATATTCAATGAGATTGAGCTTGTTGAGGGAAGTCTAATGACACTTTTTTTTTCTCAATCTATCTTTGTATAAAATTACTACAATGTTTTGAAGTAAAGAAGCACAAATAATAATCAATTATTACTATAATATTAAGTAAATATATTTTAAACCTTAAAATAAATAAATTAAACAAATAAAATTAAAGAAAATCAAAGTGATGTAAACGTTCTTAATCATTAAATATAGCACTAAAAAGAATTAATCATAAAGTACGTATAAATCTTAGAAAATAAAATATTTTAAGATAAACATAACATTTAGTTGGGTAAATCCTGTCGAAATGTCCCCAACTACATTTGCTTTGTCCTTATTAGACCTTGTTTAGAATTATTATTAATTATGAAAATAAAAAATACAAATAATAAAAATGTTATTTTAATTATATATATATATATTTTAAATTGGAAATGTGACAAAATAAAGCACTATCATAGCCAACCCAAAGGCATCGAATAGTCAAATAGGTAAAGATTTGGAGTTATATAGTTTCATGACAAAATTAAACCAAAACATTTTTGGAAATAAGATAACGTTTATAAGAAAATTGTATTCCACAGTACTAAAAGGATCAAGCATAACATCATTGATTATCACTTTAGAATGATTCAAAATATGTCATAAAATATGCTGAATCCTAAAAAACAAAATATTTTGAAAAAAAAATTATTATTTACTTTAATAAAGCACATCAACACAAGTCTTGTATTTTAATATTGTATTCATTAGACATCACTTAGAATTTTTATAAAGCATAAATAATAATAATTAATTCTTTTAATATTAAGTAAGATATATTAAAATTGAAATAAGATAAAATAATGTAGTGCAATTATAACAACATTTTTTTCCTTGTAAAAAAACTCCATTTCTTTTTTCTCTTACTTTAGAATTCAACTAGACAAAATCTCCTTCAGATTTTATCCATTTTTCTAATTTATATGTTGAACAACAATATATTTTTGTCCACAACATAACAACCATGTAGTTTATACTCACAACTATTACCTATAATCATTTTAATCTAACCACTATAGGTAACTAAAGCTATCATAACATTTACATGTCATGGTATACATGGTGTCCTATAGTGTTACTTCTCTTTCCACATATAGATACAATGCTACCTGTCTCACAAGATTAATAAATTATTCAACGCAACCATTACACTAAAATCCATTATAGTTTTAGTTCCTTACTTTCTTATTGGCTATTCTTTTCGATAATCCACTTTTAGTTGGTGTTCAATTCTATGTAAAATGTTAGTTTAAAAAAATCTAAGCTGACAATTAATAGCTTTGCATGCTATCTATGGTAAAAAGAAACTATACAAAATAAGCAAGAATGTTTTGTCAATAACATGTAAGTTCTAAACATAAACATAAAGCATTACATGTAGGCTAGAAAAAGATGATTCATGTTAGAATGTAAATGCAAAAATATCTTATGTTGTTAAAGAAAAGAATGTAATGATATTTAAAATGATATAAAAAGTGCATGTCAAAATACCCACTTTTTGTCACCATTTTTTATAATTTGACTTTGACATGAAACCTTGCCTTTAAACATCTAAAACATTCCTTTCTAATCATTATAATAATCAAACAGAAAGTAAAGTTAGGATAAATACTATGATTCTATCCATAAACTAAAAATCTTTGAACTTAGATTGTGATAGATAATCTGAAATTCTTTTTCATTTTTTTAAGTTTACGTGTGTTCATCAATAGTGCAATCAACATCAAATCGTTAGTTCCCTCAAAAGGATGAATGCAATCAATTTCTTTATCATCAACAAAGTGGCTGTATAGTATACACTGTGTTCATCAGCAAGAAGTTTCTTTTTAGGTTTTGCAATGGGAAATGAAATAAGTAAGGAAAGAAAATGTAATTCTTATTTTTCTTTTCCAAAAATAATATCTATATATACATATATAAATGTTAACTTTAATAATTCATAGAAATTTAAAATGACCTTTGATTAAGGCAAAACAAACATTGTTAAACACATCTTGCAGACCTTTATTGTAGTAATATAAAAAAATGGAAGAAATATAAATCTCGAAGTTTAGAAGAATTAGAGCTTTATAGTACATTGCAAGATATTAAAGAGAGATCATTTTGTAAAAAGTTGAGGTAAATTATGTGATAAATGTAAATTTTGAGATATTAGAGAGATCATGTGCATCATTTTTTGGCATCAAATATGATACAATAAGAAAATATCTCATAAAGTATGACAAAATGTTAAAAAGTAAAACATTTAAATAAAATAAAATATAAATTTAGTTGGATATAAGTCATCGAAATGTATGTAACATTTATTTCATCTTATTTGGGCATCATTTGAAATTACTACCAATTAAAAAAATAAATAAACATAAATAATAACAAATTGTTATTTTAATATTATGTAAATATATGTTAAAGCTAAAAAAGATAAATTGAAGCAAATTAAAATGATAAAATCAAAGACTTGTGAAAGTCATATATGAGAAGAGATTTAGAGTTATATAGAAATATGGTGGAATAAAAAAAGTTAAATTAATAATATGAATTATATAAGATTTTTGTATTCTAAGATACTAGGGACATGCTGCATAACATCTTTGCTTATCAAATTAGGTACAAATTAAAAAAAATTGTAAACAATGCCAAAATAAGTGAAAATAAAATAGTTAAAAATAATAAAATGAACATCCAATTTGATAAATCTCATCAAGTCATATCTAGTAATATTTATTTTATATTAATTAGACCTCATTTAAAATTGCTACAAATTATTTAAATTTGAAATCATAAATAATAATAATTTATTATTTAATGTTAAGTAAACAAATATCAAAGTTGAAATGAGATAAATTGAACAAATATAAACTAATAAAGTCAAAGTGATGTAAATGTCACACGATAGAACAGTTAGAGTTTCATAACAAAATATCCAAATAAAAAAATATATTAATGAAATAAGATAAATTGCACTCCAATATTGCTATCAAAGAGACTAAGGAGATGAAAGGCAACATCCTCGGTCATCAAATTAGGTACAATTGATAATGTTTCAAAATATGAATAAAAATACAAGAAAATAAGATATTCAAAAATGAAAAATTATTATTCAATTGGATGGGCTCTTCAAATGTAGTCTAATGACATTTGTTTCATTTTCAGCAAACCTCATTTTCAATTTTTAAGAATTATAAAAGAAAACAAGTATAACAAATAGTTAATAATTAATTAATAGAAATTTAATATGTATTAAAGCTAAACTGAGATAAATCAAAGAAATGAAGTAGAACTTAATAGAAGCAATGCAAATGCCGAACTAAAGGAGAATTAGTGTTTAATACTAAAATAACAAATTCGAAGCAAAATATTTTAAAAAATGATATAAATTGTATGAAAAAATTGCATACTAAGATGCTAAATAGTTTAAGTGTGCCATCCTTAACCATCAATTTGAAAATGAATCAAAATGACTCACAAGGCATGGTAAAATTACAAAAATTTAAGACATTTAGAAATTTAAAATTAATATTTGGTTGAATAGAGATCATTAAGATGAATGAAATTGTTATGAATTACAAAAAAAAATAAGCATGAATAATAAAAAAATATTTTTTTGAAATTATGTGCATATATGTTAAAAATTGATCTAAGGTAAATTAAAGAAATATAATATTACCTAGTAAATGCAATGTAAAGGACATAAAAGAGGCAATTTAGAGTTAAATTATTTTATAATCAAATGAAAGAAGAACATTTTAAAAAATTAAATATAATATAGTGGAAAGTTTCATTCCAAAATACTAAGGTGTTTGACTATTTTATCTTTGACTATCAAATCATGTATGAATTAGAATGCGTTATGATGCTTGCTAGAACATTACTAAAGAATTTTAATATATAAAATAAATATTTAATTTGACAAAATTTTTTAAGAGAAGTCCAATAACATTTGGAATTTCTTAATCATACCTCATTTGAGTTATTTTGAATTATTTATTAAAATAAGAATAATGTTTTAATATTAAGAAAAATTTTATTAAATTTGAAATGACATATAATTATATGATGTAATATAACCAAAGCAATGTGATAAAGTAATCACATGAAAAGAGAATTAAATTTTTATATTAATATAACCCATTTAAAGAAAAACTTCTAAACAAATTGGTTAAAGTGTATGGAAAAGTGGCATTCCAAATATTAAATATAATGAGTGCAATATGCTTGACTATCAAATCTAGTACAAACAAAACATTCTCATAATGAATGTCAAATTCCTTTCGAAAATAACCTAATAATATAAAAAATGAATGTCTAATTGGATAACACTTTTCAAAATGAGTTTTATGAGGTTTGTTTGATCTTAATTAGACCTAATTTAGAATTATAGTTTATTAACAAAATAAACAACATTAAAAAAATTAAGTAATTTATTGAAATCAAAATGATGAACATGTCACACAATATAAGATTAATATTGTATTATAACATATCCAAATCGTAGCTAAGAAGTTAACTAAATAGGACAAATTATACATAGAAGATAATTTCTAAGACATGAAGAAATTGTGTGTAACATATTTGATCATCAAATCAGGCATGAATTGAAATGTCATGAAGAAAATGCCAAATCCATAAAAAATAAAATATTTTTAAGTACAAAAAACTATTTAATTGGATAGAGCTCTGTAAGATGAGTCTAATAACATTTGTTTCATCTCAATCAGATCTCATTTTAATTATTGCAAATTACCAAAGTAATTAAGAACAAGTAATAACTAATTAAGTAAATATATACCAAAGTTGAAATAAAATAGCTTGAAAAAATGTAATATAACAAAATAAAAATTATGCAATGGCCTTATGAAATGAGAATTATAATTTCATAGTGATCTAAAAAAAATAAAAGATAAAAAATTTTAAGAAATTAAGTAAATTATATGAAAAAGTTGTTTTCCAAAATACTAAGATTAAATATAACATTCTCAATTATCGAATTAGTTATGAAAAAAATACCGCATAAAGTGTGCCACCATCATGGAATATAGAATACTTTAAAATAATCAATTAAATAAATAGTTGATATCATTTGTTAAGACGAGTTTAATGACTTTTTTTCATCTTGATTAGTCCTTTTTCAAAATTATTGTGAATTATCAAAATAAATAAAAAATAAAATAATAATAAATTATTATTTAAATTTTAAGTAAATATGTATATTAAAGGTAAAATACCATAAATTTAATTAATCCAATGCAACCAACTTGAAGCGATGTAGTCGTCACACAAAAAGAGATTTAAAGTTACATAAAACATATAACCATAGAAACGATTAAAATTTAAAGAAATAAGAAATGTTATGAAAAACTTGCCTTACAGAATAATAAGTAGAACAAGTGTAATGTCCATAAATGTCAAATCAAGTATGAATTAAAATTTCCTCTCAAAGAAAGCCGAAAGCATAAAAAATAAACAATAAAAAAATAGAGATGTGAACATTGAAATGGACAATGCATGTCGAGATTAGTTTAACAACATTTGTTTTTCTTGATTGAGCCTCCTTCATAAAATCCCAAAATTAAAAATTAAAATAAAATAAATAAAATTAATTTATTATTTTTTAATTTTATAGTTGAAATGAGATTAATTGAAACAATATAATATGCTTAAATAAAAGTGAAAAATTTTATGAAATGAGATAAATTGTAGGAAATGCGGCAACAAAAGATACTATGGTGTTTGAATTGACATCAATGATTACCAAGTAATCTAACATTCCAAATTTCAATCAATGTATATCCAACTCAAAGAAGATAAAATATTTTGAAATATAAAAATGAATATTTAATTTGATATACTTTATTGAGACGAGCCTAATGACTTTTGTTTCATTTCAATCAAACACATTAGGAATAATGCATAAAGACTATTATTTTAATTTTAACAAATATATATTATTATTAAAAAGTGATAAATTTAAATAATCTATAACAACAATGTCAAAGTGATGTAAACATCAAGTGAGAGAACAATTAGAGTTTCATAGTAATATGGCCAAACCAAAGTGTAATTTTTAATGAAATAAGAAAACATTTATGGAATAAAGTGCATTGAGATGAGTCCAACAAACTTTGTTTTTTTAGTTGAATGTGATTTGGAATTACTACAAATTACATAAAAAAATAAGAATTACAAAAATTAAAATTTTTATATTAAATTAAAATATATTAGAGATGAAATGAGAAAAATTGAATCAATGTAATTCAAAAAAATAAAGGAGTTGAAATACTTATGGTAGATGAGATTTAGAGATACAAAGTAATATAACCAATTGAAAGTAAAATTTTCTAAAAAATCAGATAAATTGTAAGTGAAAGTTGCAATCAAAGATACTAAGTAGATTAAGTATTACATCATCGACCATTTAAATTAGTTGGAAATTAAAATATCTCCTTAAGCATGTAAAAATATTAAAAAATAAAACTTTTAAAAAATTTATAAATAAATATTAGATCAAATAGAACTCATCAAAATCAGTCCAATAATAGATTCTTCATCTAGATTAGACATCGTTTGGAATTATTATTAATAAACAATTTAAATAAGTATAAATAATAGTAAAAATTTATTTTTAATTTGTATTAAACAAATATTAAACAAGAAATAAAATTAATTGAAGTAATGTACAATATCCAAATGAAAGGATTGTAAAGGTCACATGTCGTGAGATTTGAAGTTATATAGAAATTTAACAAAATCGAAGAAAAAAATTGAGAAAAGTAGATAATTTAAGGGAAAGTTGTAGTATAACTTACTAAAGTAATCAGAGTTAATATCCTCAAATATCAAAATAGCTACAAATAAAACTTTCTATCAAGATGTAAAAACTCAAAGAAAAAATAATATTAAAAAGTATTTAAATAAATAATTATTTTAATATTTCTTTTACAAATGAGTTCAACAACATTTATTTCGTTTTGATTGGGCCTTAGCTAGAATTATGATGAATTTTAAAGTTTAATAACATGAAATGATGTTAAATTAATATTTTAATCTAAATTTATATATATATTAAAGGTGAATTGTGATAAATTGAAGCAATATTATTTAACTAAATAATAAACATGTAAAAATTAGTCAAGAGGAGATTTAGAATTACATACTAAAATAACTAAATCCATGTGAAACATTAAAAGAAATAAGATAAATTATATGGGAGTATTTCAATTCAATATATTGATGAGAACAATTGGAATAGCGTTAACCATCAAATCAAGTATGTATTCTAATGTCACATAAACTATGCCAAAGTCATAAAAAATTATATATTTCAAAATATATAAATGAATCTTTCATTAGATAAAAGTCATCAATATATGTCCAAAGGCATTTTCTTATTCTTGGTCAAATAATGTTTGGAACTACTACATATTACCACCAAATTAAGAATAAATAATAAAAAATATCTATTAAGATTAATTAAATACATATTGAAGTTGAAATGTGATAAATTAAAATTATATAATTTAACCAAATCAAAGTAAAGTAAAGATTCCATGATCTGTGATTTAGAGGTGCACAATAATACGTTGAAAAAATATAAAACATTGATGAAAATTAGAAAATTTTGATAAAGTTGCATTCCAAGACTCTAATATGATCGAATATGACAATGTCGATTGTCGAGAAAAGTATGAATCAAAAAGAATTATAAAGGATACTAAAATCTTATAAAATAAATATTTTGGAATATTAAAAAATCATTCTTATTTTCTTATGAAGTAAAGATATGTTAAAGTTAAAATATCATTAAATGAGCTGATGTAATGTATCCAAATAAAATTAATGTAAAGGCCAAAGTCATAACAACATACAATAATTTTAAACAAAAATAAAAACAAATTATTATTATAATTTTATTCAAATATATGTTAAAATTGTAATAAGATAAAAGGAGAAAACGTAACACAACAAAATAAAACTAATCTAAAGTTCACATGAGGGGACAATTAGAGTTCTATTATAAATAACCAAAAAAATAAAAAAATTTTTAAGAATATGATAAAATGTGTATCCAAGTTGCATTCAATGAAACTAAGAAGTTTGAGTGTGATATCCTCAATCATAAAATTAAATATAAAAAAGAATGTCTCATTAAGTAGCCCAAAACCTAGAAAATGAAAAATATAGAAATACAAAACTAAATATTTAAGTCGATAGAACTTGTAGAGATGGATCCATCAACATTTCCTTCATTATGATCGATACTTAATTTCAGCTACTATGAACTAACAAAGTAAGCTTAAAAAATAACGAATTATATTTTAATAATTAGTTAATATATATTAAATTTGAAATGTGAAAACCTGAAGCATTATAATTTAAGGAAATCGGGAAAATAAAATAATCAAACAAGTAGTGGTTTAGAGTTCCATAGTAATATAACTACATCAGAGAAAAAGTTTTTTTGAAATTACAGAAATTGGAAGCAAAATTTTCATTCTATGGTAGTATGGAGTTTGAGTATGATGTCCTTGATCATTAAATATGGTTATAATCAAACTTTCTCACAAAACATACTTAAACCCAAGTAAATAACATATTTAAAAATAATAGAGATTATTATTTAATTAGATCGAGCTCGCATAGTTGAGTACAAAAATGTTTGTTTCATCTTGATGAAATCTCATTAAGAATCACCACAGTTACAGAAGTAAATTAGTAAAAATAAATACAAATTATTAGTTTATTATTAAGTACATATAATAACACTAAAAAGAGATATATTGATGTAATGCATTAAAAAAATCAAAGAGTTAATAATATTATAGTGCAGAATAAATTGTTTTTCATAGTAATATAACCAAATTAAACTATTGAATTTGATCAAAAAAGATAAATTGTATAGAAAAGATGCATTTCAAGACTTGAAAAAGGATGAGTGTAATATCCTTTTTGATTAAAAAGGTACGAATCAAAATGACTTGCAAAATATGCAAAATTTTAACTAAATTAAAATTTTAAAATATAGAAATGAAGATTTAATATGATCATACCTCATTTGAAATTACTAATAATTACAAAAGAATTATAAGAATTTTATTGTCAAATGGTAGTATAAACAAGCTAAAGGAAAAAATTCTAAAATTTTGATAACTTACATGAGAATTTTACATTACTAGATCCTAAAGTGATGAAGCATAGTATCCTTGGTTATTAAATCTTGTATAAAAAAGGATTCAATAAGTGTCCAAAAATTATGGAAAATAAAATATTTTAAAAAATAAAGATGATTATTTAACCCTTGAAAGTGTCTTATGATTTTTGTTTCGCTTATGTAATGCCTAGTTCGAAGTTTTTTAGAATTAGTAAAATAAATAGGCAATAAAGATATTAGAATTATATTTTAATATGAAGCAAATGTATATTTAAGAAAAAATGACATAAATTGAAGCACTATAATTTAACCAAATCAAGGCAATGTGATAATCTAACAAAACAAGATTTAGAGTGACATTGTAATATAACCAAGTCAAAGTAACATAATTTAAAAAAATGAGATACTTTGTATGAGAATATTGCGTTTCAATATTCTAATTTAATCATAAAGTGTGTCAAATATAGTAGGAATGGAACTATCTCATAAAATGTTAAAAAACCGAAAAAATAAAATATTTAAAAATAGAAAAATGAGTATTTTATTGGGCAGAGATTGACGAGAAGATTTTAGCAATATTTATTGTATCAATGGGAATCGTTTTTGAAATACTAATATTTACTAATGTTAATATTAAAAATTGACAATTAAATTTAATTTTTGTAAAAAACATATATTAAAGTGGAAAAAAAAATTAAAGTTATGTAATAATATAAAATCAAAGTGATGTAAAGGTCACATAGTAGAAGATTTAGAGTTACAATGTAATATAATAAAATTATAGTAAAATAATTGAGGGAATTAGATAAATTGTATGATAAAGATGTTTTATAAGATACTATACAGGACAAGTCTAGCATCCAAAATAATAAAATGACATGCAAATAAAAATACCTAATAAAGAAATTAAAATTTTATTAAAATGAAATATTAAAATATATAGAAAATAAACATTTAATAAGATAGAACTAGTCGAGATGAGTTTAATGATGATTTTTTGTATCATTTAGAACTCCTTTAGATTATCAAAAATTATAAAATTAATTAAGCATAAATAATGACGTATTATTATTTTAATATTAAGCAAATATATTATAAAGCTAGAGCAATATAAATGGAAATAATATAACAGAACAAAATGAAGCTGATGTTAAGGTCACTTGCAAGGAGAATTAGAGTTTTATAGGAATATAAGCAAGTCAATATAAGTAATTTCAAAAAAAAAGAAAAACAATATAGAAAAGTTATACTCGAAATTACTTAGGAGATATATTGTAACATACTCAATCACAAAATTAGATATAACCATAATATTTCATAAAACAAGCCAACACCTAAGAAAATAAATTACTATAACATATTAAAAAAATGTTTAATTTGATAGTGCTGATTGAGATTAGTCAAGAAATATTTTTTTCAACTCAATAAGATGTCATTAGGAAATGAATTCAATGACCATAGTAAATAAGAATAAATAATATTAAATTATACTAACAATGATAATACTAAATTTTTATATAATAAAGTTGTAAAGAGATAAACTAAGGCAATATAACATAAGAAAATAAAAGCAATATGAAGGATATGAGAGAGGAGAATTAGAGTTACTTGGGAATATAAAATTAAAACGAAAAGTTTGAAGTAATAAGATAAAAAACATAAAAAACTTACAATCAAATATACTAAGGAGAACAAGCTGAACATCCTTAAACATCAAACGATGTACAATTAAAAAATCTTTGTAAAACTTCCTAAAATCATATAAAATAAATTTTTTAAAATATAAAAGACGAACATTTAATTACATAGTGCTCATTAAGATGAGCTTAATGATAGGTTTTTTTCTTTGTTAGTGTTCATTTAGAATTATTTTGATTTACCAAATTAAAAATAAATAAATAATAATAGGTTATTACTTCAATATTTGATAAATAGATATTGAAATTAAAATAATACAAATTAAAACATCGAAATAAAAACAAATAAAAATTATTTAAAGGCCACATAAGAGAAGATTTAGAGTAACTTAGTAATATAACTAAGTTAAAGTGGAATAGATTAGGATAAGATCTAAATTGTATAAAGAAGCAAATTTCAAAGATGCTTTGGAGATATAGTGTAATAACTTTGGTATTTATATGTGATACAAATTAAAAAATCTCTTAAAACTTGATAAAGTAATAGAAAATGAAATATATTAAAACATGATAAAGAACTTTTAATTAGATATACCTTGTTGCATTTTCTATAACTACCTTTGTTTCGTCTTGATTAAACCTCGTTTGGAATAAGTAAGAATTTTGAAATAAATAAGAATAAATAATTACAAAGTATTATTTTAATTTTAGGTAAATATACATTAAATACGAAATGTGATAAAGTGTAGAATTGTAATATAATTATATCAATGTGCAAATGTTATGCAAGAGGAGAATTAGTGTTTCATTGTAGTATAACCAAATCAAAATAAAATAGTTTGAAGAAATGAGATCAAATACATAGAAAATTTGCATTCCATGATACTGAAGTGATTAAGTGCAGATTCTTGATCATCAATTCTTGTAATATATAGAAGTATAATATCAATGTTTGACTCGATGTAGCTCGTAGAGGTAAACTTAACTATTTTTTTGTATCTATTGGACCTTGTTTGGAATTACCATGAATTACCAAAATAAGTAAGTAAAAATAATAAAAAAAACATTATCTAAAATTTAAGAAACAATGTATTAAATATTAAATAATAAAAGTAGAAATAATAAAACATAATAAAATCAAAGCGATGTAATGGCCGCACTAAAAAAGATAGAGAATTCTATAGTAATTTGACCAAGTAAAAATGAAATGATAAAGAAAAGAAGTTGATGATGCACTGCATCATACCACGGTGATCTTGCATAATGTCATTGATCATCAAATGACGTACAAAAAAATGTGTCATAAAATTTTGACAAAACTTAATAAATTAATTTTTTCAAATTATAAAACTAAATATTAATTTGATATGGCTGGTCAAGATGAGACAATCGATGTTTCTTTATCTTAACTAGACATTGTTTAAAATTTCTTTAGGATTTTCTTTAAAAAGTAAATTACAAAAATATGAATGTTTTTTTTTTAAATGTTTAAAAAACTAAAAATTCAATCTAAAATTAAATGAAATAAATATATATATATAAAAATAATAATAATTCATTAATTTATTGTTATGTAAATATATTTAGATGCAAAAATAAGAAAAATAAAATCTATGTAATATAACCAAATCATGATGATGTAACTGTCACAAAGAGAAGAATTATCATTTTATTAAAAAATAAAAAAACGAAAGAAAAAAATTAGAAAAATGAAAAATGTTATGTGGGAAGGTTTCATTTGAAGATACTAAGGTCACCTACAAAAACCTCTATGGTCAAATGTAGTAATATAAAAAATTGTATCAAAAAGCATGGATAAATATAAAAAAATTATGAATGAATACATATTGGATAAAGCTCATTGCAATGAGCTAAATGATATTTGTTTTGTATAGAATGTGCCTTATTTTGAGTTACTATGATTATATAAATTAAATAAAAATAAATATTAGCAAAATATTATTCTAATAATATGTGAATATATATTAAATCTAAAATAAGATTAATTGAAATAAAATATTTAAACAAAACGAAAGCAATAAAAAGTCAAGATCAGAACAGATTTTGTTGAGTAACATAATAATGTAACCTAATAAAAAAAAATATTTTCTTAAAAGATAAATCTTTTCAAAAAGCTCTCTTCCAAGTACTTAGGAGGTCAAGTATATCATCTTTGATCTTCAAAACAAGTAAAATAAAAATCCTACATAAAACATTAAAAAAGCAAACAAAATATAAAATTTAAAATTGGAAAAATGAACTTAACTTGGATAAAGACCATCAAGACATGTCCAAAATTGTCTATCAACTCGATTAGACATAATCTTGAATAACTACTAATTACTAAATAAAATTAAAAAAATAATATAATAATATTTTTAATTTTAAGAAAAATAACATTTGAGCATAAAAAAGATAATTTGAAGTAAAATAAGATAAATTTTAAACGAAAGTTTCATCTATGATACTAGGAAAAATAACATAAAATTATGATCCTATAATTGAGGTAAGAATAAACAAGCCTCAACAAATACAAAAAATCTCTAGAAAATATTATATTTAATCAGATAGAGCTTGTAAAGATAATTCCATATTAAATTATTTTGAGTTGATCAAGACTAACATTGAATTTCCATAGAACATTAAATTATTATTTTAATTTTATTTAAAATAGTTGTATGGGTGAAATGAGTTAATTCAAACAATCATAATATAAGGAATCCAAAGTGATTTAAAGTTTACATGATGGAGGAATTAGAGTTTCATTGCAACATAACCTAATGGAAGACAAAAAAATAAAAGAAATAAGATAATTTATGTGAGAAATTTGTATTTTAAGAACCTAAATAGATTTAGTGTAACTTTCTCAATCAACAAATTACTTGTGAATCAAAATGTCATATGTAGTGATTAAAACCTAAGAAAATAATGTATTTAAAAATACAGAGTAATTAATTAGATTAAGTTTAATGAGATGAGTATAACAACATTTGTTTCATCTCGTTTAGATCTCGTCAATTATTATTAAGAATTTCAAAACTTTAAATAAAAAATGATAATAAAATAAATATTTTAAATATTTTGTAAATAAATATTAAAGGTGAAAAAAGATAAATTAAAGTAATGTGATATGATTGAATGAAAGCGATGTAAAAGTTATATATGAGTATATTAAGAGTACATAATCTATAACTAAATCAAATAAAATTATTTTAAAAAATGAGATAATTGGTGTTACAAAATTGCATTCTAGAATAGTAACAAGAGCAAGTGTAACATCCTCGATGGTCTACAATTGCACAAATAAAAAAATTCCTCATAAACCTAGTCAAAAGCCTACAAAATGTTTTCAAAACATAAAAATAGGTATTGTTTTTTTATGGAGCCTATTGAGTTAAGTCCGATGACAATGCATCATCTTGATTGGACTTTTTTTTACAATTTATATGAGTTAACAAAGTAAACTAATGCAAATAATAGTAAATTATTAATGTGTTGTAACTCTAAATTTGATCCACTTAACACAAAACAGTTATCATCGGACTTGTTATGACAAGTTCTATACAAATAAATATTCACTAGTAATTTTTTGGTTAATGTTTTGAAGAGTTTTGGCATATTTTATGAGATATTTTGATTCTTACAAGTTTTGATTATTAAGGACATTCAATGAGATCTCTTTGCTGTCTTCAAAAAACACTTTCTCATATAGTTTATCATATTTTTCAAATGTTTTGCGATTATTTGGACATATTATTAACTAATCTTAATTTTCACATATTAAATGTTCCGATCACTTTGATTTTTTATATTATATTATATCAATTTATCTTATGCCAACTTCATTTAATATTTACTTAATATTAATAAAATATGTCTAATTACTTTAGCTTTTTTTATTTTTTTTAATTAATAATAATTCTATATGTGGTCTAATTGAGAGGATAATGACATTATTGGACTCATCTCAATCTGCTCCATCTAATAATGATTCATTTTAAATTTTAATAATATTTTATTTTTAATAGTTCTAGCATGTTTTATAAGAATTTTTTATTCACACATAATTTAATGATGAGGATACTACACTTTTTCTTCTTAGTATCTTATAATATAACTTTCTATATAATCATTCTTATTTATTAAAACCTTGCCCTCTCATTATGACCTTTATATCACATTCATTTTGTTATATTACATTGTATAAATTAATCTCATCTCACCTTAATATTTCTTTGCTTCAAAATAAAATAAAAAATTGTTATTACTTATTCTTGTTAATTTGGTAATTTGTAGAACTTCTAAATATGGTTCAATTAAGATGAAACAAAAGACCATAGACTTGTCTCGTTGTCCTCATGCTAATTAAATATTTTTTAAATTTTTTTTAAAGTTTTTGCTTTCTTTATGTGCAATATCAATTCATACCTTATTTGACAATGAAATATGTTATACTTGATCTCTAATTTATCTTTGAATTTTACTTTTTGTTATAATTTATCTAATTTATTAAATATTTTCTCATTTACATCGCTAAATTACTATTGCACTCTAAATCACCATGCTTCTCACCTTTATGTGGCTTTGTTTTGGTTATATTACACTGATTTATTTAATCTATATTTTTTTCAAATATATTTTTACATAATATAAAAATATTAATTTGTTATCATTTTATTTTATTTTTTATAATAATTTGCATTAACTCAAAGGGATGTGTGATTGAGTTGAAGCAAATGTAGTTGCACATGTTTTGATGAGCTCTTTACTTTTAAATATTCTTTTTATTTTTTAACAAAAATTAATTTTCTAAAGTTTTGGAATATTTTACAAAAAGTTTTGATTTATACTGTATTTGATGACCAACAATATTACACTTGTTTTCTTTAGGATTAAATAATATAACATTTCAATATAATTTGTATCTTCTTTACAACTTTTTTTTTCTTGGTTTAATTATCTTTGCTTGTAACCCTAAATAAATTTTACATAATCATTTTGTTGATTTTTAATTGTATAATTTGGTACCTTGGAATGTAACTTTCCCAAATAAAGTATCTTATCTCTAGAAGGTTTTCTTTAATTTAGTTATACTACTATGTAACTCTAAATATTCACAGATGTGACATGTACATCACTTTGATTTTGATTTATTACATTTCTTTAATTTATGGAATTTTTATCTTTAATATATGTATTTTTATTTTAAAAAAATAATTTATTCCTTTTAAGACTGTTTACTTTATATTTCTCATTAACTCTAAATAAGATTTGATTGAGACAAAACAAGCTTCATTAGATTACTCATGAATAACTCTATCTAATTAAATATTTATTTATTTTTTTAAGTAATTCATTTTTTATGCTTTTTGTTTGCTTTGCGGTACATTAATCATTATCAATTAGTTGATGATCATTGATGTTACACATGGTGTCCCTAGTATCTTGTAATATAATTTTTCTATACTAATTATTTCTTTTCTTAAACATTTTTCCATTAATTTGATTTTATTAATATGTAACACTAAGTCTCTGTGTGCGTGACCTTTATGGCACTTTCATTTTGTTATAGTAAATTGCTTCAACATATGATATTTTAGCTTTAATATATTTTTACTTAATAATAAATTAATAATTTATTATTACTTATGGGTAATCAATTTTAAAATTTTTAATAACTTGAAATGAAGTCCAATCGAGATGAATCATATGTCATTAGGCTCACCTAAATGAGCTTTATTAAGTAAAACATTCATTTTGTAAATTTTAAATAATTTATTATTTAAGGATTTAGCTTACTTTAGAATATATTTTGATTCATACTTTATTTGATGATAAGGATGCCACACTTGATCTCTTTAGCATCTTAGAATGAACTTCTGCATAATGTTTATCCAATTTGGTCTAATATTTTCCATTGATTTTATTATATTAAAATGTAACTTTAATTCTGCTTGTACATGACCTGACATCATTTTGATTTGGTTATATTACATTTTTTTAATTTATTTCATGGAAGTTTTGATAGATATTTATATAATAATAAAATAATAATATATTATTATTTATTGTTAATTATATTGGTATTTTTTAATAATTCTGAATGAGGTTTGATTGAGAATAAACTAAAATTCTTTTATTGACCTTTGTGAGCTCTATGTAGTTAATTATGTTTAATATTTTTAAATATTTTATTTCCTAGGGATTATGTATTCCTTACAAAGCATTATGTCTTTTATTTGATTGTCAAGGATATAAAACTCGATCTCCTTATTATCTATGAATGTACCATTTGCACATAGTAGATCTCATTTCTTCAAATAATAAGTTATTGTTATTTCAACTTATTTCAATTTATAATTATTAAAAATTCTAAATGAGATCCATTCAAAATGAAACAAATGTCCTTGTACTCATCTTAATAGGCTTTATCTATTTAAATACGATTTTTTAAAGTTTTTTTGTAGGATTTTAATATTAAGTTTTTTCTTTCTTTAAATGTCTTTTTCATTTCTTATTTAATGACCAAGTATTTTGAACTCGTGTTTTGTTGAATTACAAAAAATTGCTACAATTTATCTCATTTCTATAAATATTTCAATTTCCTTTAGTTGTATTGCCTTGTTTAGGTTCTTTTATATTGATTTAATTTATCTTATTTCAATATATATATATATATTACAATATTTATTTTTAATTCCTTATCCTTTTTATTTCATGTTTTGCAAAAATTTTGAAAGTGGTTTGATTAATAACAATAAATTGTCTTTGCACTCATCCAAAATAAAATCTATCTAATTAAATATTTATTTTAAAGTTTTCATGTATTTGCAAGAGTTTTATGCGTTACAAAATATTTTAATTCATCTCTTATTTAATGATTGAGAAAGTTACACTCAATATACTTAAGTTCTTTTAATGCAACTTTCCTATACAATTAATCCCTTTATTCCAAATTTTTGTATTTCTTTTGTTACGTTAGTAAGTAAATTTAAGTCTTCTCTAACATATGATCTCTTTCACTTTAAAAAAAATTCAAATAATAATTTATTAATATTTGTGCTTATTTACATAAATAATTTTAAGAAATTCCAAATGTTGTCTTACAAAAATATAAAAAAGGTTATTAGGCTCATCTTAACAATATGTATGACATTAAATATCCAAAATTAAATTTTTAAAAATTTCTTTTTAATTATTTCTATATGTTTTTTGTGGCATTTTGATTAATACATCAATTGATGATCTATGATGCTACACTCAATCTGATTAATGTCTTGGAAAGCAAGTTTTCAACATAGTTGATCACCTTTACTCAAATGTCTAGCCTCTATAGAGTTATTTAGGATGAAACTATAATTCTCTTCTTCCATTACAATTAAATCACATAGATTTTGGATATTAAAATAGTTTAATTTATTTAAATTTTATTATATATTTACTTAATATTAAAATGAGAATTTATTATTATTATTTATATATTCATAAATTTGTATTTGTAGATATTTCTAAAAGAGGTGTGATTTAAATGAATGGTCTTTGCTAGACTCAACTTATAAAGCTCTATCTAATTAAAAATATTTTTTAAATAATTTTTTAAAATTTAATTTTTTTAAACATTTTTTCATACATGTCAAAAAATTTTAAATCTTACTTGATTTGATGGTCAAGGATGTTACAGTAAATCTTTTTAGCATTTTGGAATATTAATTTCTGGTAAAATTTATGTCCTTTGTTCAAATTTCTTTTATTTGTTGTACTCTAAACATACTAAAACACTCCTCGCATCTAACCTTTATAATGCCTTTACTTAGCTAGATTGCATTATTTAAATTTATCATAATCCAAATTTAATATATATTTATTTTATTTTAAAATAATAATTTATTATTCCTTATTCTTTTTTACATTATTGGTTCATTGAAATTCGAAATGAGGTGCAATTTAGTTGGAACAAATTTTAGTGTACTTATCTTGATGAGTTTTATTCAATTTAAAAAATTCTCTACATTTACTAAATTTTAAATTTTCTTTTATTTTTGCTTACTTTATGAGACATTTTAATTTATACATTATTTGATGGTTGTTGACATAACATTTCATCTTTATAGTAACTTAAAATCAAGTTTTCTTGTGCAATTCATCTTATTCTGCACAAATATTGTGCATTGATTTGATCATATTATTATATAACTCAAAATATCCTCACATGTCATTCATAGTGGTTTCATTTTGTTAAATTACATTACATCAATTTATCTTGCTTTACCATTAAAATATATTATAATAACAAACAATGTTGAAATCATTTCAATGAGGTGTAACCAATTAAATATTCTTTTCTTAAATTTTTAAATGTTTTATTTTCTTGAGTTTTTGTATCCTTTTATGATACATCTAAACATGTAACTAATATGATGATCAAGGATTCCAATAGACCTAATAGTATCTTAAAATACAAGTTTTCTATATAATTATATTCGTTCATTTTCCTTGATCACTATGTGATTATAATTCTCCACTATTATGGCCTTTACATCGCTTTGTTCCACTTATAACACAATGCTATAATTTATCTCTCTTTTGCTTTAATCTATATCTACTTACTTTTAAGATCATAGTTAATTATTTATTAAGCATATTTTATATTGGGAATTCATGGTAATTATAAACAATGTCTGATCAAGATAAAATAAATCTTATTGGACAAATCTCAACAAACTATATCCAATTTAATATTTGTTTGAATAATTTTAAATATTGTTTTTCTAAAAGTGTTGCACATTCTGCAAGTAATTTTTTATATGCGCATGGTTTGATGGTCTAGTTATGTGAGCATTATATTGCCTTTATTTGGTTAGATTATATTGATTCTATTTATCACATGTAAATTTAATATATTTATTTTTTAATATTAAAATATTTATTTATTATTATTTATTTTTTTAATATGTTAGAAATTTTTAGTAATTCTAAGCGAGGTTCAATGGAACTAAAACAAATGTCATTAAACTCAACTAGACAAGCTTTATTAAACTAAATATTCATTTTTGTGTAATTTTTAAATATTATTTTTGGAGTTTTAACATCCATCATGAAAATGTTTTATTCATTTAACTTTTTATGATCATAGATGTTACACTCGATTGGCATAGTTTTTTTAAATGCAAGTTTTCTGTATAGTTTACCTCTTTTCTTCAAAATTTTCTCATTGATTTTGTTATAATCATATGTAACTCTAAATCTCCCTTCGTGTGACCTCTACCTCACTTTTATTATATTAGATTATATTGCTTTAGTTTATAATATTTAATTTTGGTATATATTTAATTAGAAAAGAAGTAATAAATTATTAATATTTAAGCTTATTCACTTTGGAAATTCTCATTAATTCCAAATATTTAATTTAAACCTAGTTTGACTATGAAGAGTACTTCACTCAATCTAATTAGTATCTTATTATTCAAAATTCTAGTACAATTTATTTCATTTCTTCAAATTGTTATTTTGACTACAATGCAACTTTATATCTTCTCCAATGTGACAATTTCATCTGTTTGATATGTTTATATTACCTTTACAATAAACATATATTTAGTTAATTTTGAAATAACATTTATTTTTTTATGATTATTTACTTCAAATGTTTTCTAAAAATTAAAATGTTCTCATGAAACGATCATCATTGGATTAATCTTGAAGTATTCTAAAAAAATAAATAATCATTTCTATATTTTAATGTTTTTTCATTGATTTTGCAATACTTTATGAGAAATGTCAATTCATAATAGATTTGATGATCAAGGATGTTACATGCGATCTCATTATTGTCCTAAAAGCCAATTTGTTGTACAATTCATTTCTTTTTTCAAATATTTTACTTTGATTTTTTAATATTATATTACTTCAATTTATTTCATTTCAACTTTACTATAAATTTATTTAATATTAAAATAATGTCATTATTTATATTTTATCTTATTTTTTCAGATTTGTTTGTTTTTGTTTATCATTTTATTATGAAACTCTAATTCACGTCTTATATGACCTTTATATTGCTTTCATTTTGTTTTATTTGATTATCTTAATTTATCTTATTTTAGCTTAGTTGTATTTTTACTTAATAATAAAATAATAATTTCTTATTAATATTACTTATTTACTTTTGTTATTTTTTGTAATTCCAAATAAGTTCAAAATGAAACAAATATTGTTGGACTCATGCCAATGACATTTTTTTATTTTCAAAATATTTATTTTCTAATATTTTGGTATTGTGATTTAAAAATATTCAATTAGTATCTTATATGATGACAATACATTTTAAATTTTACTTGATTCGATTATATATGAGATTACATTAAGTCTCCTTAGTATCTTAAAATTTTTTCCCTTACAATTTATTTCATTTTCTCTAATTTTTCTTATTATGTTTTGAATTACTACATAACTATAAATCACCACCCTTATCACCTTTGCATGACTTTTATTTGGTCATACTACATAGCTTCAAATTATGTATTTTAAAGTTTGATGTATATTTTGCTTACATTGAAAAGATAATTCATTATTATTTATGCTTATCTATTTTGGTAATTCATAGTAATCCCAAAGAAGTATGATCAAGATGAAAAAAGATGTTTCATAGTTCCTGATCAATTCTGTAAATTTAAATATTCAATTATTTATTTTTAAATATTTTATATTTTAGAATTTTGGAATACTTTGCAAATTATTTGGTTTGATTTCATTATGTTATTGTATAACTTTAAAACTTCATTCTTGTAACCTCTAAATTGCTTTGATTTTGTCAAACCATATTCATTCCATTTATCTCATTACATGTTTAATAAAAATTTGCCAATTATTAAAATTATAATTTATCATTAATTGCACTTATTAACTTTTCTAATTTACAATAATTCAAAATAAGCTTTGATTAAGACCAAACAAGTTGTTCAACTCATCTTAAGCTTTATACAATTAAATCTTTGCATTAATTTGATTATATTAGCATATAACTACAAACTTTCGCTCATGTGACCTACATCACTTTGATTTGGTTTTATTATATTTCTTCAATATTTTCAATTTCTCAACTTTAATATATATTTACAAATAATAAATAAAAATTTATTATTTTTTATTGTTATTTTCTTTTGTATTAATTCAAAGCTAGGTCCTTTCAGCACAAAACATACTTCTTTGAACTTATCTAAAAGGGTTCTATCTAATTAAATACTCATTTCTATATTTTTATATAAATTATTTTTTTGGGTACTAGCTTGCTTTGTGAGACATACGGATCGATAGAAGAATTGGTGATTCATGATATTACACTCAATATCTTTAGTAATTTAGAATGCCACATTACTGAACAATTTATCTCAATTCATGAATTATTTTGTTCCGATTTTGTTGTTTTACATTGCTCTAATTTTTAAAATTTTTAGATTTTATATATACTATCTTTATATTAAAAAAATTATTAGTATTTATGCTACTTTGCATTGGAAATTAGTATCAATTCTAAATAAGGTCAAATAGAGATGAAACAAACATGAGTTCACTCATCTCAATAAGCTTTATTAGAAAAAATATTTATTTTTATATTTTAAAATATTTTTATCTTTGTGGGTGTCAATATGCATTCTAATTAGTTTGGATTCATAAATAATTGGACGATAAGGCATTACGCTGAATCTCCTTACTAACTTGAAATATAGCTTTCCTATACAATTCATTCGATTTATTTATATTTTTTATGTAGTTTCACTATTTCACCATGTGACTCAAATTCTCCACTCATGTGACCTTCCCTTCATTTTTCTTTTGTTTTGTTGAATTTCTTAAATTTGTAATATAAACTTATACTTTTTGATTTTATTTGAATAATAATATTTTATTATTTATGGTTAATTAATTTATTATTTCATAGTAATTAAAATAAAGTCTAATTTAAGAGATAATTTTTGTTGGACTTGTCTTAATGAGCTTTATTCAATAAAATTATAATTTTTTAAAATCATTTTATTTTATAAAGCTTTGGCTTGTTTTGCAAAAAAAAGTTTTATTTGTGCCTTACTTAATGTTGGAGAACGTTACACCCTATATTCATGGTATCTTGGAATGCAACCTTCGCACACATTTGATCTCATTTTTTCAAAATTTTTAATTTCAATTTGTTATATTAGTTTTTTCATTTTATCACATTTTAGCTTTGACATATACCTACTTAATATTGAAAAAATAATTTATTATTATTTACTGCTATTTATTTTTTTAGTTCATAATAATTCTGAAGGAAATCTAATAAAGTCAAAAGAAATGTTGTTCTACTCATTTTAATGAGCTATCTAACTAAAGGTTTTTTCTATTTTATAAAATATTTTATTATTTTTTAATTTTTTTTATATATTTTATTTTCTAAAGTAATTTATATTTTGAAATATTTTTATTTTTTAAAAAGTTTTATTTTATAGTATTTTGGCATGATTTATGAAATATTTTAATTCACATCATATTTCAAGATCGATGGTGCTACGATCTATCTCTTTAGTATAGTAGGATATGAATTTCGTTTACAATTTATATCATTTTTTCATATTTTTTGCTTTAAATTGGTTATCGCTTTGTAGCTTGACATCTCCTATCTTGTGGCCTTTACATCAACTTTATTGTTTTTTTACATTACTTCAATTAATGTTATTTTAGCTTTAATATATATAACTAAATATTAAAATAATTATAATTGCTATTTATGCTTATTGTTTTCATAATTTGTCCCAATCCTAAACATGGTTTATTCAAGATAAATTAGTCATGTTTGGACACATCTCAATGAGCTCCAACATATTAAATAGTAATTACTATTTTTCAAAAATATTTTTATTTTAAATGGCTTAGTATTGTTTGCATGACATTTTTATTCTAATCTAACTTTATTAAGAATGTTATATTCGATGACCTTATTATCATTAAATGCAACACTCTTATGTAACTTATCTTATTTCTACAATATTTTGGCTTTCATTGGGTTACATTACCTTATAACTCTAAATCTTTTCTTGTATGACAAAAAAAAATTCTTTGACTAAATTAAATTAAATTTGTTCAATGTATCTCATTATAGCTTTGATATATGTATTTACTTAGTTTTCTAATGTTAATTAATAAATATTTAATCTTTTTTTGAAATTTATAGTAATTCCAATTGCAGTTTGATCAAGATGAAATAATTTTTTTTAGGAATGTCTAAATGAGATAAATCAAGCTAAAGAACATTTTATTATTTTTAAATATTTTTATAATGATTTTGGCATGCTTTATGGAAAATTTTGATTCATTCGTAATTTGATGACTGAGGACATTACTCAATCTCATTTGGTTCATTTAATGCAACTTTCTTATACAACTCATGCGTTTGCTTTAAATTTTTTTCTTTTATTTCATTATGTTAAAAACTAACTTTAAATCTCCTTTCATGTGACCTCTACCACGTCTTAATTTGGCTGGAATACATCACTTCATATTATTGTTTATGTAATTAGGTATTTCCAAGTACTAAAAAATATCCAAACAAATATTCCTTGATATATTTTCATGTATTTCACTTTGTAGCGTCTTCGAACACTTTGTGAGACCATTTGAGCTTTACATTATATGATGATCCATGATATTGAATTGGATCTCCTTAGTATCTTTGATTACAACATTCTTATATTATTTATCTTATTTATAAAACATCTTTGCTTTGATTTTCATATTTTATGATGAAACTCTAATTTTCCCCTATACCACTTTACATTGCTTTCATTTGGCTCTATTAAATTTCTTTAGTTTATCAACATATTATACATTTAATAAATTTTAAGATAATAATTAATTACTACTTATACTTATTTAAGTTTGTATTTTATAGTAATTCTAATTGAGGTTTTGCTTGAGATAAAACAGACCTTGTTAGACTCATTTTGATATACTCCATCTAGTTAAATATGTTTTTATAATTTTAAAAGTATTATTCTGTAGGTTTTACACACTTTTTGATGGAGTTTAATTCTTGGCTAAGTTGACAATCAAGAATATTGCACTAAATATCCTCTATGTTTTGGAATGTAAATTTTCCCACACAATTTATCATAATTCTTAAAAATCTTTTCTCTTATTATGTTATATTACAAGGAAACTCAAATTTTCTTCTCATATAACCTTTATGCCAGTTTTATTTTGCTAGATTATATGCTTCCAATTTTCTCATGTGAACTTCAAAACATATTTACTTATATTAAAATAATATTTATTCTTAATTAATTTTTAAATTCATAAAAATTTAAGACGAGGTCTAATCATGTTGAAACAAATGTGATTGAACTAGACTCAACGTGTTGTATTAAATTGAACAAAAATTTTTAAATTTTTAAAATTTTTCAGTTTTCTTTGATTTTTAAATTTTTCATAAGATAATTTAATTCATACTTGATTTGATGATTGAAGATGCTATATTTGATCTCCTTAGTATCATGGAATGTATTTTTTCTATGCATTGAATCTCATTTCGTCATATCTTTTACTTTCATTTTTATGTATTTTTAATTAACTTTAAATCTCCTCTCATGTGACATTTGAATTGCATGGATTTTGTTATACTACATTTCATCAATTTATTTGATTTGAAAATTAAAATATACTGAAAGAATAATTTATTTTCATTTATGCCTATTCATTGTGGCAATTTGTAGAAATTTAAAATGATGTTTTATAGATTGAAAACAAATATCATTGAACTCATCTCAAACATGTCTATCCAATTAAATTTTCATTTCCAAATTTTTAAATATTTGGTTTTGAGGACTTTGGCCAATTTTGAGCTATTTTAATTTGTAATAGATTTGATGATCAAGGATGCTAAATTGATGTCCTTAAAATTTTTCAATGGTACTTACCCACACAATTTATCTCATTTCTTGAAATATTTTTTTATTTATTTGGTTATATTATTATCAAACACTAAATATCCACTCTTGTGACCTTTACATGACTTTTTTTCTTATAATTTATTACTTCAATTGATCTTGTTTGTTTTGAAAAAATCACTTAATATTAAAATCATAATTTATTTTTTTTAAGAGTATGTACTTCGGTAACTCACATTAACTTCAACTAATGTCTTATCTAGAAAAAATTAAATCTTGTTAGACTGATCTTAATGAGCTCTATCTATTTAAATATTAATTTCTATAATATAAAATATTTTATTTTCTTGAGTTTTTGCATGTTTTGTAAGATAATTTGATTTTAACTAATTTGATGGTTGAGAATGTTACAATCAATCTCTTTAGTATTTTGGAATGGCCATTTCCTAAATAATTTAACTTATTTACTTAAATTTTTTTTTTACTTGGTCAATTTTTTATGATTCCTTAATTCTAAGCTTATATGACTTTTACATTATTTTAATAAAAAAATTGTTGCCAATAAAATTTAATATTCTTTATATTTTAATTATTTTATTTTCCATGGTTTTCATGCACTTATGAGATATTTCAATTGTTGACTTATTTGATAATCATAGTTGTTGTAATGCTTTTTAATTTTCTTAAAATATTAATTGTTTATTAGTTGGTTTAGTTACATTTCCTTAATTTATCTTATTCTAGCATTAAAATATATTTACATAACAATAAAAAATAAATTATTATAATTTATTTTTTTACGTAAGTTATCTATAGTAAATTGCAAATACCACTCGATTTAGAAGAAAAAATGTCCCTATACTCGTATGAGCACTATCCAGTTTGTTAATCAATTTTTATCTTTAAATCTTTTTATATTCTGAAGTTTTTGTGAGCTTCATTAGGCATTTTGATTTTTTACTTTATTTGATTATTGAGTATGTTATAATCAATCTACTTAGTAACATGGAATGCAAGTTTCTTATGAAATTTATTTCATTTCTACAAATCTTTCTCATTGATTTATTATATTATAATGGTACATGATGGCTCCTATCATGTGACATTTCAAACATTAAAACAATAACTTTTTCATTTTTTTAGCTATGATATTTTAGCTTTAATATAAATTTATTTAATGTTAAAATAATAATACAATATTACTTATCATTATTTACTTTTAATGTTAAAATAAAATTTGTTAAACTCAACTCTTTGAGCCCACTAAGTAAATACTCACCTTTACAATCTTGGTTTGATAGTGAAGTTACGCTCTATCTCCTTGGAATATTTGAACTCCACTTTTTCATTCAATGATCTTATTTTTTTTCAAATCTTTTGCTTTGCATTAGTTATATTAATATGTAACCATAAATATAATTTAATGTGACCAATTACACTATTTTGAATTGGATAGATTACATTGATTTAATTTTTCTTATTTTTTCTTTAATATATGTTTACAAAATAATGAAATATTTTATTATAATACTTTATTCTTTTTCTTATTTTATAATTTATGGTGATTCAAAATAGCATCCAATTTAGATAAAACAAACATTATTGGACTAATCTTGATGAGATTTACATAATTAAATATTCATTTATGTATTTTTAATATTTTAATTTTTTCTTTGGCACACTTTACAAAATATTTTCTTCTGTATCCTATTTGGTAATCCAAGATGTTACATTGTCTGATTGGGTTTTTTGAATACAAGTTTTCCAAATAGTTTATCTATTTCTTTCAAATTTTTTTATTTTTATTGTAGATTGATAGTGTGTAACTTGAAATCTCCCTTTGTGTGTCCATTATCTTAACTTGATATAGATAGATTACATTACCTCAATTAATCATGCTTCAACTTTAACATATATTTACTTAATAATAAAATAATAATTTATTATTAATTATGTTTGTTTTCTTAAGTTATTGTAGTATTTCTAATCAATATATAATTGACAAAAATAAATATCATTATACTGTTGTTGACGAGCACCATCCAATTAAATAGTTTTTAAAGTATTTTTGTCATATAATCTTTCTCCTTGCTTCATGAGACATCTTCACTGGTACCTCAATTGATAATCAAGTAAATTACACTTTATCTACTCAATATCAATGAATGCAACTTTCTAATAAAATTTATCTTATTTCTAGAAATCTTTCACATTAATTTGGTTATATTATTACATAGCTCAAAATCCTCAATCATGTGATATTTACATTGTGTAGATTTGTTTTTAAAATATGTACTTTTTATATTAAACTAATTGTAGATTATTATTTATTATTACTTGCTTTAGAGATTCGTAATAATTCTAAATGAGGTGTAATCAAAATTAAACAAACTTTATTATACACATCTTGTTGAGCTCTATCAAATTAAGTACTCCATTATATATTTTAAAATATTTTACTTATAGAATTTAGGCAAGTTTTATGACACTTTTTCTTATTTGTTCCTAATTTGATATTCAAGGAAGTTAAACTATATCACATTGGCTTATTGGAGTGCAATTTTCCAATTCAATTATCTTATTTCTTCAAAATTTTTTCTTTGCTTTGGTTATACTATTTTGTAAACATAACTCTTCTTTCATGTGACCATTATATAATTTAGATTTTGTTAGATTATATAAATTAAATTTATCTCCTTTCCTATTTAATATATATTTATTTAAAATTGAAATGTTTTATTATTATTATTTATGCTTCACTTTTTTTATAATTTATTTTGATTTGAGAAAATGACTAATTGAGATAAAATAAGAGTCTTTGAATTCATCTTGACAAGTTTTATCCTATTAATTATTCATTTATGCATTTTTAAATATCATAATTTTTAGAGTTTTGAAAAAATTAACAAATATTGTTATTTATTGGATGATGAAAAGTATTCTTGAATATAGTTTTCAAAAATATTTGATCTTTCTTTTTGAAATTTCTTTCTTTAATTTTGTTATTTTTGTATGTAACTCTAAATATCATTTTTTGTGACCTCTACCATTTTTTGATTTGATAAAATTATATTGCTTCCATTTATCATTTCAACTTTAATATATATTAACCTAAATTTGGAATAAAACTTTAATAATTTTTATGATTATTTATATCGACAATTCTTTGTAATTTTAAATAGTCTCAGATTAAGACATAACAAATATTGTTGGACTCATCTGAATGTGATATATATAATTAAATACATTATTTTCTTTCTTTTGACATTCCTTATGGAATATTGTGATTTTGTACCTCATTTGAATCTCTATGATATTATACTCAATATCCTTCTATCTTTTAATAAAACTTTTTATAAAATTTACATTATTTACCCAAGCTTTTCACATCAATTTTGTTATAATGCATTTTTTCAATTAATCTCATTTCAAATTAATTTAATTTTTCTTGAATATTACAATAACAATTTATTATCATTTAGACTTATTTAAATTAATTTTTTTAAGCAATTCCAAATAAGCATTGATATAAGGAAAACAAACCTTATTGGAATCTTCTCAATGAGCTCTTTCATGTTAAATATTATTTTTTAATAACTTTTAATAATTGATTTACTACCAAGTTTTCACACCTTATACGATATTTGTTTCTTAACTGATCTGATTATCGAGGATGTCACACTAAAACATTTTTCTAGTGAAACCCTTGCATTGCTTTTATATTGTTAGATTAAATTATTTCAATTTATCTTGCTTCATCTTTAATATCTATTCACTTAACATTTAAATAATATACTATTGCTAATTAAGTTTATTTACTTTATAATTAATTGTAACTCCAAATGAGGTGTGCTTGTGTGCAAATAAATATCTTTTGACTAGTCTTAATAGGTTTTATCAAATTAATTATTTTTATATTTCAAATACTCAAATTATTTTAATTTTTGTAGAATTTATAAAATATTTTAATTCTTAAATCATTTAATGATTGACCATGTTGTCTTTGATTGCAATAGAATTTTGGAATGCAACCTTTTTACATAATTCATCTCCATTTTTCAAACTTTTCAGGTTCATTTATTTATAATGTAATGAAACTCAAATTCTAATCCCTTGCGATCTTTACAATTCATCGATTTGGTTATATTATATTTTTTCAATTTAATTTATTTTAGCTTTATTATATATTTACAAAATTTAAAAATAATAACTTATTTTTATTTACACTTTTTTCTTTTGCATAACAATTCCAAACAAAGTTTGACCCAGATGAAACAAATGTAATTTGACTCATTTTGATATGTTCTACTAAATTTAATATTCATTTCTAATTTTTTAATTATTTAATTTTCTATATATTAAATATGCTATCCAGTACATACTTATCCTTAAATTAATTTTGCACTTTAATTCCAAATGAATCCAATTGAGGAGAAATGAGTGTAACTACTCATCTCGATGAGCTCTATGCATTCAATTTTAATTTCTTTTGTAGTCATATTTTATTTTCTAGGGATTTAGTATTTTCTAAAACACATTTTGAATTGCACCTTATTTAATGATTAAGCATATTACACTCAATCATCTCAGTATCTCATAATGCAACTCTCCAATAAAATTTATCTCATTCTTCAAATAATTTATATCAATTTTTTTATGTTGTTGTGTAACTAAAAATCCTCTTTTCCACGACCTTAATATCTCTTTGATTCAACTGTATAACATTTCTTCAATTTACATTATTTAAACAATAATATATAGTTATTTATTTTTTAAAATAGTTATAGATTAATATTTACAATTACTTATTATGGTAGTTCTTAGTAGTTCCAATTGAAATATGACAAACATTATTGTACTAGTCTTATCAATCTACTTCTAATTAAATATTCATTTTGATATTTTGAAAAATCTTAGATTCTAAAATTTTTTTATGTTTTGTAAGTGATTTCTTTTTGAACTTGATTTGACAGTGGATAATGTTACACTTTATCTCCATAGTGTCTTGGGTTACAACTTAACCATGTTATTATCTAATATTTCTAAATATTTTGCTTTGAATTGGTTATATTACTATGTAAATATTAATTTACATATCAATTAACTCTATCAAAATAAATGTTCATTTTATTTGGAATGCTTTTAAAGGCATTTCCATTTCTCATAAAATTTATCTCATTACATAAAAAATTTTATAACAATTCAGTTATTTTATCATGTAACCCACATTTTGATTATGTGACTTTTAGGTTTCTTTCATTTAGTTTTATTCCATTTCTTTAATTTGTCCATTTTTAACTTTAATATATATTTTGTTTCCAAGCAAGATATGATAGAAATGAAAGAAACATTGTTGGACTTGTCCTATTAGGCTCTCTCCACCTTAATATTTTTTTAATAATTTTAGGAATTTTTTATTTTATAGGATTTTTGAATATTTTCAAAGTTATTTTGATTTTAACCTTATTTGATAGTCAAGGATGTTACACACTATCTCCTTAGTATCTTCATTTGCAATAAACCAAAGCTATTATAATATCTTTTCAAATGCTTCTAAGTGTGTTGGCATGCTTCTTTCATTTCTTTGCATTTTTACTTTTATTTGATTATATTATTAAAGGAATCTTAATCTTTCAAAATTTTTTTTGTTATATTATTTTTCTTTATTTTACAAAATTTTTAGCATTAATAGATATTTACTTAAAACAAAAATAATAATTTATTATTATTTATGCCTATTTTTTCTAAAAGGTTTTATTTATTTTTATCGAAGTCCAATCAAGATGAAAAAAGATATCAATAGACTTATCTTAATGAGCTGCTCTACCTAATTAAATGTTTATTTTAATTATTTTAATACTTTATTTTTTTTGAGGTTCTTGCTTACTTTAGTAAATATTTGATGATTACATTGTAACAATAGATCAACTTAATATTTTGAAATACAATATTCACAAATAGTTTATCTCATTTATTAAAAGATTTTCATTTTGTTTCATTATGTTACTATGCAACTCAAAGTCTCCTCCTAATTGGCCATTATATTTTTTTTATTTGGTTATACAATATTTATTCAATTTGTCTTATTTAATGATTAAGATCAATTTATTTATAATTAAATAAAAATGTATAATTATTTATGTTTATTTATTTTGGTACATTGTGGTACTTTTAAATAAGGCTTGATCAAGAAGAAACAAGATGTTAGATGCTTGTTAAGGAGCTCTTTATAAAGGAATATTTTCTTCTATATTTTAAAATATTTAATGGTTATGGCTTTAACTACTTCTTTGAAAATGTTATACGAATCTTTTTGGTACCTTGAAATACATTTTTCCTATATAGTTGATTTAATTTCTTCAATGTTGTCTCAGCTTACTTAAACGTTGTACCAATTCAACATCAATATATTCTAGCTCAAAATTAAAATTAAAATTTTATTTTATTTATACAGATTTATTTTGGTAACTCACTGTAATTTCAAATGAGGTCTGATTAAAATTTAACAAATAATATTGAACTTGTCTCAATTGGCTCTGTCAACTAAATATTTACTTTTATTAGTTTTTAAATTGTTTTACATGGTTTTGTACATGCTTTAAAAAACATTTCAATTAATATATTTTAAAATATCGAGGATGTCATACCCGATCACCTCATTATCTAGGAATGAAACAACCTTATGTAATTTATGTCAATTTTATGAATAGTTTGCGTTTATTTATTTTTATTACTAAGTAAAACTAAATCTCTCATCATGTGCTTTTTACATGACTTTTCTTTTGTTGAGTTATATTGATTCAATACATATCATTTTAGCTTCAACATTATTAATTTGTAATAAGTTAATTATTTTGCATTATTTGTCATTCTTTACTTTGTTACTTCATGATATTTTGAATAATGGTCAAATCCAATAAATTTCATTTATACATTTTAATATTTTATTTTACAAAGCTTTGCAAAGTTTTATAAGACATTTTAATTGATATCAAATTTTATTTTTCCAATTTTATAAAACTTTTAGTAATATTACAATGATACTGTAAATGTCCTCCTTTGTGTAATTTACCAATTTTTTATTTTGTTACATTAAATTACTTTAATTTATATCGTTCAACTTTGATGTAATTTTAGTTAATAAAAAAATAATAAATTATTATTATTTATGCTTACTTTGGTATTTGGCAATAATTCGAAAGGTGGTATAACTAAGGCAAAATGATCACCATTTCCTTCACTGAGACAAGCTTTATACAATTAAGGAAACATTTCAACATTTTTTTATATTTTTTATTTTCAAGGATCTTCACACATTTTATAGGACATGTTTTTTCATACTTAATACGATGATCGACGATTTTACAGTTGATTTTTCTTGTATCTTAGAATATAACTTTCTTTTACAATTTATCTCATTTATTCAAAATTTTTATTTTTTGTTTAGTTATATTATAATGTAACAACAAATCTTCTTATAGGTGACCTTGAGAAGTCTTTGATTTTGTTTAAGGTTATTTAATTTTAGCATTGATATAAATTCACCTAATTTTAAAATAATAACTTATTATTCTTTTTTATTATTTAATTTCGCATATTATAGTAATTGCAAATGAGGTCTAATTGAGATGAAACACATGTTATTTAACTACTTTCAACTATCCAATTAAATATTAATTTGTCTATTTTTAAATATTTTATTTTCTAATGTTTCTTCTTATCTTTCAAAATAATTTTTATAGGTACATCATTTTATAATAGATGATATTACTCTTGATTTCTTTTGTATCTTGGACTATCCAAATTTCATACATAATTTATTATATTTGTACAAATTTTTTCGCTTTGATTTCATTATAATATTATGTAACTCTATAGTTTCACTTATGTCACCATTACATTGCTCTGATTTAGTTATAATATATTACTTTAATTTACCATATTTCATTTTTAATATATATTTTGTTAATATAAAAATAACAATTTGATTTTATTGGTGTCGTTTACTATTGAAATTCATAGCAATTCCAAATCATGTTCGATCAAGATAAAACAAACTTTTAGGAGATATTTTCAATCAAACAAAATTTCAATATCAGGTTGTTACACTAATTTTCCTTAATAACTTGGAATCAAACTTGTTAACACAATCCATTTGATTTCTTATAATTTTGATAATGATCTCATTATAATGCTACAAAACTGAAAATCTCCTCTTATATGTATTATATATCATTTCTATTGTGTTTATTACATTTTTTTATTGTGACCTCTTTTACCTTCAACATATTATTTAATATTAAAATAAAATAAAATATTATTTATTATTATTAAATTTATTATTTCATTGTAATTCCAAAAAAAAAATCTAACCATGTGGAAACAAGGATTATTACATTTCTCTTAAGAAGCTTTTATTAATTTACTTTTTTTAAAATGTTTATTTTCTTTATTTTTGCTATGGTTTAAGAGATATTTTTATTTATACCTTATTTGACAATTAATGTTATTAAAATCAATGTCTTAGCTAAATTTGAATGCAAAATCCTAGTATAATTAATCATATATTCTCAAAATGTTAACTTTGGTTTTGTCTTTTTATTTTATTTTAATTTAACTCATTTCAGATTTATTACATACTTACTTAAACTTAAGACAATAATTTATTTTTATTTATTTTTTGTTATCAAGATTAATTCAAAATGATGTTTGATGTAGACGAAAAAAATGTTGTTGGAATCATCTCAAAGAGCTCAATAATTGTAAATATTTATTTATTTTTAAAAATATTTTATTTTCTAAATTTTTAGCATGATTTGAGAGTCATTTTGATTTTCATGTCATTTGACGATCAATGATTATACACTTGATCTCCTTCTTATGTCTGAGTACAACTTTCATGTATAATTGATCACATTTTTTCAAATGTTTTACTTTGAATTGGTTATTGTACTTAGCTGCTCATCTTCTCTTCTTTGACCTTTACATCAACTTGATTTAGCTATATTATATTTTTTATCTAGTATAATTTCAACTTTAATGTATGTTCACATAAAATTAAAATATTAATTTATTATTAAAATATTAATTTTGTTTGTAGTTCATACAAATTCAAAAAATATTCCTTTAAGATGAAACAAATGTTCTTGGATAAATCTCATTGGGTTCTATAGAATTAAATATTTATTAAATATATTTAAATCTTTCTTTTTTTAGGGTTTGTATATGATTTATTAGGTGTTTTGATTCTTACTTAACTTGATGTCTGAGGATGTTTGAATCAATTTTCGTATTACTATGAAACACTATAAACTTGTGAAGTTTATCGCATTTCTATAAATCTTCACCTTGATCTCTTATTACTATTTAACACTAAATCTCTTCTCGAGTGTCTTTTGCATTATTTTCATTAGTTATATTATAATTATTTAGTTTATCTCATTTCAATTTTAATATATATCTAGCTAATATTAAGAAAAATTTACTATTTTTAATACTTCTTTACTATTATTTTTTAGAGTAGTTTAAAAGGATATTAAATGGAGATTGAAGTAAAAATTAGTTTATGAATCCCGTAAGAGGTAACTCAATTAAGGATATTAAAATTGTACAAAATTTTCAAATACTTTTTTTTAAAAATTATGTTTGTTTAATTATTGTTTTATAAATATATTAATTTGTAATTTTTATGTGTAAGAATAACGTAAACAATTGTTGAAATGGTAGACAAAGTTTTTAGTGGTTCGATACAAGAAAGAACCTACATCTACCACCAATCAAGGTTAGGAAAAGCACCACTGTTGAAACAATTACAACTTTAGATTTTTTCTTATATTACAACTCCAACCTACTAGCTTTCGCTTGTTTGGCTATAAATTAGGCTTTCAAGAGCTCAATTCCAACTTAGATTTCTAAGAGATCAAACCAAACATAATCTCTCAAAAATGTCTAGCCACCCAACAGAAATGTTAAACAAAAATCCAATGTGAAATAAATATTTAATAAAATATTACAAATTGTTTTATGCTTGTCAAATAAAATAGAAGGCACAAAGAGGTCAAAATTTTTAAGAAAATTGAGAAAATTAAAGTTTAGAAGAATTCAACTTAGTTGGAAGAATTTTTAATTTCAAACAGTCTTATGTTGTAGGTTTTGCCAAAAGAAATTTACACTAATGGAATCTGATGCATCCCTTCTTTGAGATGTTAAAACCCTATTCATGTTTAGAAGTTGTTTCATCCACAATGGTTAGGTACTTATAGAAAATGTTTTGCAATAGCCATTAAAAGGTTAAGGAAATGTTGTTTGAAAAGTTTTTGCCTAACAGCTCAAAATAATTTTCCAAATGCTTAGAGATTATTCTAAAATGACTGCCTAAAATGGCATATATAAGGGTTAGTTAATTAGCCATTATGTGAGATGTACAAGAGCATACAGATCCACTTGAAGGGGATCTTGACCATCCAACTAGACACATAAATAACAAATGTGTTCTTGATGGTTGGATCGAGTGATAGATCTGAGACATCTAATCAAGTTAGATAAGTTGTTGGCCATTCATTCATTAAACTTAAATAAGCAGTTGATCAGGACTATAGAATTCAAATTATAGAGATCTAGGCCAAGAGATGATGGTAAATATAAATAAATTTGTCTAATGAATTCAAAGATCACCTTGGCCATCAAATTTGAAGCAACAATCCAGTGCTTATAATAGTTTAAATAGGTACATCAGATCAAAGATCAGATGGTGAGTAATCTCACACTTTAGATGCTTAGTGCTAGACAAATGTTAGTTTCATTACTTAGTAGAAAAATAGTTTGAACTTTATAATACCTTTTGTGCATGAAAAATGTGTGCAAAAATGGTGCAGGCTCCCCCACTTTGTGCTTAAGATTTCATTTCTAGGGTGTGCTCATATACTTTTTATTTTGGGTATTGTTTCGACCTATTTTATATGAAAATTTGATTCAATTTCTACCTAGGTCCATCTTATACCTTACACAACCAAGTTCTGGTTGCAATGGCTGACATAGTGCTCATGCCAATTTCAATCCAATCGCCTCCTGACCATAGGATTGTGAATATCATTTTGGGTATGAAATATATACATTCTTTAAATCAAGGAAATCATTGAACAATCTGATACTTGAGTTATGATTTTAAGGTGATATGATCAGAGATGTGCCTAATAATCAACAAACAAATATTCTATTTTACAATAAATAAAACATCATATCAAATTTGATGTGGATGTCTACAATCAACAAATTTTATTGAACACTCCAAGGAATTTTGAGGATCAATAGTGCATCAACATCAAAAGTGCATTACTTGTTGTTTACATATAAACCTTTTTCACACTAAAAAAGCCTATAAAATGAAAATGCTAAATATTTAAGTTTGACTCATCAAACACAAGGTTCACTTAACAATAACCCTTTTTTAGTGACAATAACACAAAAATATTTTCATAAAAAAATGATAAGTAAAAATATGAATTTAAGAAATGATAAATAAAATTATAATTGAAATATATGTGCTCTAAGTTATTTTATGATCCATTTTACTACATGACCGCCACAATATATGAATAATCTAAATTTATATAAACCATGATCATTCTCCTTCTTTATACCATAAAAGTGAGGTATAATTTGCACGATTTATATTATACCAATGAAAGAGCATTGTAAATAGATAGGCTAATTCTTACGTTAAGCTTTTGTACTCAAAATCTACTAATATTCTAACAACATAACCTCTAACAAAGGGAAATATTATGTTTTTGTGAATTTTTCTTATAATGACGAAGTTCATTATATAACTTAATCAATAGTCTTAGACTTATATCAAGTAGTTACTTCTTTTTCATATATTTTTTCTTTAGCACATATTTAACTCCAGTGAATTATTGATCACTAAACCTAAGAAACAAATCTTATACTTAATTGTTTTGGAGTTTTTCTAACTATTAATTCATGAGATGAAGTTACACCCTCTACAAATTCTTCAATAAATATAGTTTCTATGATAGAAAAAATACACTGTGATCAATTTGTCTTATAAAAACTCATGTTCCAACTCTTTGACAAGCTTCTTCTTTATATTCCTTTTTTTGTTTACTTTGCATTCATTTATCCTTGAAATCTAGATTCACAAATGATTCTGTCTAATCAGCAAAATGTTTATTAATAATTTTTCTAATTAAATCATCAAAAAAATATATATGTTTCTAAACTAACAAAATTTAAATTATCACATTTCTTGTTAAAAGAAAATAGCTATTTTAAATAAAAAAATGTCATTATAATTATAAAATTTATAATAATTTTAAAAAAACAAATAAATTATCTACAAACATGTAATATTTATGTTCTTCTCATGTACATTCTTACATTGTTTTCTAAGTGAGGATATAAGTTGGTTTCATATTCTCTACTCCTTTGATTAACCATATCGATATTTGTTTGTAAATTTTATTAAATTAAAAATGATTCAATCTTTCTTATTTTCTAATCAACTCAACAAGGTAAATAATGTGGCATTTTTTATTCTTATTTAATTTAATTCTAAAAAAATTTAAAAAAATTAATTTCAAAAACAAATCCAAGCATCTTTCTCTTAAACCAAAGATTGTGGGCCAAAAACTAATTAACGTTAAAGGTTCAACCATAGTTAAGTAAACATTGTGTTTGATGTATAGTTTAATTAACTTTCCTTTTTTTCAATGTTTCACACATTTTAAAATTTGTCTTATTTTGGTTAGTAGGGAAACTAATTTACTTATTTTATTTATGGTAGAATAACAACATAACTTTGTCTTCTTTACAATAAAGTATTGTCACTTGAATGTGCGACTAGGCATTTTATTATGTTAACTTCTAATTGATCAAACTTAATCAAATAACTTTCACCTTTTGTTCTACTAAGTAATAGCATTTGATTGTCATTTAATATTTTAGAATATTAAGTATTAAAATTAGCAATATAACCATTATGACATTTTGAAAAAAGTTATAAATGATTAATATTGATTAATATTATGTAAGTCTAGAAAGCTTTTGCTAGTGGGTCACAAAAGCTCACAAAGCAAGGTTTGTCTCCATAGCTCCTAAAATATGGTGACATGCAAATAAAGAACTTAGGTTTAGATTTAGGAATCCAAACCATCTTGTGCTCAATGGTGCTATAATCTAGATATTGTGACAATGTAAAGAAATTTTAAAAATTTTTTCACTAAGAAATCCACTCATACTTGTTTTGCTTTATATTTATGGATTTCTTAATTGGGGAATCAAATTTATGATGTCCAAATTTAGAACAATAATTACATATAATGCAGGATTTAATTTGATACTTACATCTATGCAATGAAGGAATTGATGCTGTATTAAACACATGGATATATCATTCTTTCAATCTATAATTATCAGCAATCACACATGATTTTTGGCACGTGTTTGTAAGATGATGTATTTTTAAGCACATGTGAATCATTCAACTAAAATTACTCTTTTTCACATGATTGATGATGTAGCATTCGATAGTAAATGCAAATGAATACAGGTAGATACATGAGAAAATAAAGTACTATACTTAGATTTTTTATCATGTATTTTTATTCCAAGCGAATCAAATTTCTTTAGTTTGTCTTTATGCAAAGAATTTTCTTTGCTTAACTTATCATTCTCTAACTTTAAAGCATTAGTACTTTTTAATATATTTGTAAAATTGATAGTCACATTCTTTAATCAACACTTTCAAATATGAAGCATTAGAAATAGAGGAATGAACTTGATTAGTTTAAAAAATATTTTCTTCTTTAAGTGCATCACATTGTTCATGCAATTCAACTATTCTAGATTAATGTTTTGCACAAACCTTTTTAAGGTCATCATACATGTTAGTTACTTTTTTTTATCTCAATAGATAATTCATTTAAAAAATTTAATGTTTCATCAAAAGATTCAAAAGTAAACACATGGCTAGAACAAGTACTTTGTGCAAGTTTACCTCCATGATTCCACTCTAACTTGAGTGTCTTTCTATTCCTCTTCTTCATCTTATTTTTATGGTTCATGTCCTTCATATCATCACCAATACCTTGAGATTCATTCTCACCATACAACCTATATAATCCAAACAACATTTGAGAAAAACTTGTTCTTATAAACACCACCACAATAATTCCATGACACAATGCAAAAAATAAGTAATTAATTCGTTTAGAATTTAATTGATTTAAAAATATTTATTTATTTTTTTGTCTTTGTGAAATGTTAAAAGGTGAATAATAATATCTTACAAATCAGCATTAATCTTTTGACTAAATTTCTAAAGGTATTTTTCAAAAAAAAATTTTGCCCTCAAATAAAGAAAGATGATAATATGAAAATCCTTCATTTAAATTTTCACAATCCTCAACTCTGAGTGAGATCATATTTAAACACTTAAATAAAATAATAAGAATAAAAAATCAAGTAGTTTAATAATAATGTAAAATGAAAGTATTGTAATCGGTATTAATAAAGAAAAAATTAATAAATTAAAATTAATATCGTAATGAATTTTTACACAAAAATAAAGGACCAATCCAATCATTTCACTCAATATTCGCAGGAAAACCACTTTAAACCAACTCAAATGCAAAACAATGTTAAAATCACACTACATGAGGTTAAATTATTGGTTTTCAAATAGTATTAGTAATTTTAAATTTTTTTTTATTTGAAACATTCTTTAACAAAGTGAATTTATTCTTACAGACAAAATTACTTATAAATATATTAATTTATAATTTTTTAAAATTTAAAAAAATAAAATAAAACTTTAAATGATATGGTGATTTTTTGGTGGCTTAGTTCAAACAGGAACTTACGCTAACCCCCAAATGGTGGTGGGAAAAACTACATTAGTTAAAAAGTTACAACTTGTAGTTTTTTCTTAAAACTCACCTCCAATCTGCTAGTTCTTATGAGTTTAACTATAATGATAGCTTTTTCGTGCTTACCTCCAACTCAATTTTTTTCAATATTAAACCAAACTCAAACTTTCATAAATGTTGGGCATCCACCAAAAATTAAAACAAAAATACAACAAGATTTAATTTTTTGATAAAAATTATTAAAAAAAGTATTCTTATTGTTGAATGTAGAATGATATAAATAACTAAAACTTATGAAAAGAAATTAAAGAAATGAATTCTTAGAAGTATTATGTATGTCTTGAATGGTTTTAAATTTCAAATAATCATAAGCCATAGGTGCTCCCAAGAGAAATTTATCTTAGTAGAATATGATAAAGTGGCTTCTTTTAGTTTTAGAATCTTGTTCTTGTTTATTAGTAATGTCATTCAAAATGGTTATGTGATTATAAGAAAATTTTTATCATACTCATTGAAAAGTGAAGTTTGAACTACAAAATAGTTTAAAATACTTTCCCAAATGCTTAGAAGTTATTTTAAAATGGTTGCCTAATATATAACATCTTATTCATTAGGCATTAAGTGTGATGTAAAAGATTCATTGGATCTACTCAAAGGAATTATTGATAATTTGATCAAGGTCCATTAGATCTAGGCCATTCGATCAATTTGAATAAGATCAAGATCATTTGATTCTTCAAAAACAAAGAATCATTACATGTAGAAAATAGGATTAAAATTAGAGAGATCAAGGCCGTTAAATTATGGATAAATGTTTTTAAAAGGTAACATGCTTGACCATCAAATAAGAATTAAAAATAAAATTTATCATAAAATGATAATAAAAATTGGAAAATAAAATATTACTAAATATCAAAAAGATTAGTTTATTTAAGACAGCTCATTGAGACAATTCCAAAGACATTTAATTTTTCTCAATTGAGCCACATTCAAATTTACTATGAATTATTATATTAATTAAGCAAAAAGTAAGATAAAGCGTTGCTTTAATGTTAAGTAAAAACATGTTAATAAAATATATTAAATCAATGTAATATATCCCAATTAAGGTGATGTGTAGATCATATTATGAGTGATTTAGAGTTGCATAATAATATAGACAAATGAATTAGAAAAAGTTGAATAAATTAGAGAAATTCTATGTTAAAGCAACATTCCAATATATTAGGGACATTGGTTGTGACATGTTCGACCTTTAAATTTTTTAAAAATTAAAATGTATCATAAAACATTCTAAAATCATTAAAAATAAAATATTGGAAAAAATAAAATTGAATATTAAATTGGATATAAATTACATAGATGAGTCCAATGGTCATATGTTTAAACTCAGCCATACCACATTTGGAAGTGCCCTGAATTACAAAATTAAATAACTAAAACTGATAAAAATTTATTCATTTAATATTAGATAAATTGAAGTAGTGTAATATATTCGAATTGAGGAAATGTAAATTTCCAATAAGAAGTTATTTAAAGTAATGAAGTTGTATAAGAAAGTTTCACTCCAAGATACAAGGGATATCGAGTTTAACATTCTCTATTGTCAAATTGGGTATGAATAAGAATTGCCTGTAAAATGCACCCAATCCATAAATACTAAAATGTTGAACAATGTAGAAATAAATATTTAATGGGATAAAGCTCATTTAATTGAGTCGAATGACTTTTTGTCTTGATCATACATTATTTTGAAATACTATGTATTAGAAAAGTAAATATGCATATATAATAATGTATTGTCATTTTAATATTTAGTCAATATTTATTAATGTTGAAATAAAATAAGTTGTAGAATCGCAATATTACAAATTCAAAAATATTTAAATGTAGCACAAGAAGAGTGTTAGAGATTTATAGTAATTTAAAGAAATCAAAGTAAAAAATTTAAAAAAATAAGAAAAGTCGCACTCAAAAGTTACATTCCACTAAACAAAACAGATCGAGTGTAATATCATCGATCATAAAATCTTGTGCTAATCAAAGTGTCTCAATATGTGTGCCAAAACTTTAGAAAAATTATTTAAAAAATGTAGAAATGAATATTTGCAATGATAGAGCTCATTAAGAAGATTTTGAAAACAATTGTTACATCTAAAGTAGACATCAATTGAAATTATTTGAATTACTAAAGAATATAAGCACAATTAATAATAAATTTAATTAATGTAATATTGCCAGATTAAAGTCATGTAACGCCATATAAGATGTGACATGGAGTTGTATAGAAATATATCCTAATCAAGTGTAAAGATTTAAAGAAATGAGTAAAATTGTGCACGTAAATTGCATTCCAAGACCTTATGGTGATTTATTGTAACATCCTTGATCATGAAATCAAAACAGTAAAATATTTAAAAATAAAAAATTAATATTTGATTAGATTGATCTCACCAAGATGAGTTTAATGACATTTCACTTTATCTTGATAAAACATCGATTAAAATTAATACCAATTAAAAATGTAAATAATCATAAAAAAATAAATTACTTTTTAATAGTAAGTAAATATATCTTAAAATGTATTGAGTTCAATCGATGTTAAAAAAATAAATAAATAAGATAAAACATGCAAGAAAATTGAGTTCCAATATATTAAAAAGATCATGGGTAACATCTACAATCATCAAATAAGGTATGAATCAAAACATCTCAAAAACTATGACAAACTCTTAAAAATAAATATTTAATTCGATATAGCTTGTCGATGTTGGTCCAATAAAATTTAGTTTTTCTTAATTGTAGATCAATTGGAATTTTCTAAATATTACCAAATTAAATAAATAAAATATTAATGTAACACTAATTAAATATATATTAAAGGTGAAAAAAATAAAAATTTAAACAATGTAATAAAACCAAGTAAAAGCTAGATACTAGTCACAGAAAAGTAGTTTTAGATTTACATAGTAACATAATAAAATCAAGGAAAAATATTAGAAAAAATAAGTTAAATTATACTAGAAAAGTTGCGTTTGAAGATACTAAGCTACACAAGACAACATCCAAGAGCATCAAATAAGGTACAAATACAAATGCTACATAAAGTTTGTCAAAACATTAAAGAATAAATACTAAAAACATTGAAAATAATGAATATTTTATTTATAGAGCTCATCGAAACAATTCTAATGACATTGTTGTCATATTAATTAGTCCTCCTTTGGAATACTATAAATCACCAAACTAAATAAAGATAAATGATAATACTTTACTATTTTAATTTTAAATAAAAATAAATTAAATCTTAAAAGAGATAAATTAAATAAATGTAATAAAACCAATTCAAAATGATATAAAGGTTGCGAAAAAAGGGTTTTGAGTTGAGTCAAAATATAGTAAAATCAATGCAAAAAAGTTAAAAAATATGATAAATGGTACAAAAAATTTACATTCCAAGATTGTAAGGGGATGGAGTGTTTATTATCAAACATGCAGTCAAGTGTGAATCAAAATGTCTATAAAGTATGTTGAAACTATAGAAAATAAAATACTTAAATCATGGAAAAAAAATTTTTAAAATTATATGAGGGATGTCAAATGAAAATTGTTTTGTGTTAATCAGAGCACTTTTAAATTAATGCAAGTTTGTAAAATAAACATGCATAAATCATAATAACTTATTATTTTAATGTTAAAAATATATAGGTTTTCAAATTTGCTAAATTAAAGAAATGTGAAATAACTAAATCAAAGTGATGTAAATGTCATATGATTTGAGATTCAAAGTTATGTAGAAATATAGTCAAACAAAAACAAAGAATTTAAAGAAATGAGATAAGCTATATAAGAAGGTTACATTCCAAGATATTAAGGAGATCATGTGTAACATCATTAAAAGTTGATCGCCAATTCATGTTTTTGTCAAAATGCCTTGTAATGTTTACAACCACTATAAAAAATATAATATTTAAAAATATAAAAATTAGTATTTATTAAAATATGGTTTTTAAGGCAAGTTTAACAACATTTGTTACATCTTAAAGTTATATAATATAACAAAATCAAAGTGATGTAAAGGTTGCATGAGAGAGGAATTAGAGTTACATTGTAGTATAACAAAAATTTAAACAAAAATTTGAATAAATGAAATAAATTGCACAAGAAAGTTTCATTCCAACATACAAAATATGTATGAATTTTGTTACACCCCATTTTTCCTAGGCTGATTTTTGGCATACAATTTTTTTTTTTTTTTTTTTATATAGACAGCTCAGATCGTCCCATACCAACCTGAGTAGCCTACGAAAACATAGGATATAACACATCATTACACACCTACTTCCCTTAACAATGTGGATCCCATCTCCCGGGTACACCGTCAAATCAGGTTCATGACTCCTGAATTAACAGATGGACTCGCGCAATGTTACTCCTACTAGACCCAATACTCCTAACCCCTACTGGTAGGAGAACCGGTCTATTAGAAGTCTGAACCCCCATGATTAAGTTCCATAGTCATGTAATGACCTCACCATCAAACAAAAAGATATATAACATCATCAGATAAAATATGGCACTCCACACACCATACTCCATGACAATAAGGTAGGGTAGTAAATGGAAACTACATTACAAGAATAAGACCAAGTCCAACAAGTGCAATATTATCCAACCAGAAACATAAGTCAGAATTTCCCTCACATATTACATGACATATGAGAATAATAACCTCATTAAATACATCCAACAGCAACAATCAACTAACCAGAATATCTCAGACAATCACAATCAGATATCCTCCACAAGCCTGCTGACCACGATCCCGCCTAATCAGGTAGCGTCAAGTCTGCCGAGCCACTGAAATATACAATACAGGAATGAGCTACGCCCAGTAGGAAAGACAGCTAGTAAAACTCACATGCAAGAGAAGGATAATAGCAAAAATATAGGAATACAGCATAACAACGTATGGTGGATAGGCACTCTCAGTCCCAGACTCCGACCAACCACAGTCACCCCTAGTCACACCAGAGTAGCTCTCCTCTGGGCTTCCAGGTAGCGTGCCAGTGGGAACGCCCATCTCGAAACACGCATGGCGCCTAAGCACCCGACACCGCAGCGTCTCTCGTCAATCAATCTCCTGGAGACTATAGACAGATCTAGTCACAAAATCTCTAGCCAACGTGAGACACCCCTGCCACCCTAAGGCGCGCAGGCCTACACACTTGGCTAGCCACTGCGAGACACCCCTGCCACCCTCAGGCGCGCAGGCCTACACACATGGACCAGGAGAGATCGACTCAGCCACCGTCCCAAAGAGTCCTCTACCAACAACTTCCATAGAAGCTCACGCCCCTACAGTCATTGCCAATCTCTAACTCCAAGATCCGGCAACATGTATCCAGGTACAACAAGGCGCATACCAGTCACATGTATACTGTGGAAGCTAAGTCTGAACCGCACAGTTACCTACCACAACTACCCTAAAACATCATATAGGGTCTATAGTAGTCCGGTCCAGTATGCCAATCCATAAAATATGCCAACACTGAGTAAACTGACTCAATCCATGCCGTTGCCATCAAGCAACACAACTGTCAATTACTGACTGTTCTGGTAACATCCGTGTACCATACTTCTGTCTGACTGTTTCCAGCTGTACTGTCATCACTGATAACATTTTTCCCCACTTCAGGAAATTTTTAAATCCCAATTTCAATTTCCGCCCTTTATCCATTTTCCGAAATTCGAAATAAATTTCCGAATTTAAATTCCACATATATCCTTTTTCCAAAAATTCGGATTAATTTCCGAATTAAATTTTTCGCTTATCCTTTTTATTTCCGAAAATTCGGATTAATAATAAATTTCCGAATTTTCCTTCCGCTTCTCTCTCCTCCGCGCCGCGCCGTTCGTCCGCGCCGACTCCCGCTGAACCGGTTTTCGCTGCCGGTTCGGCTTTCGCGCCGTTCGTCCGCGCCGAATCCCGCTGAACCGGTTTTCGCTGCCGGTTCGGAACTCTCGCGCTGAACCGCGACACCGCCGAACCAATTTCTTATTAATCCGTTAATTGGATTATTTTAATTACTAATAAAATAGCATAAATACCATTAATTACTTAATTAAATTTGTAATTATCTAAACCCTTCTCCTTTCTCGGTCCGAAGCCCGCGAAACCCTAGCCGCCGCCATCGCCGACCATTACGATCCTTCCGTCGATTTCCGGCGACTGCGAACAAGGAGAACAATTTCCTAACATGCTCCTAAGCATCAATAAATTTTTTTTTTTTTTTTTTTTCGGCGAAATGGGAATTTTTCCAGGAAATTCCGAATTTTGCAAAAGACACCAATTAGCATTCAATTAAATCCGATTTTCATCCACATGCTTGTTTTCATTAAGCAAAGTATTTCATGCTTTTAATTTTCTACTAAATCACTAATTTAAACTGAATTTCCTACCTCAACGACGCCGGCGACGGTGAACTTCGTCCGTAGCTCGCCGCAGCTCCTCGCCGAACGAATCCGGTACGAATTGACTCTCCTCGTTCCCGTGAATCTCCAGGCACAAAAAGCTCATTGCCAGGCCGCCGGAATCACGCGCCGTACGCCGGAAAAACTCTCTCTATCGGTCGGCCAAACGAACCCTAATCGTTTCGCGAGGGTTTTATATTTCTGGCCGACACGGTGAAACCCATTACGCGCCGTTGACACGCTTTCGACACGGTAAGCACCCGATATGCGCTGTCGACACGCTATCGACACGGTAAGCACCCGATCAGCCGGTTCAATCCCAACCGTCGATCACGACCGTCCGATCAGCTTATCAGAACGCACGCGCAAACTCACTCGGCGAACCGTCTCCGCCTCCGCTGAACCGTTCCGGTCCGGTTCACGCGCGGTAAACCAATTTTCGGTTTAATTTAAATGGATTTTCGAATTTCTAAAAATCCAATAAATCTAATTAAACAGGGAAAATTACTTAAAATTCACCTCGGTGCTCCGAAAAATCCCTAGAAATTTCAGAAATTCCAATAGCCTCTGATTGAGCTCCTAGCTCATCCTACTGTCGATCTGAAATCATCCAAGCCAAAAATTAATTCATTAAAGATTAACATAAAACTTTTTACTGGGTATAACAATCTCCCCACCTTATCAGGAATTTCGCCCTCGAAATTCAGCAAGAAGTTCCTGCCACTTCTCCGCAACATCCTGCTCTAGCTCCCAGGTTGCCTCCCTTTCGTCATGTCTATTCCACAGAACCTTGACCATAGGAAATGACCTGTTCCTCAGCTGTCTGCTGCTCTCCTCGAGGATGCGAACTGGTAGTTCCACATAAGAAGAATCTGGTGTCACTTGCAAACCAGGAAGATCATCGCTGATACAATGAGAAGGATCTGGCACATATCTGTTGAGTAAGTTTGTACGCTCAAGCGTAGCAAATCCTCCAAGGTCCGAATAGTCCGCTCAGACTGTCCATCTGTTTGAGGATGATAAGCAGTACTGAACTTCAACTGTGTACCCATGGCAGCGTGTAAGCTCCTCCAAAACTGTGATGTGAACTTGGCGTCTCTGTCAGAAATAATAGATCGGGGAATTCCATGCAATCTGACAATCTGCTGAATATATACCTCTGCCAATTGTGCCGCTGAATCCGTCTTCTTAATTGATAAGAAATGGGCTGACTTGGTCAATCGATCCACGATGACCCAAATGGTGTCAAAACCTTGTCTGGTACGAGGAAGACCAGTTACAAAGTCCATAGTGATGTCATCCCATTTCCACTCCGGAATCGGCAATCTCTACAACAATCCTCCAGGTCTCTGGTGCTCGGCCTTAACTTGCTGACATGTAAGGCACTTCTTAACAAAAGCAGCAACATCTGCCTTCAAACCTCTCCACCAGAAAACACTCCTCAAATTCCTGTACATCTTGACTTCTCCAGGGTGCATAGCCAAAGTTCCATAATGAGCCTCTCGAAGGATCCTCTCCTTGAACTCCTGATGTGATGGCACACACCAGCGACCCCTGAAAGTCAAAATGTCGTCTCTGAGAGCAAAGTCTCCTCCCAATCCCTGCGATGCCAACTCTAACTTCTCCTTCAGCTCTTCATCACCAAGCTGAAGATCACGCATCTCAGATAACCAGTCAGCCCGAATAGTCAACGAACTGAGTCTGTGAGCCAGTCTCTGAACAGACAACTGTTCCTGACATCTCTCAACATCCCAATCCAAGTCTGTTATAGAGTCGCAAGCTATCACAGTATGCACAACTGCATGTCTGCTCAAGGCATCAGCCACTGGATTAGCCTTTCCCTCGCAGTAGTTTATTGTCAGTTCGTAATCTTTTATCAGTTCCAACCACCTCCTCTGCCTCAAGTTCAGTTCCTTCTGAGTGAACAGATACTTAAGACTCTTGTGGTCGGAGAAACAATCTACAGGAACTCCGTACAAATAATGTCTCCATATCTTCAAGGCAAAAATGACAGCAGCTAACTCCAAATCATGAGTGGGATAATTCTTCTCATGATCCTTCAGTTGCCTCGAAGCATATGCTATAACTCTACTATCCTGCATCAGTACGACTCCCAAGCCTATATGTGAAGCATCAGTATACATCTGATACGGCTTCTCCCGTGTAGGTAACATCAATACTGGAGCGGTGCTAAGCCTCTGCTTCAGCTCTAGGAAACTGTTCTCACAACTCTCTGACCACTCAAAAGATTTTCCCTTCCGGGTCAACTGTGTTAGTGGAGCGGCCAGTCTAGAAAAGTGAGGAACAAATTTCCTATAGTATCCAGCCAAACCAAGGAAACTCCAGATCTCAGTGACAGAAGATGGCCGTTTCCAATCAACAATAGCTCGTATCTTGCTAGGATCAACAGCCACGCCCTCTGCACTGACAATGTGTCCCAAGAATGCTACTGAGTCCAGCCAAAAGGAACACTTGGAGAATTTTGCATACAGCTCATTCTCCCGCAACACTGTAAGCACAGTCCTCAACTGATCTGCATGAGTTTCCCTATCTCTGGAATAAATCAATATATCATCTATAAAGATGATCACAAACCGATCCAGAAAGGCACGAAACACTCGATGCATCAGGTTCATAAATACTGCTGGAGCATTAGTCAATCCAAAAGGTAACACTGTGAACTCGTAATGCCCATATCTAGTACGGAATGCTGTTTTGGTTACATCAGAATCTCTAATCCGGATCTGATGTTAACCCGAGCGTAAATCAATCTTGGAGAACACAGTTGCTCCCTGAACCTGATCCAACAAATCATCGATGCGTGGTAACGGGTACCGGTTACGAATAGTAACCTTATTCAATTCCCTATAATCCACACACAGCCTCATACTACCATCTTTCTTCTTGACGAATAAGACAGGGGCACCCCACGGTGAACAACTGGGGCGTATGAGTCCCTTGTCTAATAAGTCCTGTAATTGAGTCTTCAACTCTGCTAGCTCGGCTGGAGCCATCCTGTAAGGAGCTCTAGCAATAGGAGCTACTCCTACCTCCAAATCAATCGAAAACTCCACTTCCCTAGCTGGTGGAAGTCCAGGCAACTCCTCTGGAAAGTCTATAGGAAAGTCTCTCACCACTGGAATATCTGACATAGGGGTAGTGGTGGCTTGGCTATCGGTCACATAGGCCAACCAACCAGTACAACCCTTACTTACTAACCTCTCCGCCTGAAGAACTGAGATCAGGGGAATCTGCCTGTTCAGACCAAAGTATATCACATCCCCCGAACCAGGCACTCTGATCCTGACCTTCTTCTCCCAACAATCCAGCACCACTGCATGGTAGCACAACCAATCCATTCCCAAAATGATGTCGAACTCTGCTAGTGGCACACATATCAACTCTGTCACGAACTCGTGTCCACTAATCAGAATAGATCCGTCAATCTTCTGAACAGTGGGAATCTCTTTCCCATCAGGAAGCCTAACCAATAAGGGTTCCTTCAAGTAACCCTTGGATCCTGATGTCTGATTCCAGATCCTCTCAGCAACAAAAGAATGAGATGCACCAGTATCAAACAAAGTCATGCACTGCACGTTGCCAAAATAAAGCATACCTGTGATCACCTCTGGTGACTCTGAAGCCTGCTGCCGAGTCAGTGCAAACACTCTGGGCTGTCCCCCAGATGAACCAACCGGTCCTGTGATCCTCTGTTTCTTCAACTCTGGGCAGTCGCACTTCTTGTGTCCGGGCTGTCGACAATGGTAGCAGATAATCCCCCCAGTCCGGGTACCTGTCTGCTGCCCTGGTCTCTCAGAGATAGGTCGTGGCTGGACCACGCCCTCCTGAGTACCACAGTGATCTCTGTGTCTCTTGTCCTTTTTGTTTTGTTGGACATTTCTGAATTCCTTCCTCTTGTTGTGAGTCTCTCTCTGGGCCTCCATCCGGGTGTCAATAAGCTCAACGGATCTCGCAGCCTCCACCAAGTCACGAAACCTGGCAAACCGACTCACAACTAGCTGGCGCTGCAGCATAGGACGAAGTCCCTCCAGGAACATCTCACATCTGCGCTCCTCAGAAGGTACCAGCTCTGCGGCGTACCTCGCCAGATAAGTGAACCTCGATAAGTAATCGTTCACTGACATCTGGCCCTGCCTGAGGTGTATAAGTTCCCTCCTGAACTGAGACATAGCAGAAGCCGGAATGTAGCACTCCCTGAATGCCTCAACAAAGTCTTCCCATGCTATCTCGCTGTTCTGGGCCTCCCCATACATGGCGCGCCGCTGGCCTCTCCACCAGGTAGCAGCCTCTCCCTCCAATACTAGAGCAGCAAGTACTACCCTCCTGCCAAGTGGACATCCCAAGGCATCAAACAGCTCAAGCATATGAGCCATCCAGTCATCAGCCACCGCTGGGTCAGCCGACCCACTGAAGCTCCGCGGACGCAACCGCATGAAGGCATCGATCCAACGATCCACGGCTGGCTCAACTGGCAATGCTGGGCTCGTCACCGGGGTAGGAGTAGTAGATACAGGTCTGCCTCTAGCTGCTCCACGAGCGGAAAGTCTCCTGGTACCAGCCATACTGTCAAAGCAACTAATCTGGCATTAGATTCGTCATTTGGCAATTGGCATATGGACTACTATAGTAAACAAAAGAATCAACAGTTCTCCCCACCTTGGGTTGAACTCCTATACATGTCTAGCCCCGCTATCTCACCTAGGGCTCTGATATGTCTAGCCCCACTATCTTAACCTAGGGCTCTGATACCACTCTTGTTACACCCCATTTTTCCTAGGCTGATTTTTGGCATACAATTTTTTTTTTTTTTTTTTATATAGACAGCTCAGATCGTCCCATACCAACCTGAGTAGCCTACGAAAACATAGGATATAACACATCATTACACACCTACTTCCCTTAACAATGTGGATCCCATCTCCCGGGTACACCGTCAAATCAGGTTCATGACTCCTGAATTAACAGATGGACTCGCGTAATGTTACTCCTACTAGACCCAATACTCCTAACCCCTACTGGTAGGAGAACCGGTCTATTAGAAGTCTGAACCCCCATGATTAAGTTCCATAGTCATGTAATGACCTCACCATCAAACAAAAAGATATATATCATCCTCAGATAAAATATGGCACTCCACACACCATACTCCAAGACAATAAGGTAGGGTAGTAAATGGAAACTACATTACAAGAATAAGACCAAGTCCAACAAGTGCAATATTATCCAACCAGAAACATAAGTCAGAATTTCCCTCACATATTACATGACATATGAGAATAATAACCTCATTAAATACATCCAACAGCAACAATCAACTAACCAGAATATCTCACACAATCACAATCAGATATCCTCCACAAGCCTGCTGACCACGATCCCACCTAATCAGGTAGCGTCAAGTCTGCCGAGCCACTGAAATATAAAATACAGGAATGAGCTACGCCCAGTAGGAAAGACAGCTAGTAAAACTCACATGCAAGAGAAGGATAATAGCAAAAATATAGGAATACAGCATAACAATGTATGGTGGATAGGCACTCTCAGTCCCAGACTCCGACCAACCACAGTCACCCCTAGTCACACCAGAGTAGCTCTCCTCTGGGCTTCCAGGTAGCGTGCCAGTGGGAACGCCCATCTCGAAACACGCATGGCGCCTAAGCACCCGACACCGCAGCGTCTCTCGTCAATCAATCTCCTGGAGACTATAGACAGATCTAGTCACAAAATCTCTAGCCAACGTGAGACACCCCTGCCACCCTAAGGCGCGCAGGCCTACACACTTGGCTAGCCACTGCGAGACACCCCTGCCACCCTCAGGCGCGCAGGCCTACACACATGGACCAGGAGAGATCGACTCAGCCACCGTCCCAAAGAGTCCTCTACCAACAACTTCCATAGAAGCTCACGCCCCTACAGTCATTGCCAATCTCTAACTCCAAGATCCGGCAACATGTATCCAGGTACAACAAGGCGCATACCAGTCACATGTATACTGTGGAAGCTAAGTCTGAACCGCACAGTTACCTACCACAACTACCCTAAAACATCATATAGGGTCTATAGTAGTCCGGTCCAGTATGCCAATCCATAAAATATGCCAACACTGAGTAAACTGACTCAATCCATGCCGTTGCCATCAAGCAACACAACTGTCAATTACTGACTGTTCTGGTAACATCCGTGTACCATACTTCTGTCTGACTGTTTCCAGCTGTACTGTCATCACTGATAACATTTTTCCCCACTTCAGGAAATTTTTAAATCCCAATTTCAATTTCCGCCCTTTATCCATTTTCCGAAATTCGAAATAAATTTCCGAATTTAAATTCCACATATATCCTTTTTCCAAAAATTCGGATTAATTTCCGAATTAAATTTTTCGCTTATCCTTTTTATTTCCGAAAATTCGGATTAAAAATAAATTTCCGAATTTTCCTTCCGCTTCTCTCTCCTCCGCGCCGCGCCGTTCGTCCGCGCCGACTCCCGCTGAACCGGTTTTCGCTGCCGGTTCGGCTTTCGCGCCGTTCGTCCGCGCCGAATCCCGCGGAACCGGTTTTCGCTGCCGGTTCGGCTTTCGCGCCGTTCGTCCGCGCCGAATCCCGCTGAACCGGTTTTCGCTGCCGGTTCGGAACTCTCGCGCTGAACCCGACACCGCCGAACCAATTTCTTATTAATCCGTTAATTGGATTATTTTAATTACTAATAAAATAGCATAAATACCATTAATTACTTAATTAAATTTGTAATTATCTAAACCCTTCTCCTTTCTCGGTCCGAAGCCCGCGAAACCCTAGCCGCCGCCATCGCCGACCATTACGATCCTTCCGTCGATTTCCGGCGACTGCGAACAAGGAGAACAATTTCCTAACATGCTCCTAAGCATCAATAAATTTTTTTTTTTTTTTTTTTTTCGGCGAAATGGGAATTTTTCCAGGAAATTCCGAATTTTGCAAAAGACACCAATTAGCATTCAATTAAATCCGATTTTCATCCACATGCTTGTTTTCATTAAGCAAAGTATTTCATGCTTTTAATTTTCTACTAAATCACTAATTTAAACTGAATTTCCTACCTCAACGACGCCGGCGACGGTGAACTTCGTCCGTAGCTCGCCGCAGCTCCTCGCCGAACGAATCCGGTACGAATTGACTCTCCTCGTTCCCGTGAATCTCCAGGCACAAAAAGCCCCTTGCCAGGCCGCCGGAATCACGCGCCGTACGCCGGAAAAACTCTCTCTATCGGTCGGCCGAACGAACCCTAATCGTTTCGCGAGGGTTTTATATTTCTGGCCGACACGGTGAAACCCATTACGCGCCGTTGACACGCTTTCGACACGGTAAGCACCCGATACGCGCTGTTGACACGCTATCGACACGGTAAGCACCCGATCAGCCGGTTCAATCCCAACCGTCGATCACGACCGTCCGATCAGCTTATCAGAACGCACGCGCAAACTCACTCGGCGAACCGTCTCCGCCTCCGCTGAACCGTTCCGGTCCGGTTCACGCGCGGTAAACCAATTTCCGGTTTAATTTAAATGGATTTTCGAATTTCTAAAAATCCAATAAATCTAATTAAACAGGGAAAATTACTTAAAATTCACCTCGGTGCTCCGAAAAATCCCTAGAAATTTCAGAAATTCCAATAGCCTCTGATTGAGCTCCTGGCTCATCCTACTGTCGATCTGAAATCATCCAAGCCAAAAATTAATTCATTAAAGATTAACATAAAACTTTTTACTGGGTATAACAAATTTAATATCAAATATATAATGCAAAAAAATAAAATTTAGAAATGCAAAACTGAATTTTAATTAGATAGAGCCCATTAACTTTTTTCCAATAATTTTCTCTCAAATAAAACACATTGGAAATTACATTGAATTACTAAAACAACATTAGTATAATGATAATAAAACGTAGTTTTAATATTATTAATATATATTAAAGTTAAAACTAGATAAATTGTAGAAATGTAATCAAACTAAATCAATATATCATAAAGGTAATAAGAAAAAATATTTATAGTAACACAGTAAGATAATAAAATCAAAGAAAATTTTTTTTAAAAAAGTGATAAACTATACTAGAAAATTCAAATCCAAGATACCAAGGAGATCAGGTGTAACATTCATAATCATCAAATTATGTAAGAGTTAAAATGTCTCATAGAGCATGTCTTACCATTGAAAGAAATTATTTTATAATATGGAAATTAATATTAAGAATGATAAAGCTCATCTTAATTAGTCCAACAAAGTTTCCTTCATCTTGATCAGTCTACATTTGTAATTACTATGAACTACGAAAATAAAAAAGTATAATGCATGATAAATTATTATTTTTATGTTAAATATATATATATATATATATATATATATATATATATATATATATATATATATATATATATATATATATATATATATATATATATATGTGTGTGTGTTAAACATGAATGAGATAAATTATTGTAATATAACATAACAAAATAAAAGCATTATTAAAATCACATGAGAAGAGATTTAGAATTACATAGTAATATAACCAAATCAAAACAAAGGGATTGACTAAATTAGATAAGTTATATAAACAGACACATTCTAAGATATCAAAGAGCTCCAATTAGTTATCCTTAATCATCAATTCAAGCAAAAAAAAATTTCTTATAAAATGAGCCAAACCCCTAAAAATATAATATTTGAAGGTATTGAGAAGCAAATTTAGTTGGATAGAGCTAAACTAGTAACTCATGTTTATTTCATCTTGATCAAAACTTATTTTGAATTAATTTGAATTATCACATTAAATAAGCATAAATAAAAGTAAATTATTATTTTAATGTTATATCTATATATATTTGGACTAAAATAAAACAAATTGAATTAATATAATATTACCAAGTCTATGTGATGTAAAGTTCACACAAGAAGAGGTTTGGAGTTAAATTGTAATATAACTAAATGAAATAGAAATTATTAGAAATGAGAAAAATGATGTAGTTGTGTTTATATTCGAAGGCTATAGGGAGATCGAGGGTAATGTCCTGAATCATAAAATCAAGTGGGAATCAAAATTACTACTCATCCATGCCAAAATCTTAAAAAATAAAATATTTTAGAAATCTAAAATACTTTTTTAATTAGATAAAGATCAACAAGTTTACTTTGAAAAAACGTTTTTTGATTGAAATGGATCTCATTTCGAGTTTCTATGAATTACAAAAATAAAAATGCTTAAATAATAATTAATTAATAGTTTATTATGAAGTAAACATATATTAAAGCTGAAAGAAGTGATGTGACAACTAAATCATCATGATGTAAATGTTATATTATAGGAGATGTAGAGATGCATAATATAACAACAAATTCATTAAAAAAAATTGAACACATCAGATAAATTGTGTGAAAAATGTGTAACAAAAATATTAAGGTGATTGAGTGAAATTTCTTTGATCATGAAATAAGGAACTAGTTCAATTATGTCTATTTCACATCAAGTAGAATAGGTTTAGATTTACAAAACATTTAACAAAATAAATATGATTAAATTAAAATAATTAATTGTTTGAATATAAAGAAAGTATTTCTTAAATATAAAATGTGATAAAATGAAAAAAAAACATAAATAAATAAAAGGAAAAAAATTAGGGAAATGATGTAAATTATTTTAGAGTGTTGTATTTCCACATATGAAGGAGGTCATGTTTAAAATCCATGATTATCAAATAAGGGCCAAATCAATATGCCTAACAAAACATACGAAAATCCTTAAAAATGAAATATATAAAAATACAAAAATGAGTATTTAATTTTATGTAATAGGTTAAGATGAGTCTAACAAGGTTTGTGTCCTCTCATTTAGAATTCACTTGCAATTACTATGTTTTATAGAAGTAAATAAGCTAAATAATAGTAATTTTCTTTATTAAGAAAATTTATATTAAAGTTAAAAATAAGTGAATTGAAGTAATGTAATTTAACCAAGTTAGGCTCCTGTAAAAAAACATGAGAGGTGATTTGGAGTTAAATATCATTATAATTAATTTAAAAAAATTTGAAAAATGGGATAAATTATGTAGGAAAGTAAAATTGTAGGACTCTAAGGAGTTTGATTAATATCTTTCTTCTTCCAATATGTTATGAATTGAAATTACTGATAAAGCATGCAATAACTTTAGAAAATAAAATAAACTAAAATATTAAAAAATGAAAAATAAAAAATGATTATTTAGTTATCTAGAGCTCAATGAGATGACTCTGATTACATTTATTTCTTCTCAATTTGATCTTGTTGTGAAATACAATGGATTACTAAAGTAAACGAGAATAAAAATTTATTTTACTTTTAATTAAATATATTTTAATTCAAAAATGGGAAAAAATTGAACCAATAAAATATAACTAATTTAAAGCTACATAAAAGTCACATGAGAGAGAAATTAGTGTTTCTCAATAATGTAATAAAATCCAATATACCTAATTTAAAACATTGCATTATAAAACTATATATTTAAAAGTAAAAAAAACTTGTTCCACACAGATGGAGCTCATCAAGAAGAGTCCAATGATATTTTTTTTGTCTTGATCGTATCTTATTTAGAATTACAGCTTTTTAAAAATTAAATAAGCATAAATAATAATTAATTATTATTCTAATATTAAGTAAAAAAATAATATTTAAATTATGAAAATTGAAGTAATATAATAAATCCAATTGAAAGTGATGTGAAGGTCACATAGAAGGTAATTTAGAGTTACAATATAATATCACAAAATCAAAGTAATTTTTTTTAAGAAATAAGATTATTTATAGGTTAAACTTGCATTCCAAGATACTAAGGAGATCTAGTATAATATCCTAGATAATCAAATATGATATGAATAAAAATAACTCATGAAATTTTTTAAAATTGTAGAAAATAAACTATTTAAAAAAATACAAAAAAGAATATTTAGTTAAGTAAATCTATTATAGTTTTAGCCATTGAAGTTGCTTCATCATGATCAAGTTATATTATTGTCTTCTAGACATGATACTTTGTTTGGTAATAACAAACTCTAACTTTGTCTAATGACTTTTTTGTGCAAATGTTTTGATTTTTGGCAACCAATGCTCATGTTCATATGGGAACTTAAATTAGAAGATGAGAAAATGTCAAATCTCATGATGATCATCTCGATTGAAGTGGCAAATCATGAAAAGATATGTTTTTAGTTTTATTTTAAGTATCTTTGATTTATTTTTATTAGAAGTTTAAGTATGATGTAAAAATTTATTACAAGTCTAATTTTATTTTTTAAATTAATAATCATAGAAATATATTAGTCTATCAAAAACATAACTCCTTGATAATATTAAGAACCATATTATTTTTAAACATATCTTAGTGTTGACTAAATAACTTTTGCATAAAGTGTATCGTAAATATAAAACTTATTTAGAAAAAAATAATATTTTTTAAAAATATTAAAATAAAATAAATTAATTTTTTATAGGAAGCAAAGGAATTAGTAGCACCTCAAATACACTAGCTATCATTTACAATGTTAGGTCACCCTTGGATTTGATGTGTCAAACCTTAAATTTTTAGCATTTTGTATTGACTTGTTTGGTGCAGAATAGGTTTTCTTTGTAAAGAATAAGCCATACACTTTTCAATATGATCAATTAGTGGTCTTCAAAGCAACTAGCGGTGTTTAGTAAGCTTTAGAGATTTATGACATGCACATTCACTTCTGTAAGACTTTCTTTTTCACTATGAAATAAAATACTAGCTTACTGATCATAAGACCCTTTCCATTCTTATCAATCTAAAACCCTATTCAAATATCTAATTATTTAATCATCTACTTGATTTAGAAAACAAAAAAATTCTATTTTTTAATCTCCTAATCCTTTTCTTGGTTCAATCCAATAGTTTTTTCCAAATTATTTGTTGAGTTTTAATAAAATTAGGAAACAAATTTAGTTTAAGGTTTAAAAAAATTATCTTATACCAAATCCCAAGCATTTCCCATGTGTAGTGTGTTAGGGTTAAGAAAGCATGGCTGTGCATTTGTAAATCATGGGCATAGAGACAGTTAAAATTAAATAAGGTCAAGCTTAATCTTGGCAATTATGGAACCTAAACATTATTGGGATAAGGCAATGAATTAAATTAGGTTGAAATAGAGTTAAATATACAATTGGTTCAGGTTGGACCCATAACCATACTCTATACTTGCAAGTATACAATCAGCCTTGCAAATCAACTCACACACACACATGTGGTGAGCCTACTACATGTATTGACTCTTTTTACATGGACAATGGGATCCTTATAAAATGAAAATAGTTTAGGAATTAGCTCATGTTGGACAAAGATTTTAGTGCCTATTTCTTCCAAATTTGGAGCATCTCAACACTAATAAATTGATCATTTTTGTAATCAAATGGTAGAGATGATATCCAACTACTAAAGTAATAATCTTGGTCAATCTAACCATCTATTCAACGAGCCGAACCTACCATCATGATTGATCCTACTGTTTTTGTCTATTCATGATCAGACGGTAAGGATACTTCCATTTGAATGTTATGATGAAGATCTAAAATGCCCTTACCATTGATTAATTGAACGATCTTGAATTCATCTCATGTGACTGGATGGCCCAAATTTAATATATGTTAATCCAATAATTTATATTTTTTTACTTTTAAGACTTTGATGTGATGGTTCGTATTATTTTTGTTATGATCTAATGGCTCTATTGGATGTTTGCTAATGGCGAATTAATGGGTCATTCAAGTTGTTACACAGAATCATCTTAGAATAATTTTTAAGCCATTTGGAAAAAACTTTCTAAGTAATTTGGTAGTAACTTTTCAAACAACTTTTGCTTGACTTTCTAATGGCTATGAACAAAAGATTTCAATAAATAACAAACATTTGTGAATAAAATAACAAATGAATAAGAAAAAGATCTTATAATATTAAAGTTAAACAATATCACATTCCACTAGTGTATGTTTCTCTAAGCAGCACCTATTTGTTATAGTTACTCAAAACTTCAAATAATTCCAATTAACCTTAATTACTCAAAGCCTTCACTTTCCTAATTCACTTAATAATTTTAGTGTACTATTTCAAATTTTATTTTCATTTTTATCAAAAACAAATAATTCTAAATTAATATATTTATAATTCAAAGTTTTTAATAGACATAAAAATACATTTAAGGAGAATTTTTGAAAAATAAATACAATCTTAAAATTGGAAAAAATATTTTAAAATCCACGATTCACAATCTCTTATATGATTCACATACTCATTTTTGCTTCAACTAGTATGAGATCTGGTTCCCTACATATAGTTAGTAAAATTATAAGGGAGATCCTTTATTTTTGTGTGCAAATTAATTTTGAAATTAATTATAATTACATACCATTTTACCTTTTTTAATATTAGTTGCAATCTTGTCACTCAAGATAGAAGTACTATATCAAAAATGTTAATTTAATTAAATGATGAGGGAATGAATTACTTATTTTGTGATTTAACACAAAAAATTTGTGTGAGAGTGTTGTTGTCATGTTGACATGATGGGAGGACAAAATAAGTTGTATGATGATAATGAATCTCAATAGAATAGTGATGATAAGCAGGACATTAACCATAAAAAGAAAGAAAGGAATACGGAGAAACTCAATTTAGACATGAATCATGGAAGTAAACTTATATTAATACAACTTATTCTAGCCATGAATTCACTTTTCAATCTTGTGATGAAATATCAAATTCTTTTAGTAAATTTGTTATTGAGCATAAAAATTGAATTAACATGTATGATGATCTTAAAAACTTTTCTACAAAATTTGAATCTACAAATGTTGAATCATATCGACAAGGTGATGCACTTAAAGAGGAAAATATTTCTTTGACTAATAAAGTTCATGCTTATATTTCTCGTGTTCCATGATTGAAAGCTTCAAACGAAGAATGCAAAATAAATTGTCGAAATATATTACATGCAATGATGCTTTATAGCTGGTAGAAATAGAAATCAAAGCTCTAATATGAGAGTACTGAAAAGAGAGGAGATTATTTGTCATGAATATGACAAAGGACATATCAGACCAACATGTCTATCACACATGAAAGAGTTGAAAATGAAATGAAAAAGAGAAAGTAGAACAAGGAACTAAAAATAATTCAGAGTAATTTGAAGGAGACCAGCAAAAGTTAAGAGGAAGATAAAAGGAAGGACTACTTTGAATGATGTCAAGTCAGGAGGTAAATTACTTAAGGAAATATTTGTTAAATAATTAATTTATGTTTGTAAAAATTTTAAAAATTGAAGTAAAAAATTTAATAAATGAAAAGAACAAAATGAATATCTATGTAATTTAATGTTTGAGAGATGTTTTTGATTGAATTTTGCTAAAAATGTTAAATTTTCTTCCATAAGATTTCTAAGATAGACCATTCTCAGTGGTCCAACTTTCTCCCAATTTAACGAATGTTTTCTATGATTACTCTCTAAATCGAAGTTTGGTTTGTTAAGAGGGGATAAATTACTTCGTATTAATAATTTTTTTTGTGAATGTGTTTAAACGAAATGTCTTTAATTTAAATCTTAATAAGCTTAGGCAAGTCTCTAAAAGAAATTTTATCTAAATTTAATTTTTTTAAAAATTTTTTTAATTTTCTTTAAATAATATTTTTTCATTAAAATTATCAAATAAAAAAATCAACAAAAAAATGTCTAGGCTTAAAATCAGGTTTACATCGATCCCTAGGTAAAAACATGGCGTGAAAAAATGATAAATAAAAGCCTTACAAAAAAACTTTGATATGCTAAAGCCTCACTTCATTGAAAAAAAAATGATTGGTTATAATGGCCTTAAAACAAAAGAAAGTAGTGATGTAGTTAAGTACTTAAGACAAACTAACTTTCTATGCTTGGCAAAATGTGCAAGAAGCCACAAATGTTTTAATTTAGTTAATTAAATTTGAGAAAGTGAGTCCTTAACTAATTTGAGAGGGAAGGAAAACCTTAGATTGTTGAAGGAGGAATGTAGTTAATGGAAATGACAATAAGTATCATTTGCTAAAACCTTCAAAGGCCTTAATTTTTCTTTTTTGAGTTTATCAATATTTTTTTAACAAATTCAATTGTCAATTATGTATGAAAATATTTTTTGTATGGACATTTTCTCACTAGTAAAAGTAGTTACAAAATATACGAAATGTGCCTATGCTACTTTAATTAAATGGAGGTTAATGTAAGTTATTTTATTATATTAGTTATTATTCAAAAAAATGATATTTTTAGTATTACGTAATTCTTTGTTTGTGTTATTGAAGAACAATATTTTAGTAATTAATTTTTCTATATACTTAGATATAATAACATTTTAAATAAAATATAGTTTTAAACATTGAAGGAATAAAAATAATAATATTTTCTTAGTCTATTAATTTTTTTTATTACTCTAAGAAAGAATAATGTGACGAAAAGCATGAAACAATAGATGCCAAGTTTTTATATAGGGAATATAAATAAAAAGATGAAGAAAAACTTAAAAATTCATTAGATGAAAAGAAGAACATTATGAAAATTCATGTAAATGAAAAGCTATGGAATAAGCAGAGAGTAAGAGAATAAAAACAACAATAAAAGGAAGAATTCAAAAACATAGAACATTAAAAGTTTAAAGAAAAAAATATGAGAAAATATAAGACCAAGAATAAGAAGAAGCATATGATTATTTTAAATTAATTAGAATTAACATTAAGAAAAAAAAAGAACATTAAAAATTTTTTATTAATTATTAAATAATAAAAAAAAAATATTGTAAGAACATTATAAAAATAAGCAATTGAAATTTTTATTTTCCTCTATTTTCAATTTCTTAAATAGAAACTTTCGATTTAAATTAAGGAAATGATAAATAATTCATTATAAAGATAGTATTAACAAGAAAAAGAATAAGAAAATAGAAAAGAATTACTAAAGAAGGAGAATAAGAAATATAAGAATAAAAATTTATTTAGTAGTTAATGAACAATTCAAAAAGAGAATAAGAATAACAATAAGTTCAAGACATAGATAAAAGCGAGATCATTAAGTTGAAAAATAAAAGAATTAGGGGAAGACAAATGTAAGGAACAAGAAAAGTTATAAAAGAAGGAAAAAATAACAACAATAATAAGAAGTAGTATTAATTAAAATATTTTATTAAAAAAAGATATTCACAAATATTATGAAAAACCATTTTCTTATCATAATCAATCCCATTTTTTAGCATTATAAGCAAGTAATTGCATCAAAAAAAATTTTAGGAATTATGGCTATTATTCAGATAAAAATAAAGGGAAAAGGTAACAAAGCTACATGCACAATATAGAACATACAAGTGACATAAGGTAAGAGAGAGAGGGAATAAAAAATGTGAGAAGATAGAGATGGGAGTAAAAAGAGTAAGAGGAGAGATAGAGAGAATGAAGGGTTAGAGGATGGAACTAAGAAATGCACAAATGTCTGGGCGAGATATAAAGAAAGCGAAGGCTAATTGGTAACTTAGAGATAATGAGAAGGAGAAGAATTTACAAATGGATATATGAAGAAGGAGAATTGAGGGAAATAGGAAAGAGGGAGACAGATGGGTGTGAGACTGAGTGAATGGGAGAGATATTAAAGGTAATAAAAGTTAGATATAGTGCAAATAGTAAAAACATGGAAGATTGATAATATAAAATATTGTATTATGTGTGATAGAGAAAAAGAAAAGAAAAATAATGATAAATAGATTGGTGAAAAGGAGAGATAAAGAGCAATGGAGAGTGTAAGAGGCTAAGATAGTTGTAGAGAAGGAGACATGCACATTTCTAAAAGCAAAATGGTTACATGTAAGAGCAAGAAGAGATAAAAAGAGAGAGAAGTGAAAGCAAAGAAAGGGAGAGAAAGAAGAGAGAGAATAATAGGAGAATAAAAAACTTTCTTTGCTAAAGAATGTGATGGAAAGAGACAATTCCTTTAAGAAGAAAGCAAAGAACATTAATGAGTGTAAGTTATGCTGATGTGAACGAAAGCAAACCAACCATTTGATAAGAAAGGAGGTAGAGCTAATGCAATAATGCATGAGAAATAAGAATAAAAATGAATAAAAAAATAAATGGACAATCTCAATTTACAACAAAATTATATAAACAATATTGAAGAAATAGATTTTATTATATGATTAATTTATTATTGATTGTAGTTATTTACTATTATTTTAATAAAAATATTAATTCTCAAGAAAAATAAATATTATAAAATTGTTTTTTAAAATAAAATAATTATTAATATATTCTCCTTAGAATTATAATTGCAATCCAACACTAAAAAGTTTTAATAAATATTAACTTTATGAATTGCTATTATTATTATTATTATCATGATTCTCATAATTATCAAAATTATTATAAAATGGAAAATGAATAATAAAAAATAATTATAAAATAACTATTATATTTATGATAATTCTAATTATTAACACATTTTTTAATTAAGTACAGTAGGCGAACTTATCACACAACCATGGTCAATGCAGGCATAGTGTCCTATCCATCAATCAAAGCTATTACTTTGCATTTGAACAGTGCATGACATAGCAAGCTATATAAGCATGTTGCTGTGGAAAGTTTGTTTGAATAAAAAAATCAGATAATTTGTAAAATTTTTAAGTTCTTGTCAAAATAAAAATCTTAATTCTAGATTTTAGGATATATTTTATTTTGTAATAAAATATTATTCTAAATTTCTATATAACAACATAAGAATGAAAAATAATGTACTTTAGAAATATGAAATTTTTTCTTTAAAAATGTATTACTTTTACAATTCAAAAGCCATTAAAGAAAATTATCTTATGGTACATAGATCTTGTAATGATAAAAAGCATATTCTCCTTCCTTTCTTCCATAGTTTCTTTTGCTATTTCTATCACTTTCATTTCCACTATTGTGACTTTGAAAGGTAGGTTTGCTAAGAAGGGCTTAGAACTGATGCACTTCATAGATTTATCAATTTCAGTGTCTTATTCTTCATCTTTTCCCTGTTAGTCTTATCATTTTTATTATTTTCTATGTTGCCTATTGTTTATCTATTCTGCTCCATTGGATAGAAAATCTAATAACCTTTTCATGACATTTTTGTCTTGGCAACATTAATGCATTATAATAATAGTTATTAATTAATCAAATTAATTCCAATGATTGATGTTGTTTATTACTTTTAATGATCATAAAAAAACATATAATTAAATTTTAATAATAAAGTAATTGTATTTGTTTTGCTATTATATTAATTTCAAAATAATAATTTTAAATATATGTAATTATGGTAAAACAAATATTATTGTTAAAATATTAATAATACAATATTTAATTGTTAAAAGATTCCATAATTTAAAAGATTTTTTTTGGAAATTCATAAAAATAATAATAATAATTTATTAAAAATTATATTTCAAATAATTATTTATTTATAACTATATTTTTTTAATAAGATAAGTGAATACATAAAAGTCTAATTTTGCAGAGCATTATTAACATTTGGAATTAACTCTTTTTTAAAATATTTAATAATAATTAAATATTTTTACTTTTAAAAATTAAAAATAAATTTGTAGTAGTTTTTAAATAATGTTAAAATAGATATAATTAATTCTAATAACATTAAAAAATATTAAAAATTATTCAAGCTATTTTTCAATATAATTTTTTTAATTATTTATAATTATAAACCTTTTATATGATGAAGTAAAATTTTTAAATAAAACATTGTTATCAGTGATAGGAATTGATTTCTGAAAATGACATAAAAATAGTTTTGATTTCATGTATCAACATATCATGAATAACATATTTGTAAAATTCATCTTTTTAACTTAATTCAATAGTTTGATTAGGAACATTTTAAGTAACTCAAAACATTCCTTCATGGCTTTATGAGATGACTAATGACTTCTTCCAATTATCATGTGTGGTTACATATGGTAGTCTTATTTATCTATTGTTCTTTACACAACAAATAGAGTATTTTTTATAAGGCATTAAGAGTAAATTTGTGGTTGGAAACATACTTCATTATGCAATAAGTAAATATTGCCTAGTTTGTTTCTCACCATAACTATGGTAACGAAATCATCATTTTAGTGAATTGGTGTCTAAGACCTTTGAATTGTCATAAGAGTTTCCAAAAAATGTTTCAAGGTTTGTTAGGTCTATAGCTAAGTACATAGAACAACAAATTTTATAAAACTAAAACTCCAAAGATAGTGATAAGCAAAAAAATTGGTAAAGTCATTTGTTTTTAACATTACTCTATTATTATAACATACCTAAGGATCATTATGTATTTAGATAGAAAGGAAGTAGTATTCCATCAAAAGTTACATGAAAAACTACATAACAAGATGACAAGCTATATGAAAAGTTATTAATAATAAGTGGTAGATTAAAATTACTAAAGAATGTTCTAAGCTTTATTTTAGCTTACTAATATTGACGATACATCCCCCAATTCAAAAGTAATGCAAACATAAAATGATTATGAATAGATTTCAATTGGGCGAAGTTTAGCAACATTCACAAATTTAATTGGATGGCTTGGGTTAAAGATGTGCACAATTGGAAGAAATGGATTAAGATTAAGAAAGCTAACTATATTGCTAAGGTGTACTTTATGAAATTTCATTTAAAAATGCTAACTAGACAAACACTCATAGCTAAATCCATCAAGACCGAAATCCTGAAAGATAGTTAAATGGTCATCAAACTGAACACAATGAAGAGACTACAATTTTCAAATTAGACAGCACAAACAATTGTCTTCTTTTATGTGTGTACTTTTAAAAGGATTGGAATGTAGCTAGATTCTAGTTCTTAAAAATAAAATTATGGAATATAATTTTTAATGGAAAATTTCTTGAAAAGATTTTACTGTTCAATTTGAGGATTAGAAATAAGTTTCTACAATTCTTAGGGCAATCAAATAGATAGATTATTTAGTTGACTTCCAATTCTTTTCAATACTCTAATAATGATTTCATTGAACGTACATTCAATGGTTGTCATATGGAACAAAGTACATGGACTTCCTTTGCAAGAACAATAACAAATATGCTATCAATGAAAAAAAATTAACAACACCCTCATAAAAAAATGCTAGTAAGTTTCCAGATGTCTAGTAAATTGTGAGGATCTTAATCATATGACTATCAATATGTTAAAAAATTTGGAAGACAAGAAGTGAAAGAGTGTGTGAAGAAATTCTTAATTAAAGACAACCATTATAAACAATATCATTGGCCAAGGCTATAACCTTTTTGGAGGTTACCATGCAATGTAATAGTTGGTAAGAGAATAAAAGTATGTGAAGAATGGGTTAACTCCCACTTTTAAAAAAATAGATATATAAAGAAATTTATTTGAGTCAGTGAATTATTAAGATAGTGAATTAAAATATACATACGTGTCTACAAAAATAATATTGTAATGAAAGTGGTATTGTTGGAGATCATGATGGTAATGCAATTCATGTCTTCACTCTTTCTATTGATCGTTGTTTAGCTATAGATGTGTTCTTGATAATGATTGGAAAAGTTTTAAAAAATAGCAATATTAAAAAATATACTATACCTAACATTAAGGATGGCTATATTATACAAATTAATATAATCAAAGGAAGAATAAAGTTTTTTTGGAATATTTGTATTTTTTATAGCAAGAAAGGTGATCGTTACATCACTATTTATGAAGTGCAAAAAGGAATACATTTATAGAAAACAAGTAGCACAAACCCTTACTAAAACATCTAAGAAAATTAAGAAAGATTGGACTTCAAATGACCTTCGTATCCCATCTCAATTCATTACTTTTATAAAAATGGAGAAGGCTCTAATACCTTATTTTCAATAGTCATTCAACGTTAAGAATCTGATCATCCAATTGGATTATGCAAATGTTGTTTAAATTTAATGATAAAAATTACCTCACCTCAATGTATGATATGAGTTCTATAATAATACAAAATGTCATTTCAATTCTTGGTAGCCAAAGCTAAATTATTTATTAGTTTGAATTTAAGTTCAAAAGAATGTTCTTTTGTGATAGCGGCATCCTTGATACTATTAATAAAGTCATCATTTAGACCTTGATAGATTCGCTTTGTCATCACACGAGTCAGAGCTAACATTATTCTTATTTTATTAGTTCATATTTGGATTCTTAGCTGTGCTCCAATCTTTTTGGTCCCTACACTTATCTTTGATTTCTCGAGAAAGTAACTTCCAATTTTCTTTCAAATTGTTATCAATAAGATGTCCATCTGGTCATGCACTATGGCATAGAAGATGATAATTTCTCTTTGATATGACTTCTAATTTCCATGACTAGTTTTTGTTCATTAATGTTGTTATACAAGATGACACTATTAGCAGCACCAAATAAATTAGCTAAATGCATCAAGGGAATGCCTGATTACTTCATTACGTTTGCACAAGCAAGTTCTAGTACATCAGACTAGTTTGGTTGCACACTTGCCATGGAGAAATAGATTGTAGATAAATAAAACATAAGCTAAACATGTAATCAAATAAGATATTCTAAGACAAAGGCTTAGAGTTTACACATCATGTAAGTGCATAATGGATCACATGCCCTTTTGTCGACTTGTAGTTACTCTAGTTCTTTATAATAATATATATTTATTGAGAAAATAAAGGAAAAAGAAAGGGATGATGAGATATAAGAGACAGGAAGAGGGAGTAAAAATAGAGAAGATAGACTAAGAGCTAAAGAGATATTGAATAGATGGTGTAAGAGGTAAAGGGATAATGATATGACGTAAAATATATGACAGGGAGATTAAGGGAAAAAATAGAATGATGGAGGTGGACAAAGAGTGTAAGAAATTGAGGTAAATAAAATGGAGAGATAAAGATTAGATGATAGATAGAAAAATTAAGAGATAAAGGAGAATGAAAGATAGGTGGGTGACATAAGGAGTAAAGTGAGGGAGGGGAGAAAGAAAGAGCAAGTGATGATAAAGTGAACGGAAAATAAAAAAAGAGATTAAATGAATATGGAGTAGGCGAGAAGTAAAAAGAAGTGGAAAGACTAAGAAGATGATGTGAGGGAGATAAAGGGAAATAATGTTTTCTTAAAGTGAAAAGACAAAAAGATATTAAGGCTTGATAGAGGAGAAAAAGAAGTTAGAAGAGACAAAGGGAGAGATTATGAGGTAGAGAGGGAAATAAAATAACATAGGGAGCGAGAAAGAAATGGAGGCAAGTGAAAGCATTCAATAAATAAGATAGGATAGTGAGGGATGTGAGGAGAGCATGCTTTAGAAAATAAAGAGAGAACGAGAGTTGAAGATAAGAGATTAAGAGAGAAGAAAAACACAAACAGCTAGGAGAAGTGCAAGACATGTCGAAGAAATTTGTAAAGCAAAGTCAAAGCTAGAAAGCAAAAAAGAGATAAATTAATAAGCAATATTAATAGAGAATAGAGAAGAGAAAAAAATGGTTGTGTAGAAGAAAGAGACTAAGTGAATTAGAGGATGTGTGAGAGGAGAGATAAAGAAATTTAAGATCCATAGAGAGAAAGCAAGACATTGGTAAAGGATGATATTTAGATAGTAAGACAAATGATAGAGAGATGAAATACAACAAAGACTAATAGAGATAAACACAATAAGAGATTGAAATAGAAAGAGAGATATAGGCATTGAGTAACATAATTAGTGGTAGAGAGATATATATGTTAGATCGATGGAGATAAAAAAATGGGATAGAATGAATAAAATAGAAAGCTTACAAAAAAAATGAAAAAGTCGATACTAACATAGTGATTAAAGAGGAAAATAGGAGAATAAAGAGAGAGCAAGAGATGCAAAGCAAAGAGAAGATTGGAAGGGAGAAAAATAAAGGCATAAAATAATAAGACAATTTTTTGAAATAGAAAGAGTAAGAGAAATATGGACTGAGAAAGTGAGATGGACAGAAAGGGAGAGAGATAGTGAGAAAGAGAGATACTTAAATAACGAATGTAAATAGATATTAAGAAACAAACAAAGGAAGACAAAAATTTTGACAAACAAATAAAAAAGATGGAATAAAATAAAAATGGAAGAAAGAGACATAGAAAAATAGATAATAAAGAGATGATAAAGTGATAGAGAAGATAACTAGATAAGAGTGTCAAGAAAGATGGATTGAAATAGATAAAAGTGAATAAGAATTAAAAGGAGATATCGAAGAGAGAGTGTGATAGAGGAAAATGGGATAGCGAGAAAAAACAAATGTTGATCTATAAGTGAGAGATAGAGTGATAAAGAGCATACATAGTAAGAAAGGGAGGTAAACAAGAGAGAGTTGGGATAGATTGAAATAGTGATGAAGTAAAAGGGAGAAGAACAATAATGTAAAGTGAGAATAGACATAGAAAGATGATAGAGACAATGATAGATTATGTGATAGATAGAGATGATATAGTTTGAGAGAATAACAAGGAGCAAGAGTAAGAGAAATATAAAGTAAAGATAAATTGGAACATATATAGAAAGAATAAAAAAATAGAGTTTTGGATTTAGATAGTCTCTATGATTGCATGCACTTAACCAGTCTCATGTAAGAGAATTCAATAATATTGCCCGCCATGACCATGAGCATACATTTGTCTCTACATATAAATATGTGGTAAGCCAATTACAATAGGGTGTAGTAAGTTAACAGGTATTAGTGAATGAGGGTGGGTTGATTAATAAGGAATTCCATGAAAGAAATTAAGGATTAAGGATTAAGGATTAAGGATTAAGGATGTTGCACATGATCTCTTTAATATCTTGCAATGCAATTTTAGTAGTATTCATCTCATTTCATTAAATTTAGTACTTTGATTTTATGGTATTATATTCAACTCATATTCTCTTCTTTTGTGAACCTCATGTCTTTGAAATGGTTATATTGAATTATTTTCATTAATCTCATTATTTAGTTAATATTCATTTTCTTGTCATTTAAATAACAACTTAATATTATTTATCAGCTTTTGTGGTTTTAGTTTGTCCTAAATCCTAATGTGTTGTAATGGAGATGAAACAAAAATCATTTTGCTCATCTCAATTTGTTCTATCTAATTAGATATTAATTTCTATAATTTTTTCAAATATATTTTTTCTTATACTTTAAAGAATATGGATGTTACTCTCGATCTCCTTATAATCTTTTAGTACAATGTTCTTGTACAATTTACAACATTTTTTCAATTTTTTATTTTGTCGTTTTACTATGTAAGTATAATTCTCTTCTCACATGAGTTTTCTTTTCTTTGATTTAGTTGCATTATAATACTTGAATTTATCTAATTTTAGCTTTAATACAAACTAACTTAACATTAAAAAAGTAATTTCTTCCTGATTATTTTGAATTATTTTGGAAAATCCTATTAGCTCCACATGAGATCTCATTGAGATGAAACAAATGTGCTTTGAACCATTTCAATAAGCACTAATTACACATGATACCATTTGTGCCATTGAAAACAACCTTCCTACATAATTTATCTTATTTATTCATGTTTTTTTGTTTTAAATATCTTATAAAACTATGTAACTCTAAAACACCTCTATTATGACATTTATAAGTCTTCTATTTAATTATATTATAATTTTTTAATTTAAATTATTTTATCTTTAACATATATATATATCTACACACACACATTCGTATGCACAGACACACACGAACACACACACACACACACTGAGATATACATATATATACATATACATGTATACATACATATTTATATACATGTAAGTTATACATATATGTATATATATATATTAAAATAAATATTTAATATTATTATTTATGCTTAAATACTCTAGAGATTTGTTGTAGTTTAAAATGACTTCAGATCGAGGAGAACCAAACATTTTTGGACTAATCTCTAGAAGCTCTATCAAACTAAATACTTATTTTAATATTTTAAAATATTTTAGTTTTTAAATATTTTGTTTGCTTGAAGATATTTTGATTTGTACCTAATTTGAAGATCAGTGGTATACTTTCAGTCTTCTTAGTAACTTGCTATATAACATTCCTTTATAATTTATCTATTTTCTTCAAACTTTTTTCTTTCATTTGGTCATATTGTTATGTAACTCTAAATCTCTTCATGTATGGCCCTTACATTTATTTGAATTTTTTTATTTTAAATTGATTTAATTTATTTCATTTCTTCTTTAAGATATGTTGATTAAAAATTTTAATAATTATTTATTATTACATACGCTTATTTAATTTTGTGATTAACAATAACTCTAAATGAGGTCTTATTAAGAGAAAACATATATTATTGGACTCATCTTGAAAAGCTCTATAAAGGTAACTATTTTTTAATATTTATAAATATTTAGTTTGTAGCATGATTCATGAGACATTTATATTTGTAACTATCTCGATGATCAAGATTGTTACACTTGATCTCCTTAGCATATTGGAGAGCAACTATTTTGTATAGTTTATCTCCTTTTTTTAATTTTTTCTATTTGGCTATTACTATATAGTAATAAATCTCTCTTAATGTGACATGTATATCCCTTCGATTTGGTAATATTGTGTTGCTTTAATATATTTTATTTTATTTTTAATATATATTTAATAAATATAAACATATATTTTTACTATTTATGCATATTTTATTTTTTATGTCACGACAGTTCCAAATGAGCTCTTATGCAAACGGAGCATAAACATGCACTCGCAAGGTCTAAGTTGAGATTCCAACTAGACAAAGTATGGTCAAGCTCAATCATAGTCTGGGTGCAATCTTGAAACCAAATTGGGGTAGGGTATTTAATGGAATGAGCTGACAAAACTCAAATCAAGTATGCAATAGGTGAGGTAAAGTCTATAATCATTTTAGACCTATACGAATAAGAGTGACCTAAGTGATGAAACCTCTAACACATGATGGAGAGCTAGGCCCAATTTCAGCTCAAATTAAAGGTGTATGAAAACTTATCTATAGAGCAAACAAGTTTGATTTGTTGAGTTGAGACTAAACTTTTTTCCAAAGTGTAGATCCTTGATGTCATTGCATGAATTTATGCAATTCAATCATTGATTGAATCACTAAGATTTATCATGTTGTAAGCTTTCCTTAAAGGTTTATGCTACATTGCTATAGTCTCATCCAAATTTATTGAATACCAACATTTCTTTGCACCTTATCATTGATTCGTGTGGCCCCAAATTATTTATTTTCAATCTTATAGCTGAGATCATTCCCACATTTACCAATGAACAATTGAACGATTCAAATCTCATCCAATATGATTGGATGGCCTGCATCTAATCCATCCTCCTCCAACCATCCATAACTCATCAACTTTTATAATGTTTGATCTAATGGAGCAAACCCTCCATGATCTAATACAACAACTATATTTGATCCTACTTAATGGCTAATTCCATTATCATTACTTGAACCATTGTAAATCCATTTTGAAAGAAATATTTTAAGAAATTTAAAACAACCTTTAACTATTTTTTAGATCATCTTTTGAAATAGCTTTTCCTTAACTTTTTAACGACAATGATAAATATTTTTTAGAATAAACATAATTATTATTAATGAAATTTCTTATGAATGTTAATCAGATTTTAATATCTCAAAGATGTGTTTTTTATTTTCTACTAGTGTAAAACTTTCATTGTAGAATAAGAAGAAGAAGAAGATTAAGAAGAAGAAGAAGAAGAGGAGGAAGAAGAAGAAGAAGAAAAAGAAGAAGAAGAAGAAGAAGAAGAAGAAGAAAATGAAGAAGAAGAAGAAGAAGAGGAAGAAGAAGAAGAAGAAGAAGGGGAAGACAAAGAAGATGAAGAAGAAGGAGGAGAAGAAAAAGAATACTTCTTTTTTTAAGTCTAACACTTGTAAGATTTCATTTTTATAGTTCACTTAATAATTTTGAGCTCATTATGTCTTAATTAATTCTCAACATGCATAAAAATCCATATTGGTCTTAAGCTCACAAAACGTTAGATTACTGTTGAATAAGCAAAAGCTAATGGGTTGGGGGTAAATCCCAAGGAAAAATATCAAGTAGGTAGCAGATGTCTCATTGAAAGAAAAAACCTCATGTTTGAGGTGAATCGCAAAAAGATCTTAAGTTGTAACTCATTTAATAATAGGGTATTACTTACCTTGATTTTTGGTGGATATAGATTTTAGTTTAAATTAAGCAATCTAAAATGTTTGGAATACCATTTTAATTTTATTTTTTTTAATTTTCTACATTACAAAAATTTGGAATTAATAGTAACATAATTTTTTTTATAAAACATTTTTAAAAAATAACTACTATCAAAAAATTAAAAAAATATTTTAAAATATATAATCTAACTAAGATATGCTCACAATTATTTTACATTAAGATATTATGTGCAAACTCTATGGTACCTAGGAATGTGGCTTTCTCATACAATTTATCTTAATTCTTCAAATTTTTATGTTGACAACATCATATTACTATGTTACTATAAATATCCTTTTGTTTAACCTCTAAATGACATTGATTTTGTTCCATTACATTGTTTTAATTTATCACATTCTAGATTTAATAAATACATAATACTGAAATAATAATTTAGAATAATTTAGGTATTTTTATATTTATAAATCACAATAATTCCCAACAATGTCCTACTGAGACAAAACAAAAGTTTTTGGAATTGTCTTATAAAATTTATCTAATTAAACATGATTTTTATATTTTTAAGCAATTTTTTGATAGCTTTGGTATGTTCTGTGAGAGAACTTGATTAGTATATGATTTAATGATTGAGAATGTTCCATTCAATCCTTTTAATATCTCAGAATGTAGCTTTCCCATTGAACTTATTAATTTTTTCAATTCTTTCAATATTATTTTGTTACATTATAATGAAAATATATTTCTCCACTTGTGTGATCTTTACATCAGTTTGATTTTCTTATATTAAATTATTTCAATTTAACTTATTTTAACTTTAGCATGAATGTCTTTAATATACAACAATAAATTTTTATTACTTGTATTTGTTAACTTAGATAATTCAAATCCAAATGAGGTTTGACTAAGATAGAATAATATTCCTTTTATATTACTAAATGTTTTACTTTTTTTGTCATTTTTAAAATTTTGTAAGATATTTTGATTTATGTCTAATTTTAAGATTAATTATATTTCAGTCAAACTCCTTAGTATCATGGAATAAAACTTTCCCATATACATCATCTTATTTTCTCAAATATTTTCTTTTAATTTAGTCAAATTGAAATATAACTATAAAACTTCCATCAAGTATTCTTCATATAACAATAATTTACTTACATTACATTGCTTTAATTTGTCTCATTTCAATTTTAATATATATTTACTTATAATTGAAAAAATAATTTATTATTTTTTTTTATTTATTCTTGTAAATTGTTGTAATTTCAAAATGAGAGAAAACAAATATGGTTGGACTCATCTCGATGTGCTCTCTGAAATTGGGAATTAATTTTTTTAAAATTATTTTATTTGTACATATTTTTTCTTATTTTTTTGTTATTTTTATTGATACCTCATTAGAAAATTGAGAAGGTTAATCTCAATCTTTCTAGTATCTTAGAATAACAATTTTTAGTACAATTTATCTCATTTTATGAAACCTTTCACCTTGATTTTGTTATATTATTGTGAAACTCTAATTCTAGATTATTGTAAACATTAAGATGATTTAATTTTGTTATATGTTCTTTAATATATCTTGAATAATAAAATATGATCTTGTCAAACAAAAATAAGGGTCACATGAAATATGATTTAAGGTACCATAGTATGAAAAATATATCCAAGTGAAATCTTTAAAGAAATGGGATAAATTATATGAGAAAGTTGTGTTACATGATACTTTGGAGAATGAGTGTAACATTCCCTACTATCAAATTAAGAATGATTTGAAATGCCTTGTAAATTATGTCGAAACCTTAGAAAAAAAATATTTAAAGTTATAAAAATTAAATATTTAATTTGATTGAGCTCATTGACTTGAGTCTAGTAGCACTTAATCCTGATCGTTCTTCATTTCGAATAACTACAATTAAATAAGTACAACTAATAATACGTCATTTTTGAAATATAAAGGAAAATAAATTAATCCTAAAATGAGATAAATTAAAGCATGTAATATAATGGATTAAAAAGGATATAATTGTTGAACGAGAGGGGATTGAGAGTTACATTATAATATAAGAAAATAAAAGGATAATAACGAAAGAAATAAGATAATTATTTGACAAATTTACATTCCAAGATATTTAGGTGACTGAGTGTAACGTCTTTAATCATTAAATAAGGTGCAAAGAAAATTATCTCTTAAAATTAATTAAAAAATAAAATAAAATATTTAAAGATATGAAATAGATTATTTAATTAAATAAAGTTGTCGAGATGAGTCCAATGATGATTGTTTTGGCTATGTGAGCTTATTTAGAATTTTTTTCAATTGAAAAAGCAAATAAAAAAAATAAAAGAAATTAGAAAATATATCTAAGAAAATTAAATAATAGAACAAATGATGATTGTTTTAACTTTTAGAAAATATATTTTATACCTAAAATGTGACAAATAAAAGCAATATAATAGAACCAAATTAAAGAAATGCTAAGAAAATTAAATTTTGTCATAAACCTTTATTATAATTTATTAGGGTGATTAAGTGTAATATCCTCGATTGTTAAGTCTGGTATGAGCAAAAATTTCTCATAAAGAATAAAAAATCTTAGAAAAATAAAAGAAATTAGAAAATATAAAAAATAACTGTTTCATTAGATAACTATTTCACCTTGATCAAACTTATTTTTGAATTATTGAAAATTACAAAACAATTATAAATATATATTAATAAATTGTTATTGTTTTTATGAATTAACTATAATTTAAAGGGTAAATGACATAAATTAAAATAACAAAACATAACCAAATAAAAAAAATGTGAATGCCACATTAGAGGAGATTTCAAGTTTCATAGCAAAATAACAAGATGAAAGAAAAAATTTTCAATGTTTTGGATAAATTATTCATTAAGTTGCATTTTGAGGTTCAAAGTAGATCAAGTGTAATGTCTTCGATACAAAATGAAGAATTGAAATGTCTCATAACGTTCAAGAAAACCCTAAGAAATAAAATATTTAGGGTTTTAAAATGAATTACTAATTTGCTAGAGTTCATCAAGTAGTGTCCAATAATATTTGTTTCCTGTCTCCACAAGAACTTGTTTGGTATTATTACAAATTTTCAAAGTAAAAATGCATAAAAACTAATTAAAAATAATTTTAATATAAAGAAGATATACTTTAATGCTAAAAAAAATATTAAAGAAATGCTATATAAAAAAATCGAGGTAATTTAAAGGTCACCCTACAAAAGACTTAGAGTTATAAAGTAATATGACCAAACAAAAGTTAAAAAATTTAGAAAATGTGATAAATTTTGCAGAAAATATGTATTCGAAGACAACGAAGAAGACAAGTGTAGCATTCTTGATATTTAAGGTCAAATCAACAAGACTTTTAAAATATAGAAAGAAATATAATAATTAAATATTTAAAAAATATTAAAATGGGTGTTTAATTATTTTATGCTCCTCGAGGCTAATGTACCAACATTTCTTTCATCACATTGGGATATCATTTGAAATTATTATGAATTATGAAATACATAAGCATAAATAATAATAAGTTATTATTTTGATATTAACTTAATCAAAAAAAGTTGAAAAGAAAAAGATTGAAATAATGTAAAATATGCAAACGAAAGTATTGCGAAGGTCATATGACTTTAAAATTAGAGTTATATAGTAATATAGAGAAATAAAAACTTAATATTTATGATAATGTGATAAATTGTATTAAAAATTTTAATTAATAAATATTAAGGTGATCTATTGTAACATCCTTAATTATTATATAAGATACAAATAAAAATATCTATTTATGTGCATTAAAACATTAGAAAAATAGAATATTTAAAGTTAAATAGTTAAAAATTTATTTTGATAGAGCTTATTCAGATGAATTTATTGATTGTTAATTCCATTACACTAGGCTTCGTTTAGAGTTGTCAACAATTACAAATTAAATATGCATAAATAGTAATAAATTATTTTTTATTTTAAATAAATATATATTAATACTTAAATAATATAAAAGGATGCAATGTAATCTAAATAATTTAATGCAATTTAAGTTTAATAAGATAGTACATCTAGAGGTTAGCATTACTATAACAAAATCAATGAATGAATTTGAGAAAATAAGATAAATTGATAGGAAGTTGTATTCCAAGATACTAATGAGAAAATGTTTAACATACTCGATCATACAATCAAGTAAGAATTAAAATGTTTCAAAAGGCATGACAAAACTTTAGAAAAATAAAATATTTAAAAATATAAAAAATAATATTTAAATTGATAGAGATAATCTGAATGAGTCCAACTATTTTTATTCCATTTTGATTGGACATAGAGTGGTATTGTTCTTAATTAAAAAATAAATAAACTAGATCATAGAAAATTCTTTTTTAATTATTAACAAAATAAAAGTCAAAGCAAAACTAGGATAAATATATGCAATGTAATGTAACAAAATAAAAAACATTGTAATTAGCAAAATAGTGGAGATTTAAACTGACATATTGACATAATAAATTGAAAACAAAACATTTAAACGGTTGAGATAAATTCTATAAGAAAGATTCATTCTAAGAAGAAAAATTGTAGCACCTTAGATAGTTAATTTAAACATGAAGCAAATGACTCATAAAGCATGTCAAAACCTTAGAAAAATAAAACATTTAAAGATGTAAAAATAAATAATATATTCAATAAAGTTTCTTGAGAAGAGCATAATGAAATTGGTTTGCTCTCCATTGACCTCATTTGGAATTGTTGTCAATTACAATAGTAAACAAGCTTAAAAAGTATAGTTTTTATTTGAAGCAAAAATATTTTGAAGATGGAATGAGAAAAATTGAAGCAATTTAATACAATAAGATCAAAGCAATGTGAAGTTCAAACAATATAGGAGTAATAGTTATTTAATAATATAACCAAGTAAAAACAAAAAATTTGAAAAATTAAGATAATTTACAAAGGAAATACGTATTCTAAGATACCCAAGTGTTGAGTGTGATATATATGATCAATAAATCATATATAAATCAAAATGAGTTGTAAATCATGACAAAATAATAAAATAATTATTTATTTAAAATTTTTAAAATCAATATTTAATTAGGTAGAGCTCATAGAGAGAAGTCTAAAAATAGTTACTTCATCTTATTGGCACATCATTAGGAATTATCTTGAATTACAAAAAATTTGTACAAATGATAACAAAATTTTATTTTAATGATAAATAAATCTAATTTAGAGACGAAATCTGATAAAATAAAGCAATGTAATATAACAAGATTAGAGTAATTAACTGACAAACGAGGTATAAATGGAAATACCTCATAATAGGTGTTAAAACTTTAGAAAAATAAGATATTTAAAGATAAAAAATATAATATTTAATTAGATTGAAATCATTATGATGAGTCCAATTATATTTATTGATCACTACAAGTCGTTCTTTGGAATTATTGCAAATAATCAAAGCAAATGAGCATAATTGGTAAAACATTATTATTTTCATTTTGAGTAAATATATTTTAAGTTGAAATAAGGAAAATTTAAGTAATGTAATATTACTAAAAAAGTGATATAAATTTCAATTGAGAGCAGATCTAGAGTTGTATAGTAATAAAAATAAATCACCTAAAGATATTTTACAAAATTACATAAATTATATCAAAAAGCTATATTCCATGATACTTAAGAGATTAAGTGCAACGTTCCTAATTATAAAATTAGGCATGAAATAAAATATATCGTAATGTTTGATAAAAAAATAGAAAAATAAATATATTTAAAACATATAAAAGATTAATATTCAATGAATGGTTCTATTTAAGATGAGTTTAATGACATTTGTTTAATCTTAGCCAAACAAGGTTTGAAAGTATTGTTAATTACAAAAATAAAAAAGCACAAATGATACTTATATATTTTTTAATAATTAAATAAATAAAAATTGAATCTAAGAAATGATAAATTGAAGTATTACAATATAACAAAATCAAAACTACGTCAAGGTCATTAAAACATTATATTTAAGAGTTACACAATAGTATAACTTGTCAAAGTGAAAACTTTGCACGATTAAGATAAATTTTTTTGGAACATTATATTGAAAGAAACTATGAAGGTCAAGTGTAATATCCTCAATCATCAAAAGAATTAAAAAATCTCATAGAGTGTGCAAAAGTCCAAAAAATGTTAATGATCAAAAAATGAATAATAAAATTTATAGAGCTTGTCTAGATGAGTTTAATGTTTTTTTTAGGTCAGTAATGGACCACTCTTGGAATTATTTCAAATTGTAAAAATATGAAAGCATAAAAAAGTAAAAAAATTAGGATGTTAATATTATGTAAATACATTGTAAAGCGTAAATGAGATATATTAAAAAATTGCAACACAATTAAATCAAGGCGATGTAAAAAGTTGCATGAGTGGAGATTTTTTAGTTATATAGTAAAAAATAAGTAAATAAAACAAAAAAAATTGAAAAAATAACATACAATTCTAGAAAAATATGTTTGCCGAGATAATAAGGAGATTGAGTATAACTTTCTCATTCATCTAATTAGGCACAACTCAAAATCACCCAAAAAGCATGCCAAAATAATAAAAGAATATAATATTTATCAATATTATAAATGAACATTTAATTGGATAGAACTTATGGAGATAAATATAATGATTTTGTTTTGTTTTGTTGGGACGATGTTTGTAATATTATGAATAATCATATTAAATATTCACAAATAATGAACAGAAAATTATTTTTAATACTGAGTAATTCTATGTTAAAGTTGAAATGACATAAATTTGTAAAATTTTAAATAACTTAATAAGAGCGATGTGTAGTCAAACCAGTAGATTTTGAGTTACATAGTAACATAACCAAATCAAAGTGAAAAAGTTAATGAATAAGACAATATTATACTAAAAAGTTCCAATACACGATACTAAAGGGTTTAAGTTTAACATTTTGAATCATCAAATTGGTTATTATTCAGATTGCCTCATAAAATTTGGCAAAGGAAAAGAAGATAAATATTTAAAAATATTAAAATTAATATGCATTTTAATAATGGTCGTCAAGATATACCCAACGCCATTTATTTCATCTCGATCAAATTGCCTTTGGAATTAGTATAAATTATCAAAATAAATAAGCATTAATAATAACAAATAATTACTTTAATAATAAGTAAATATATATTAAAATTAAGATGAGATAAATTGAAGCAATGTAATATTACTAAGTTAAACCCACGTAAAAGTTGCACATGAGGACATTTAGAGTTGCATAGAGGTATAACAAAATAAAAGTGAAAATTTTGGTGAAATGCGAAAAATTATTCAACAAAGTTGCAACCCATTTTGCTAAGGTGATCAAGTGTGACATCGATAATTATAAAATTAAATATCAATGAAAATATCACAAAAAAGTTGCCAAAACCATTAAAAATAAAACTTTAAAAATTTAAAAATATTAAATTTTTGTAGAGCTTGTTGAGACTAGTCAAATGATATTTATTTCATTTTCATCTAAAAGATTGAAATTACTAAAAATTTCAAAATTTATAGGCATAAATAATAATAACTTTTTTTACTTATTATATAATAAAGATAAAATGGGTTAACTTAAAGGAATATAATATAGCCAAGTCAAAGACTTACAAATCTCACGATAATAAGATATGGGGCCTAATTGAAATATAACACATTCAAAATAAAACATTTAAAGGAATAAAATAAGCTATCTAGGAAAGTTGTACTCTACGATATTAAAGAGATCAAGAGTAAAACTTTCAATCATCATATAAAATATAATTCAAAATGTGTTATAAAACTTGCCACATCCAAGTGAAATAAAATATCTTAAATTATAAAATTTAAAATTTATTTAAATATAGATTGCCGATATTAGTCCTACAATGTTTGTTATGTGTCGATTGGGCCTTGTTTAGACTTACTAAAAATTTGTATGATAAACAAGTTTAAATAATAATAAATTATTATTTTAAAACTAATTATATAGTGAACTTAAATTTCACAAATTGAAGCAATGTAATATAATCAAATAAAAGTGATATGAAGGTTAGATGAGTGAAGAATTAGTGTTACATAATAAGGTGTCAAATTCAAAGCAAAAAAATTGAAGAAATTAGATAAATTATATAACATGTGCATTCCAAAATATTATGGAGATCGAATGAAGCATGCATGATCATCAAATGAACTACGAATAAAACTTTATCATATGCTCTGGAAAGACAATAGAAAATAAAATATTTACAGTGATAGTGCCCATCAAGATGAGTCCAATAAAATTTGTTTTATTTTGATCAAATATTTTATAGAAATATGATGAATTACCGAAGTAAATAATAATAGATTGTAATAAGTTATTTTTTTCAAGAGGAAAAATATATTAAAGCCAAGATTAGATTAATTCATTTAATATAACAAAGCCAAATTAAAGTTATGCAAAGTTGGCATGAGAGAAGATTTATTATTGTACAAGAATATAACCAAGCCATGGAAAAATATTTGAAAAAATAAGAAAAACATATGAGAAAGTTGCATTCCATGATACTAAAGAAATTAACTTCAATAGCCTTAGTGTCATCAATTCAACTACGATTTATGATGTTTCACAATGCACGAGAAAAACTTTATAAATAAAATATTTAAAATATAAAATTTTATATTTAATGTGATAGAGATAATCATAATGAGTTTGATAACATTTATTTAGTTTTAATTAGACATTATTTAGATATTTATTATATTACTAATATAATAAAAAAAAATTATTATTTTAATATTAAGTAAATAAATAATTTATTTGATATGAGATAAGTTGAAGTAATATAATATATTCACATCAAAGTGATATTATCACATGAGAGTAGATTTAGGGTTATTGAGTAATAGATCAAAATTAAAGTAAATAATTTAAGGAAATGAAATAAATTTTATGTTCTAATAGTAATTCACTTCAAATTAAAATAAATTAGAAAAATAAAAAATGCATAAATAGAAATAAATTTTTATTTTAATATTTAATAAATATATATCAAAGGTAAAAATAAGATAAATTGATGTAATAAAAAAATACAATATCAAACCACTATAAAAAGTTAATTGAGTTGACATTCGTCGTTATCTGGTAATATAATAAAATTAAAATAAAAAATTAGAAAAAATGATTTAAATTAAACAAGTGGCATTCAAATGTGCTAAATTTGAAAAAATGATTTAAATTAAACAAGTGGCATTCAAATGTGCTAAGCAGATTGAGTGTAACATCCTCAATCGACAATTAAGATACAAACAAAAATAACTAGTAAAACAGGCCAAAACAATAAAATATAAAATATTAAAAGCATATAAAATAAATATTTAATTACGTAGAGCTCATGTAAATGAGCTCAATGATGTTTACTTTATCTCTATTTGACCTCATTTGAAATTACTAAAAAATATCAATGTAAAAATTCATAAATAATAATAAATTATTATTTAAATGTTAAATATATAAATATATTATTTGTAAAATGAGATAAATTAAGGAAATATTATTTAACAAAAAAAGCAATGTATAGGTCGAACAAGGGATTTTGGTTATCATAATAATATAACACAATAAAAGAAAAAAATTGAAAAAATAAGATCAATTCATAGGAATTTTACATTTTCAGATACTTAGATGATCAAGTGTGATACTCTTAACCTTCAATTTTGTTAAGAATAGAAATTATTCTTTAACTCTATGAAAAAGCATGAAAATAAAAATTTAAAATTAAATAAAAAAACTTAAATAATATTGAACTTTTGGAGGAGTCTAATGACATCTCTAACATACCTCATTTAGAATTATTATGAGTTAACCAAATTAATAAGCATAAATATTAACATCATATTAATTTGATATTCATTTATTGTACAATAAATGTTAAATGAGATAAGTTGAATCAATGTAGCAATACCATATCAAATAAATGTAATGCTCGCATGATAGATGTACTGGAATGTCTTAGTAATATAAACAAATTAAGACAAAATTTTAAGAAATGATTTAAATTGTACATGAAAGTAGTATTCCTAGTAGTTAAGAGATAGATCATAATATCCTTGACCACTGTAGATGGTATGAATTAAGATGTCTCATAAAGTATTCCAAAACCTTAGAAAATAAAACATATCAGAATACAAAAAAGAATATTTTTTTGTTAGAGCTTATTCGGATTAGACCAATGATATTTAGTTCATCTCAATAAGGTCTCATTTGGAATTACAACAAATCATCGATGTAAATAAGCATAAATAATAATAAAGCATTATTTTAATATTAAGCAAATATATATTAAAATTGAAAAAGGTTAAGTTGAAGCAATGTAAGATACCAAAGTTGAAGTAATGTAAAATCTAATGACAAAAGAATTAGATGTACATAGTAATATGACTAAATCAAAGAAAAAAAATTTAAGAAATGATGTAAATTGTATGAAAAATTGGTATTCCAAAATACTAAATAAGTCGATTTCTATATCCTCATTTGTAAAATAAGTTATGATTCAAAAAAGTTTATAAAATTTGTGCAATTTGGAGTAAAATTTTTTAATAAAATAAAAAATCAATATTTAGTTAAAAAGCTTGGGAAAATGATTCTAGTGAAATTTTATCCCCAAAAATTAAACTTCGTTTGGAATTATTACTAACTTCTAATTTAAATGACCAAAAATATTGTTCAATTCTGACTTTAACAGTAAGTAAATAAATATTAATATTGAAATGAGTTAAATTGAAGTAATGCAATATAACAAAATAATCATGATGCAATGGTCACATGATAAGAGATTTAGAGACATAGAAATATATATAAATTTTTTTGGGAAAGTTGCATTCATAGATGCTAAAAAGATTTTGTATAAATTCTTTGATCGTCAAATTTTGTAAGAATTGAAAAAGCTTATAGGTCATTGCTAAACCATAAAAAAATTTGAGAAGAATAAAATAAATTTTAGTTGGATCGTGATTATCAAGATGAGTCTAATTACTTTTTTTTAATCTCGATTGAACAAAGTTTTGAATTGCTATGAATTAGAAAATTAAGTAAGCAAAAATAATAATAAATTATTATTTTAATATTAATTCAAAAATATATTAATGCTAAAAAGTTAGAATTTGAAGAGTTGTAATAAAGCTATCTTAAAGCAATGTAATTTCAAGGGAAGAAGAAGTCCTTGAGTTACATAGAAATATCAACAAATCAAAGAAAAAAATTGAAAGAATTAGCGAAAGTTTATGAAAAATTTGCATTCAAGGATACTTAGGTGATTGAATGTATTATCTTTGATCTTTAAAAAAAGGTACATGTTAAATATCTCATAAAACATGCCAATTACCTAAAAACTTGAAAAATTATAGAAATTTTTTGTTTGATAGAGCTGTTCTATAAAAGTAAAACATTTAAAGAAGTCACACAAATTATATAAGAAAGATATATTCCGAAGTACTAAGGTGATCATGTGTAACGTCCTTGAATATCAAATCAGTTACAATCTAAATGTCTCATAAATCATTCTAAAATCCTCAGAAAAAAATTTAAAAAAATATGGAAATCAGCACCTCTTTGGATAGAGCTCAACGAGACAAGTTCAACCGAGTGTTATCATCTTGATCTAACCTCATGTTTAATTGCTATAAATTTTGAAACTAAACAAGAATAAAACATAAATATTTATTATTTTAAAGTTAACTATTTCTACATACAATAAAAAAGAAATGAGATAAACAAAACTAATGTAACATAACCAAGTCAAAATGATGAAATGCTCAATAGACGGGAGAATTATTATTACATAGTAACACAAACAATTCATTGTGAAAAATTTCGAGAAATGAGATAAATAATAAAAAAAATTTGCATTCTAATATATTAAGGAGATTGATTGTAACATCCGTAGTAATTAAATAATATGCAATTTAAAATGTTTCATAAAGCTTGTCGAATACATAGATAGAAAAATTTAATGGTTTAAGAATTGAATTCTTAGTTGATAGAGCTCCTTCAAATAAGTCAAATATCATTTTTTCATCTCATTCACACCTCGTTTGGAATTTCTTTGAATTACCATAGAAAATAATCATAAATAATGAAAAAAATATTATTTTAATACTAAGTTAATATATATTAAAAAAATGTGATAACATGAAAAAGTATAAAAAACTAAATAAGTACTTTTAACCAAATTAAATAATATTAAAATGATTAACTATTGCATATGAATCAATGGGCTAACTCAAACTGTGATTGTTTCATGTATAACAGACCTACATCTAGCGTCATACAAATTGTCAAAGGAATGTATTATGCCAAAATCAAATGATTTATTGTTCACAAGATTACATTTATTGTGACATATCACTATAACAAAGTCAAAAAAAGTTTAAAGAAATTACATAAATTACATAAAAAGGTTACATTGCAAAACACAAGGGACATAGATTATAAAAAATTCAATAATTAAATTAGGTACGAATAGATAAGTCTTGTAAACAGTGCCAAAAATTTGGAAAATAAATTATTTAGGAATAAAGATGTGAATATTTATTTGGATAGTACTCATAAAAATTCATGAAAAAATGTTTGTTTCATCTCTATGTAACACCTTTTAAAATTATCACATTTGACCAAACTAACCACAAGTAAAATCTAATCGTTAATATAATATTTATTAAATTTATATTAAGACTAAAATATGATACTTTGAATCAATGTAATATATCCAAGTAAAACAAGTGAAATGTTCACAATAGTGGAGATTTGGAGTTACATGCTGACGTTACCAAATCAATAGAAAAAATTTGATTAAATAACACATTTGCATTACAAAATACTAAGGTGATTGAGTATAACTACATCGGTTATCAAATCTATTATGAATAAAATTACTATTAAGCATTCCATAACCATTTATAACAAAATATTTAAAAATATAGAAAGAAATATTTAATTCCATATATCCCACTTAGAAGAGTTCAATGAGATTTGCTTCATCCCATTTAGACCCATTTTGAAATTATGTTGAATTAGAAAAATAAATTTTTGCAAATAATAATAAACTATTACTTAAATTTTAAGTAAATATGTATTAAAGCTATAAAAGAGATAAATTGAAATAATGTAAAACAACCAAGTCAAAGCGATATAAAGCTAACATTAGAGAAATATAAAGTGATGTATTAATATAACAAATTAAAAATAAAAAATATAAAGAGAAAAGGAAAATTATACAGGAAAATTTAATAATAAGATTCTTAAGGCATTTATGTTACTTTTTTTTATCAACTATGGTATGAACAAAAATATCTTGTAATGAACGCTAAATTATTTAAAATTAAAATATTTTAATATAAAAAAGTATTATTTAATTTGATAATTTAAATAAAAGTCCAATGAAATTTTCTTCATCTTGATCATTGCTCATATCAAAATAAAAAAAAAATATATAAAAATAATTATTATTTTAACAAAAAGTAAATAAATAATAAATTTGCAAAGAGATAAATTAGAGAAATTTAATATAACCAATTCAAAATGATGTAAACATCATATGCGAGAAGAGCTACAGCTTCATAGTAATATAACAAAATTAAAGTAAACATTTTAAGAAATGAGGTATATTTTCTAAGAAAATTATATTCAGATATCTTAAATACATCAAATGTAACAATCTCAAACATTAAATGAGGTATAATTGAAAACTCCTATAAAGCATGCCAAAGCTAAGAAAATAAAATATTTAAAAATATAAAAATGAATATTTTTTTTAATTGAACTTGTTAACACATAACCAAAGACATTTGTTTCATCTTAATTTGTGTTTGTTTTGCATTACTGCCAACTACCAAAGTAAATGAGCCTAAATATTATTAAATAACTATTTGAATTTTAAGAAAACATATATTAAAGACTAAAATGAGTTAAATTGATGCAATATACTATAAGCATGTCAAAGAGATGTAAAGGTCACATGGCGATTAAGAGTTACACAGAAATATAGCCAAATGAAAGAGTAAAATTTTTTAGAAATGATACACCTTACATAAAAAAAACCGTATTTCCAAGATATTAAGAAGATCAAATGTAACATACTTGATTATCAAATGAGATATGAACATAAATGTCTCGTAACAAATGCCAAAATCATAAAAATATAAAATATCAAAGAATGTGAAACTAAATATTTAATTATATAAAGGTCATGAAGATGAGTCAAACAAGGTTTGTTTTTTCTCTAGAAGACCACATTATGAATTTTTGTGAATTATAAAAGTAAATAAGCATAAGTAAAAATGAATTTTTATTTTAATATGAAGTGAATTAAAGTTAAATCTAAAATGTGCTAAACTTACTTAATGTAATGTAACAAAACAAAACTTATGTATTTGTTGAATGAGAGAAGAATTTGAGTTTCATAAAAATTTAACAAAATTAAAGTGAAATTTTGGAAAAATAAGATAAATTGTACATGAAGGTTTCATTCTAGCATGTTATGGATGCTTAGTTTATCAACCTCAATTGTTAAAATAGATATGAATTGAAATATCCTATAAATAATGTCAAAATACTAGAAAAAAAAAATTTCAAAAATATAGAAATTAATTAAATATTTAATTCTATAAAGCTAATCCTGATGAGTCCAATAATGACTATTTCATGTAAGCATACCTTGTTTAAAATTACTACAAATTACTAAACTAGATAAGCATTAATAAAAAAATTATTTTTTTAACTTGAGAAAATATCTAAAATTATTGAAATGACATAAATTGAAGTGGCATAATACAATCAAGTCAAAATGATATAATTTTCACTTAAGAGGTGAAATAGAGTTTCATGATAATATAACTAAATTAAGGCTAAACATTTGAACAAATGAGATAAAATATAGGGAAAAGATGCATTTCATGTCACTAAAGCAATTGAGTGTGACATCCTTGATTATTTTATTATGTGCAATTCAAATGGCTCATAAAGCATGTAAAAAGCCAAACAAAATCAAATATTTAGAAATATAAGAATTATTATGTAATTAGATGGAGGACATCAAAACTTGTCTAACGATGTTTGGTTCATCTTGATCAGATGTCATTTTGAATTTTCACATATTACTAAAAAAGTAAACATAAATAATAGTGAATTATTACTTTGATAATAAGAATATATATTTTTTAATTGAAATAAGATAATTGAAGAGACTATAATATAACTAAATAATAGGGATGTAAATGTTGCATTAGAGGAGATCTAGTCTTATGTAGTAATATAGCAGAATATAAGTAAAAATTTTGAAACATAATAGCAAAAGTTATCATAAAAGGTGGCATTTCTAATTTTTAAACATATTAAGTGGAACATCGTCAATCTTAAAATTTGTTATGAAATAAATTTCTAGTAAAAAAATTCAAAAAGCAATAAAAAAAGACTATTTAAAAATTAAAGAATGAATACTTAAATTGGTAGAGATCATCAAGGCTACACCAATGACATTTTTTCTCCCTCAAAACTCATTTTGAATAATTTTGATTTTCCAAAACAAATAAGCATAAAAATATCAAATTATTATTTTGTTATCAAATAATTATATATTAAAACTAAGATGTGACAAATTAATGTAATGTAATATAAGCAATAATTGTTATGTAAAGGTCACACGATAAGTGTTTTAGGGTTACACAGAAATATAATAAACTCTTTGAAAAATAGTGAAGAACTTTGATAAATTGCACAAGAAAGTTGTGTTGAAAAGTACTAAGAATATAATATGTATCAACTTCGATCATCAAATTAGATGAAAATCAAAATTCTATTTAAATTGCCCAATATCTTATAAATAAAATATTCAAAAATAGAATTAAAAATTTTTATATGCATAGATCTCATCAAGAGAAATTCACCAATAGCTTTTTCATCACACTTAGACCTCAACAAGAATGATAATGAATTAAAACATTAAATAAGAATTGATAATAATAAAAAATTATTATTTAAATGTTAAGAAAATATAAATTAAATTTTAATTAAGATAAATTAAAGAGATATAATATAATTAAATCAATGTAAGATAAACGATTCATGGGAGGACAGCTAGAGTTTTTGAGTAATATAAGCAATTTAAAGCAGCACATTTGAAGAAATTTGTTAAAATGTATGAGAAAAATGCATTCCAAGATATGGAAGAGATTGAGTGTTACATTTTCATTGGAAAAATGTGGTACAAATAAAAATGTTTCGTTAAGTGAATCAAAACCACAGAAAATAAAATATTTAAAAATATTATGATGAATATTTAATTCGATAAAACTCCTTAAGATTGCTCCAACAAAGTTCATTTTTTCTTGATCAAACCTGATTTGGAATTTTTAGTATTACAAATAAGCATTAATAATAATAAATTTTTTTAGATTTTAAATAAATATCTTTTGAAACAAAAATAAGATAAATTAAAGTAATGTAACATCACAAAATTGAGTTTACGTAAGTTTAGATAAGAGAAAATTAGGAGTGATAATAAAATAACGAAATTGAAGCTAAAGATTTGAAAAAATAAAGTACATTATATGAAAATGTTATACTCCAAGACATTAAGAAGATTGAGTGTGACATCATTGATCATCAATTCTAGTACAAATCAAAATATAAATGTAGAAGGTAAAATGTCTCACATTAAAGAAATAAAGATTTAATTTGATAGAGATCTTCAAGAAATGTCTGGCAAAAACTATTTAATCTTTATCGAATGTCATTTGGAATAGCAACAAATTACCAAAATTAATAAGCTTGCATAATAAAAAATATAATTCTAATAATAAGTACATATATTAAAATTAAAATAGGAAAAATTAAACCAATATAATATAACCCAATCAAAGAAATATGAAGATCACATGAGAAGAGAGCTATAGTGTTATAATGATAAAAATAAATAAAGTAAATAATATGTAAAAAAGAGTAAAGTTTATGGGATAATTCCATTCAATGACCCTATGAAGATGGAGCAGAGCACATTTTATCTTTGGAACAATTATGAATGAAATTATCATCTAAAGCATGTCAATGTTAAAGAACAAAAATAATCTAACCTCGCTCTGAATTACTCTCCATTACAAAAGTAAATTATCATAAATAATTTTTCATATTACATCAATAAATATTAAAGTTAAAATTCATTAAATTGATGTAATATAACATAACAAAATTTAATCAACATAAAGGTCACATGATAGTTTAGACAGAGTTACCAATGAATATATCGAAGTCAAAGTAAAAAGTTTGACAAAATAAGATAAAGCTTGCAAAAAAATTATTTTCTTAGATGTTAAAGAGATTATTGTAACATCCTCTATCATTAAATAAATTACAAATTGAAATGTCTTATAAAATAATCTAAAAATGATAAAAATTATATTATTTAAAAATACAGAATTAAAAATTTAATATGATGGAGTTTTATTAGAGTGCCCAACAACATTTGTTTTGTGTTGATTGGACCTCATTAAGAATTGAATCAAATTATCCATTTAAATAAGAATAAATAATAATAAATGATATTGTTAAATTTTTGTAAAAATATTTTAAAGTTAAAATCATGTAAAATGAAGGACTATTATATAACCAAATTAAAGAAAAAAAAATTAGAAATAAGAATAATTGTATGACAGAGTTACATTCCAAGGTTCATAGGAGATCAAGTCTATATCATAAATCTACAAATAAGGTAAGAAGTGAAATGTTGCATAAAGCATGCTAAACAATATAAAAAAAATATTTAAATATATGAAAAAATGAGTAGTTAATTTGATGGTGCTTATGAAGATGAGTTAAAACATTTTTGTTTCATTTAGCTAAGACAACATCTGGAATTACCATAAATTTCAATTTAAAATAAGCATAAAAAACAATAAATTATTATTTTTATATAAAATAATAATATATTTAAGAAAAAGTAAGACCAATTAAAATAATATAATATAATAAAATAAAATTAATGTCAAGGTCATATGAGAGAAGATTTAGAGTTACATAATAGTATATCCCAATCAAAACAAAACATTTGAAGAAATAAGGTTAATTGTATTAGAAGATTGCATTCTAAGATGTTAGGCAGATTCGGCATGACAACCCTAATCATTAAATTTTCTAGCAAGTAGAATGCCTCATAATGCATCCGTAAATCGAAGCAAAATTTATTTAGAAAAATAGAATTCAACATTTACATGGACATAGCTCAACCAGATGAGTTTATCAAAATTAATTTAATTTTAATTAAACCGTATTTATAATTATTGCAAATTACAAGTATAAACAAGAATAAATAGTAATAAAGCTTTACCTTAAAATAAAGGAACTATACTTTAAAGTTGAAATATGATAAATTTAAACAATTTAACATGACAAATTGAAAGTCATGTAAACATCATACTAGAGGAGAAACAAAGTTGCATAGAAATATATAAAAATCAAAGTTAAAATTTTGTTAAATGAGATAAATTACATGACAAAGTTGAAATCCAAGGTACCAAAAAATTTTATGTAATGTCCTTAATCATCAAAGTTTTTATGAATGAAAATGTCTCAAAAATTTGTCAAAAAAATAAAAAATAAAATTTAAATGTATAAAATTAAATATTGAATTAAATGGAGCTCATCAACACACATTAGATAACATTGCTTCATCTTAATCGAACCTCTACAAGAATTACGAAAAATTAGAAAATAAATTAGACGAAAGTTTTATTATATTTTTGAGTAAAGATACATTAAATTTGAAATAGATAAATTGATGCAATATAATGTAATAAAATCAAAGCATTATGAAGGTCTACCAAGAAAAGAATTACAGTGTTATAGAAATATTTCCAAATGAAATTAAAAAATTGGATAAATGTGAAAAATTACAAAGGAAAGTTTCATTCATAGACACTATAGATATTAATTGTAACATTCTTTTTAATCGAACCTTTTGTGAATGAAAATACCTTGTAAATAACATCAATACGAAAGTATATAATTTTTTCATAGTAAAAAAATCAATTATGAATCAGGAAGTCCTCATCGAAAAAATTCCAAAGAGATTTGTTTCAACATGAGCAGACCTCATTTAGAATTCGTTTGAATCAAAAGTATGAAAAAGCATAAAGTAAAAGAAATTATTATTCTTATTTTAAATAAATATATATATTAAATTTGAGATAATATTAGATAGGACAAGGTAAGATAACACAATAAAAGTAATGTAATGGTCACATAAGAGGAGTATTGGCACTACATTCTAATATAGCAATATTAATGCAACATATTCAAAGAAATGATAAAATGTGTGAGGTAGTTTCATTGCAAGATGTTACTCACATCAAGTTTCACATCATGCATTGATAAATCAAGTATGACTTGAAATGTCTTCTAATACTCTAAAAACTTCTAGATAAAATATTGAGGAATGTATAAATGAATATTTGATTGGAGAGAGCTCCTCAAAATTAATCCAACAATGTTTTTTATTTCTTAATATAATGTCATTTAGAATAACAACAAATTACCAAATTAAATAAGCATAAATAATAATAAATTATTATTTTAATAATAAATGAATATCTAGCAAAGTGATATTAATTAATTTAAACAAATATAATAAAAAAAGATATAAAGGTAACATAACAAGAAAATGAGTTTCCTAACAATACAATAATATGAAAAACAATATTTTTAACAAATGAAATAAATTGTATGATCCAAGGGACCTAGATGATTGAATGTAACAGCATTGATAATTAAATTATTTACAAAATAAAATTTCTCATAAAATATGTCAAAATAAAAAAAATCTATTTATAGAAACATAGAAAAAACTGTTTAAAGAAATGGGATAAATTTCATTGGAAAGTTGTATTATTAGATATTTAAGAGATTGAGCATAATATAATCATCAATTAGGGCATGAATAAAGGGTATAAAGTATGTCAAAAACTTATAAAATAAAATTTTTAAATAAATAAAAGTAATTTACTAATTTGATATAGCTCATCTAGATAAGTGTAACAACATTTGTTTCGTCTTTTGCATACCATATTTTTAGTTATTATGAATTACAAAGTAAAAAAATAAATAATAATAAAAATATTATTTTAATGTTACGTAAATAAATATTAAAGAAAATGTAAGATAAATTGAAGTAATATATTCGAACAAAATCAAAGTATTGTATTTATGACAAAGAAGTTAATTATAGTTTCATAGTATTATAACCAAGTCAAAGGAAAACGATTAAATAAATATGTTAAACTGTACATGAAAATTTCATTCCATGATACTAAGAAAATCGAGTGTGAGATTATTGAACATAAAATAAGGCTTCAATAAAAATGTGTTGCAAGTAAAGCAAAAAGTATAGAAAATAAAAATATTTAAAAATAATTTTTTGATAAAGCACATTTAGAAGAGTCCAATGTTATTTGTTTCATTTTATTTGGATCATGTTTTGAACTAATATGAATTAATAAAAAAAGAAGTATAAATAATAATAACGCATTCTATTCGAATTAAGCAAATTTATAATAAAATCAAAATGATACAAATCGACACCCCATAATATAATGAAATAAAAATATCGTAATGGTCACATGAGAGGAGATTTAAATTTTGACGATAAAAAAACAAAATCAAAAGGAAAAATTTAAGAAAATGATATAAATTGTATAGGGAAATTATTTCCTCAAAATTAAAATATATACTTTAAATTTCTTGATTATCAAGTCATGTAAAAATAATCATATCTCATAAAGCATGTCAAAATCCTAAGAACATAAATATCTATAAGTAGTAAAATGGCTATTTAAGTTGATGGAGCCTGAAGTGATGAGTTCAACAAAACTTATTTCATCTTGATCATGTAACAAATGGAATTACTTTTAATTACAAAATAAAAAATAATATATAACAATACATTATTATTTTCATATTAATTAATTAATTAAATAAAAAATGTGATAAACAAAATTTTTTTAATATAACAAAGAGAAAATGATAAAAAGGAAACTTAATGAGGAGTGTTAGAGTTTCATAGTAACATAAGCAAATTAAAGCAAAATATTTGAATAAATTACAAAAAATTATACAAGTTTGTTCAATTCCAAGATACAAAGAAGAACGAGCATTACATTATTGATTATATATAAGGTATACTAAAAAATGTTTTGTAATATAATATAACAAAAACATATTTTAGCTCATATGCAATTAAGAAAGATTAAGGTCTACTGCAACGAAATATAAAATAAAAAATGATGTAAAATGAAATATTAAAAGATATACAAAAGGAATATTTAATTGTACAGAGCTATTCTAGAAAATCTAGTTTTTAATTACTACAAATTACCAAATAAAACAACAACAAATAAAAAATAATTATTTTAATATCAAATAATTATGTATTAAAGTTTAAATGAGATAAATTAAAATAATAAAATATAAAATATTAAAAGTGATATAGATAACACATGAGTTAAGATTTATGGTTACAAAAAAATTAAACCAAATTAAAGAGAACAATTAAAGGAATGAAATAAATTATATGGGAAACTACATTTTAATAAACTAATGAGATTAAGTATAGTGACTTTGATGATCTTTTTAAGAACACAAAAAATATCTCATAAAAATGATAGCGATATAATGTAAAATATTTAATAAAATAAAAATAAATATTTAATTAGATAGAGTTCATCAAATTTGTAACAAAAATATTTTTTGACAGCTTAATCTTAAAACAATTGGAATTACAATAATTCAAGAAAAGTAAATAACAAAAAAAATAAATTGTTATTTTAATATTACTAAAACATTTTTTGAAGTTGAAAAGTACTGATCAAAAAAGTAATGTAATAAACTCAAAGAGAAAATATTTGAATAAATCAAAAAAATTAAAATAGAAACATGTGTTCAAAGATATTAAAGAGATTGAGTGCTACATACCCAATCGTAAAATAATGTAAGAATTGAAATTCTTTCTAAAGCATGAAAAGCAATGGAAAATAAGATATTTAAAAAAATAAGAGTAGTTATTTAATTTGATAGAGCTCATTGAAATGTGTTAGATGATGTTTGTTGCATTTTAATTAGACCACCTTTTAAATTACTATGAATTACCTATTTAAAAAACCATAAATAATAATATATTGTTATTTTAGTTATAAATAAATATATATTAAAGTTGAAATGTCGTAAATTGTAGTTATGTAAAGGTCACTTTGACAATGATATCTTTGATTATCATCTTTGCTACAAAATGAAATGACTCATACAGCCTATTAAAACATTAGTACATAAAATATACAAAAAATTTATAAATGAATATTTAATAGTATGTAGCTCGGTAGGTCAACTTTAACAACTTTTGTTTCACCTCAATCAGACTTTGCTTAGAATTAATGTTAATTACCTAAGTAAATAAAAATGAATAATAACAAAATAATTATTCTTATATTATATATATAGTCATATATAGCAAAGTAAAATTTACAAAAAATTGAACTAATATAAAATAAGTAAATCAAAGTAATGCAAATATCATGAGAGAAAATAATTAGCCTAGTAGTAATAAAATAAAAAAAAAGTTTAAAATTTTAAAAATAAAATACATTACATGAAAAAGTTTAAAAATCTAGCCTCATAGTCGAACAAACTATGAATATTGTGTGTATCACCATCAATCTTCAAATCTCGTATGAATCAAAATGCCTCGTAATTCATGTAAAAATAATATTAAAAAAATTAAAAATATAGTAATATGTATAAAATTCAATTGAGCTTATTTAGTTGAGTCTAATGACATCTGTTTCTTAACCATTTAATCTCATTTGGAATTACTTCATATTAGTGACATGTAATGATCACATCAGAGGACATTCTGAGTCACATCATAATATATACAAATTGAAGAGAAAACTTTGAAGGAATGAGATAAATTATATATGAATACTAAATTCTAAGATACTAAGGAGTTGGAGAGTTCAGATCTTCATCTCCAAATCAAGCATGAATTGAAATGTCTCATAAAGTGTGTTGTCACTCTAAAAAGTAAAGTAATTAAATGTTTAAAAATTATTGCTTCATTAGATAGAGCTCATCAAGATGAGTCTAATATTCTACTTCATCTTCATCAAACCTTATTCTAAGTATTATAATCTTCCAAATTAAAGAAGAATAAATAATAATAAATTATTATTATAAATTAAAGTGAATACATAATGAAGCACAAAATGAGAAAAATTGTAGAAAAACTAAATGACTATATTCAAGTGATGTGAAGATAATGTAAGAGAAGAATTGTAGTTTCATTAACATGGATCCAAATAAAATAAAAAAATTTGAAGTGAGAAAAATTATATAGGAAAGCTACATTCAAAGATACTATAGAGATTAAGTGTAACTACACTAAACATCAAATAAATTACAATGGAAATGACTGTAAAGATTGTCAAATCCTTAAAAAATAAAAATCATTAAAGAAATAAAAAAAATAATAATAAATGATTATGTCCTTAAGGAGAGCAGTCGAAAACAATTGAATGATGTTTGTTTCTTCAAAATTTGCCCTCCTTTGGTATTAATGAAAATTACCAAAGTAATTAGCTATAAAAAATAATAAATTACAATTTTTATAATAAATAAATCTATTATGAGCCTAAAGTATGAAAAAATGAAGCAATTTAGCATAACAGAATCAAAGGCACGTAAATCTCACATGAAGAACAATTTGGAGTAATAATGGAAAATGGCCAAGCCAAAGTGATTAACTTGAGGAAATGAGATAAATTGTAAGACAGCTAAATTTTAAAAACTAAGGAATTGGAGGGTAGCAATCTTGATCATCAAATAGAGTAACATATTATATAATTTATGTCATTTTTAAAATTTTTCTCTTTGATTTTGTTACATACATTTCTTTTTTTTATCTCTATTTCCCTTTAATATGCATATATATACAAATATATATATAAAAATACATTTATAAATATCTTTATTTAATATTAAAATAAAACATTGTTATTTTTTATAATTATTTACTTTATTTATTCATTGTAATTACAAACAATTTCTAGTTGAGACACAACATAGGTCGTTTGACTCGACCTAACCATCTTTATTAAACAATGTCTACTTGATTTGGTTATATTACTTTCTCACTCTAAATCTCCTTCATGTAACTTATATATTACTATGATTTTGTCACATTACATTACCTAATATTTTTTAATTTTACGTTTAATATATGTTTTGTTAATATTGAAATTAAAATTTATTATCATGAAAGTTTATTTGCTTTGATAATTCACAGTAATTGCAAAGGAGGTCTATTTGTTGCAAAAAAAAAACATAATTGGTAATCATGTTATTTTCCACTCTTTACTTTGACATTTTGACTTGTAAATGTTGTGAGGATTGAGGATATTACTCATTATGACCTTATTATTTTAAAATGTGACTTTATAATACAATTTATATTTATTCAAATACTTCACTTTGATTGGATATATTACTATAAAACTCTAATTCTCCTCTCATGTGACCCTTACATCTCTTTATTTATCTAATTGTATAATTTTTAAATTTAATGTAATTCAACTTTAATATATATCAATTAAATATTAAAATACTAATTTAACATTATTAATGTTCAGCTATCACAATAGTTTCATTGAGCTTTATGCAATTTTATATTTGTCATTCCATTTCTAAATATATTTTTGAATGGTTTTTGCACACTTGTCAAGGAATTTTGACTCATTCATAATTTTGTGATCTAATATGTTACACTTGATCTTCTAAGTAACTTTGAATGGAACATTTTTGTACTATTCATCTAATCCTTTTCAATTTGTTAATTTTAATGTATCACTACATAACTTTAGACTCCTTTTGTCTCACAATTACAATATTTTTATTTGGCTTTATTAATCATCTTAAATTTAGATTTTTTTAATTTCAAAAAAAAAATTCATATTATTAAAAATAATAGTTTATTATTATTTATGCTTATTTTAATTGGTGATTTGAGGTAACTCTAAATGAGGTATAATAGAGTCAAAATAATTGTCATATGAATTGTCTTGATGAGTTCCAATTAATTTAATATTTTTAATAGCTTTAAACTTTATCTCTACAAGGCATTTAGTTTTTTACCTATTTTTTTGATCGAGGATATTACATTCGATGTACTTAACAACTTAGAATGTAACTTTCCAGTGCAATTTATCTTTAATTCCTCAATGCTACTTAACTCTAAATCTCATCTTATTTGACCTTCTAATTGAATTGATTTGATTATATTACATTGATTTAATTTATTTTATTTCAGCTTTAATATAAATTTACTAAATGCTAAAAGGCTAATTTGTAATTCATTATGTTTATTTTCTTTAATAATTTCAATAACTCCTAACGTAGTCCAATGGAGATAGAACAAACATTGTTTAACTCATCTCAATATGCTTAATCAAACTAACTATTTATTTATTTTTTCAAATATGTTAATTTTTATGGACTTAAAAAGCTTTATGATGTCTCTAGATTTGTATTGGATTTTACAATCAAAGATGTCCCACTCAATTTTAATAGTTTCATGGAATTTAGCCTTCTTATATAATTTAGCTCATTTGTTTAAATTTGTTATTTTTATTTTATTATTTTGTTAAATTATTACGAATATGCTATTATGTGACATTTACACCACTTTGCTTTGATTTTATTATAATGCTTTGATTTATCCTATTTCATCTTTAGAATATTTTTACTTAATACTCAAATTATTCTTAATTACTATTTATTCCTCTTTTCGTTGGACATTCACCTAAATTTTTAATTAGGTCTAATGATAACGAAATAAATGTTGTTGGTCTCATCTCAATGAGCTACATAGAATTTAATGTTTACTTTTATATTTTTTAAATAGTTTATCTTAAAGGGTTTTGGTTTTTTGTACTAGGCATTTGGAGTCGTAATTAATTTTATGATCGAGAATATTATACTCAATCTTTATAATATCTTTGAGTATTTTATTCTTATACCATTTATTATTTTTTTTTCAATTTTTCTGCTTGATTTAGTTATATTATAAAGTCCTAGAGCATTTTTAGATTACTTTACTTCAATTTATCTTATTTCAACTTAAATAAACATTTACTTAATACAAGAAAAAGTATTTTAATATTATGTTTCATATTTTGTTCGATAATTCAAAGTAATTTGAAACATTATCGAACTATCTATGATATTTAAATTTTTAAATGTTTTATATTCTATGATTTTTGCATGCTTTGTAGACATTATGACTCGTAGTTCAATGAATCATCAATGATGTTATACTCCATCTCCTTTGTATTTTGGAATGTAATTTTGACATACAATTTATCTCATTTATTCAAATCATTTGCGTTGATTGGGTTATATTATGATGTTATTATAATTCTCATCTCGTTCGACTTTTACTAAGAATCGATTTTGTTGTTTTACATTAGTTTAAGTTTATGAAGTTTTAGCTTTAACATATATTTAACTAATCTTTGAATCATAGTTTTCTATTATTTATTCTTATTTCATTTAAAAATTTATAACAATGATAAAAAATAGATCAAGATAAAACAAATATCATTGGACTGTTCTTGACATAGTCTATAAAATTAAATATTAGTTTTATATTTTTAAAAAAACTAAATAGTTTTAAAATATTTTATGAAACATTTTGATTTGTGATAGATTGGATAATAAAAAATGTTACATTTAATCTTCTTAGTATGCTGAAAAGAAATATTCTCATAAACTTTGTAATTTATTCAAATTTTTAAATCTAATATTGGATTATTATTAGGTTCTCTAAATCTCCTCTAATGTGACCATTACTATTTAAGCTTATTTTCATTGAAAATTTTCTTTAATTCTAAATTAAGGGCAAAGGAGATCAAATAAATGTCGTTAGACTTGTCGTAATTTCCTCTAATGAGTTAAATATTTAATTTTTTAATTTTGAGAATTGTATATTTAAGGATTTTTACACACTTTGCTAAAAATTTAAATTAATACCTAATTTTATGATCAAGAATTTTACACTGGTCATTGTAGTATCTTAAGATATAGCATTATATTATAATTTGACTTTTTCTCAATATCTGACTCTGATTTTGTTATATTACAATTTAACTCTTATACTCCTTTAACGTGACCTTTACATTAAACAAATTTTATCGTATAACATAAGTTTAGATTATCACTTTTAAACATCAACAATGTATACTTAATATTAAAATCATAATTTATTACTATTTATGTTCAGTTTTATAATTCTTGTTAATTCCAAATGAGGTTTGATATTTCATTTTTTACTTAATCTCTTTATGCTATTTGAATGTAATTTTAAAATAGAGTTTATCTCATTTATTTAAATATTTCATTCTTATTTTGTTATATTATAATGTAACCCTAACTCTTATTTGGTTATGCTAAAATAATAACTTTAAACTATTTATGATTATTTATTTTGGTATTCTATAAGAATTCTAAACAAGGTCCAATCCTGAGCATACAAATGCCATCATACTTGTTTCTACAAACTCTATCCAATTAAAATTTCTATTTTATATGTATTTAGATACTTTATTTCCAATCTTTGTTTTACACTTTATGAGATATTTCGATTACTACCTAATTTTATGATCAAGTGAATTAAACTCAATCTTCTTAATATCCTGAGCATACAACATAATTATTTTGGTAATGCTCAATAATTTTAAAAGAGCTCTGATAAAAGAAGAAATAAGTGTTGTTAGATATGTCTCATTGAGATTTATCTAATTAGTTACAATTTTTATAATTTTAAAAATTTTAGTTTTTAACTTTTTGACATTCAAATAAGGCATTCTAATTTGTACGCTATTTGTTGAAAGAGATTCTTATGCTCGATCTTTTTAGTATCTTAAAATGTAATTTAGCTATGTAATTTATCTCTTTTCATGACAATTTATACTTTAATTTGGTTATGTTGCCGTAAGACTAAAATTCTCCTCTTAGGTAGCTTTCATATTACAAAAATTTGGTTATATTATAAAGCTTAATTTATCTCATTTCATCTTTGATATTGTTTAGTTAATATTAAAATAATACTTTATTGATATTTATTTTTATTTAATTTTAAAATTAGTAGTAACTCAATTTGAGGTATGATTGAGATGGAATAAAAATATCTTCACTATTCTTACTGAGGTCTATTTAATTAAATATTAATTTTTTTAAAATTTTATGAGATAGTTCTATTTGTACCTGATTTGATGACTAATGACAATACACTTTATCGCCTTTGATGATTGATGGACTCTTCCCGATAAGCTTTATTTCATAAAATATTTCTTTAATATTTTTTAATTATTTTATTTTCTTAATTTTTTTCCTCATCTAAAAAAATTGAAAGAATACCTAATTTTTGAACCAATCATATTACACTCAAAATGCTTAAAAGTTTAGAGTGCAGTATCCTCGCAATATTTATCTCTTTTTTTTTCAAAGTTATAGAATTGATTTGCTTATATTAATATACAACCTTTAATCTCTTCTCATGTGTCTTTTACATTGCATGTATTTTTGTATATTGTGTTAGTTAAATTAATGTTATTTTAGTTTAAGTATATATTCACTTAATATTAGAATAATAATTTCATATTATTTATGCTTATTTATTATTGTAATTAAATGTAATTCCAAAGGATTTCTATTGAAGTTGAAACAAATGTCATGGTAATCATCTTGAACAACTTTATATAACTAAATATTAATTTAAAAAATATTTAAATATTTATTTTCTAGAATTTTGATATGTTTTATGAGAAATTTTTATTTGTGCCCTATTTGATGATCATAGATTTTACACTCAATATGCCTACTATCATAGAGTATTACCTTCTAGTAGAATTTGTTTTATTTCTTCAAATCTTTTAC